>JAVIAB010000026.1:32344542-32944542 GCA_032433765.1 Megaustenia siamemsis | reverse complement strand
CTCATTGACCATCTCCACTCTCTATGTACGACAAGATCACTACCTCATTGACCATCTCCACTCTCTATGTACGAAAAGATCACTACCTCATTGATCATCTCTACACTCAAGGCAAGATCACTACCTCATTGACCATCTCTACACTCAAGAGAAGATCACTACCTCATTGACCATCTCTACACTCAAGGCAAGATCACTACCTCATTGACCATCTCTACACTCAAGGTACGACAAAATCACTACCTCAATGACCATCTCAAACTCAAGGCAAGATCACTACCTCATTGACCAACTCCACACTCAAGGCAAGATCACTACCTCATTGAACATCTCTACACTTAATGTACGACAAGATCACTACCTCATTGCTCATCTCTACACTCAAGGTACGACAAGATCACTACCTCATTGACCATGTCTACACTCAAGGTACGACAAGATCACTACCTCATTGACCATGTCTACACTCAAGGTACGACAAAATCATTACCTCATTGACCATCTCCACTCTCTATGTACGACAAGATCACTACCTCATTGACCATCTCCACTCTCTATGTACGACAAGATCACTACCTCATTGCTCATCTCTACACTCAAGGTACGACAAGATCACTACCTCATTGACCATGTCTACACTCAAGGTACGACAAAATCATTACCTCATTGACCATCTCCACTCTCTATGTACGACAAGATCACTACCTCATTGACCAACTATACACTTAATGTACGACAAGATCACTACCTCATTGACCATCTCCACACTCAAGGTACGACAAGATCACTACCTCATTGACCATCTCCACACTCAAGGTACGACAAGATCACTACCTCATTGACCATCTCCACTCTCTATGTACGACAAGATCACTACCTCATTGACCATCTCTACATTCTAGGTACGACAAGATCACTACCTCATTGACCATCTCTACATTCTAGGTACGACAAGATCACTACCTCATTGACCATCTCTACATTCTAGGTACGACAAGATCACTACCTCATTGACCATCTCTACATTCTAGGTACGACAAGATCACTACCACATTGACCATCTCTACATTCTAGGTACGACAAGATCACTACCACATTGACCATCTCTACATTCAAGGTACGACAAGATCACTACCTCATTGACCATCTCTACATTCTAGGTACGACAAGATCACTACCTCATTGACCATCTCCACTCTCAAGGTACGACAAGATCACTACCTCATTGACCAACTCTACATTCTAGGTACGACAAGATCACTACCTCATTGACCATCTCTACATTCTAGGTACGACAAGATAACTACCTCATTGACCATCTCCACTCTCAAGGTACGACAAGATCACTACCACATTGACCATCTCTACATTCAAGGTACGACAAGATCACTACCACATTGACCATCTCTACACTCCAGGCAAGATCACTACCTCATTGACCATCTCTACACTCAAGGCAAGATCACTACCTCATTGACCATCTCTACACTCAAGGCAAGATCACTACCTCATTGACCATCTCTACACTCAAAGCAAGATCACTACCTCATTGACCATCTCTACACTCAAGGCAAGATCACTACCTCATTGACCAACTATACACTTAATGTACGACAAGATCACTACCACATTGACCATCTCTACACTCAAGGCAAGATCACTACCTCATTGACCATCTCCACTCTCTATGTACGACAAGATCACTACCTCATTGACCAACTATACACTTAATGTACGACAAGATCACTACCTCATTGACCATCTCTACATTCAAGGTACGACAAGATCACTACCTCATTGACCATCTCCACACTCAAGGTACGACAAGATCACTACCTCATTGACCATCTCCACACTCAAGGTACGACAAGATCACTACCTCATTGACCATCTCCACTCTCTATGTACGACAAGATCACTACCTCATTGACCATCTCTACATTCTAGGTACGACAAGATCACTACCTCATTGACCATCTCTACACTCAAGGTACGACAAGATCACTACCTCATTGACCATCTCCACTCTCTATGTACGACAAGATCACTACCTCATTGACCATCTCTACATTCTAGGTACGACAAGATCACTACCTCATTAACCATCTCTACACTCAAGGTACGACAAGATCACTACCTCATTGACCTTCTCCACACTCAATGTACGACAAGATCACTACCTCATTGTTCATCTCTACTCTCAATGTACGACAAGATAACTACCTCATTGTTCATCTCTACTCTCAATGTACGACAAGATCACTACCTCATTGTTCATCTCTACTCTCAATGTACGACAAGATAACTACCTCATTGTTCATCTCTACTCTCAATGTACGACAAGATCACTACCTCATTGTTCATCTCTACTCTCAATGCACGACAAGATCACTACCTCATTGTTCATCTCCACTCTCTATGTACGACAAGATCACTATCTCATTGACCATCTCCACTCTCTATGTACGACAAGATCACTACCTCATTGACCATCTCCACTCCCTATGTACGACAAGATCACTATCTCATTGACCATCTCCACTCTCTATGTACGACAAGATCACTACCTCATTGACCATCTCCACTCTCTATGTACGACAAGATCACTACCTCATTGACCATCTCCACTCCCTATGTACGACAAGATCACTATCTCATTGACCATCTCCACTCTCTATGTACGACAAGATCACTACCTCATTGACCATCTCCACTCTCTATGTACGACAAGATCACTACCTCATTGACCATCTCCACTCTCTATGTACGACAAGATCACTATCTCATTGACCATCTCCACTCTCAATGTACGACAAGATCACTACCTCATTGACCATCTCCACTCTCTATGTACGACAAGATCACTACCTCATTGTTCATCTCTACTCTCAATGTACGACAAGATCACTATCTCATAGCTCATCTCCACTCTCAATGTACGACAAGATCACTATCTCATTGACCATCTCTACACTCAAGGTACGACAAAATCACTACCTCATTGACCATCTCTACACTCAATGTACGACAAAATCACTACCTCATTGACCATCTCTACACTCAAGGTACGACAAAATCACTACCTCATTGACCATCTCTACACTCAAGGTACGACAAAATCACTACCTCATTGACCATCTCTACACTCAAGGTACGACAAAATCACTACCTCATTGACCATCTCTACACTCAAGGTACGACAAAATCACTATCTCATTGACCATCTCTACACTCAATGTACGACAAGATCACTATCTCATTGACCATCTCTACACTCAAGGTACGACAAAATCACTATCTCATTGACCATCTCTACACTCAAGGTACGACAAATCACTATCTCATTGACCATCTCTACACTCAATGTACGACAAGATCACTACCTCATTATAGTTATTGTAGCTGCGAGGAAGATGTACACCATGGCCGCTTGTCCATCCACCCGTTAAAGATAAGCACACCAAGATGTACAAACATGTGGCTTCTTATCTTGCTTTTTCAACTCTATGCAGGTGGGACAGTTTGTGTTGCAAACTTAAAGTATTTCGAGACACTCAGTTACGTGGCGTCCACGACAAAGGTGAAGAGATCTAGCGACGGCACCAAACAACTGATGACATATGTTACCTTCAAAGCCTTTGATCGCAATTTTGACCTAACCCTCACACCAGACACTCATCTCCTGGCTGAGGGGTTTACTGCAACTCTAATCCATGAGGATGGAAGTTCTAATGATTTTGAAATTGACTTTTGTTTTTTTTAATCAATCATTTTGTACCAATCTCTATGACAATGACTGCACACACACACAATTGAGAAGTGGAACCAATTCTGTTTACTGGTATCTGAACTTTGCCACGCCCCAGAAGACTCACATCATTCGAATTTATCATCGAGCTAGCAATATGATTCGGGTAAAGAATGCCACTCTAAAGGCTTTCTCTGACAGTGGCGGCGTAGTGTTGCAGTATAATGATATATCATACCCTAATGTTTCTGTGAACACTATTGTAGTCACCACACAAACGCCGATTGCACACATTAAGATTGGGTTCTCACCGACCATTTCGCAGGCCGACAGTGCACTGGCGGTGTGTGAGGTGCAAACATTTACAGACACCTATTGTCTGGACGGGCATTCTTGGTCGTTTTGTGCAGTGTGTAGTGGGTGTTGCAAAGGCTGCAACGTCATCATCGGTACGTGTCACGGCAACTGTTCACATGGGATCTATGGACACGACTGCTCCGGGTCTTGTCTTAGTGTCTGTTATTTATGTGAGGAAAAATCCGGAAAATGCCTACAATGTAAACATCCTGGCTACACCTGTAATGACATTTGTCCCGAGCCGTAATTTTTGGCTACAGTGCAAACAGACGTGTTCTGATGGCTGTGACATCATATGTGACCCGGAAAGTGCAGACTGTACGTGCAAGGAAACGTACTACGGGTCAGACTACACTCTCAAATCTCCGGACAACTGTTTGAACGAAACATGTGAACAGTTAATCGGGGCCTGCGTCTCGTATGTCGATGATTCCCACGTTAAGAAGAGTCTGCCGACTACAACAAACCCAAGCATAAGGATACCTTAATGTGTTTCTGTGCTGGACACCGTTCATTTCTTGGTGTTTTTCCGTGAAGCCATGGCTCATATCTTGATGTGTTTCTGTGCTAGCCATGGCTCATATCTTAGTTTGTGTGTGTTTGTGTGTGTGTGTGTGTGTGTGTGTGTGTGTGTGTGTGTGTGTGTGTGTGTGTGTGTGCTGGCCATGGCTCATATCTTGGTGTGTGTCATGTTAGTCATATCTCATATCTTGGTGTGTCCGTGTTAATCATGTCTCATATCTTTATGTGTGTCTGTGTTTAGTCATATCTCATATCTTAGTGTGTATCTGTGTTGATCATGTGTCATATCTTTGTGTGTGCATGTCTGGGTTAGTGATATCTCATATCTTTGTGTGCAAGTTTATGTTAGTCATATCTCGTATCTTTTTGTGTGCATGTCTGTGTATGTCACACCTCTTATCCTTGTGTGTGCATGGCTATGTTAGTCACATCTCATATTTTTGTGTGTGCATGTCTATGTTGGTCATATCTCATATCTTTGTTTGCATGTCTATGTTAGGCATGTGTCATATCTTTGTGTGTGCATGTCTATGTCAGTCATATCTCATATCTTTATGTGCATGTTTATGTTAGTCATGTGTCATATATCTTGATGTGTGTCAGTGTTAGTCATGTCTCGTATTGCTGTGTGCATGTCTGTGTTAGTCACCTCTAGTGACTCGGGCAGATGGTACTCGTAAACCTGGGAGGGCCGACCATCTAAGGGCAGAATCCCCCTACAGAAAAGATCATCTGCTGCCTTGCAGAAAGATTAGGGACAATCAAAGGCTAAGGAAAGCAAACCTGAACACAATTCTGGCTGAAATCGGATGCACTGGGTCACTGGCGCAGAACACAGTGCAACATTTTAACGGGTGTTCAATCAGAGTGGATCTGGCAGACTCTAACTGTGATGTTCTGTCTGTGGGGGCGATCAACACACTTAGCCTGACAGCTGACTTCATATGAGAGTCTGGAATCCTACTCTGATTGAGTCTTGATCGCAGAGAGAGAGAGAGAGAGAGAGAGAGAGAGAGAGAGAGAAGACTACCTCATTGACCATCTCCACTCTCAATGTACGACAAGATCACTAACTCATTAATCATCTCTACACTCAAAGTACGACAAGATCACTAACTCATTGACCATCACCACTCTCAAGCTAAGACTAGATCAATACCTCACCATTCGTTTACATAGGTTCAAGTCGCAATTCATAAATGCAATGACAGTTTTATGGAATAGAGCTCCCAATCTCCAATATATCAGCTTTTCCACCGTGTCGTGTAACTCCATGATAAGAGGACAATGTAAGCTGTCAGGCAGCCATGAGAGTATATAAGGACGTCACGAAGTGTAGCAAGCCATTTGTGACAGACCAGGACATGAATGTGCCAGGGTAAAGCTAAAACAATCGTGTGTAACGGGGTATGGACAGTAGACTTAATCAGACTTGTTGCACAGAATAAGTTTAGTTCTTTTTCTTCTTTCTTTCCTCATTTACCTTTCAGCGTCGAGGGTTTAATTATAATATGCTGAAAATAGTGTGAGTCATCGAGGCCAATGCAGCACGAGCTCAGCGCCTAGGAGTCATGACAAGCCCACATCCCCGGACTAGAATGTCAAAATGCTAAAGGGTAGAGACACTTGCTCGACGGAGGACTACTTCTGATAATCAGATTGCCTCCTGTTGTGTAAAGTATTTCAAGTTACTGTACCCATCACACTGTCACCGTATTGACTTGACTCAACACCTAAACTATCACTTCCATCTCTTGACTCAACACCTAAACTATCACTTCCATCCTTTGACACAACACCTAAACTATCACTTCCAGCTCTTGACTCACACTTAAACTATCACTTCCATCTCTTGACACAACACCTAAACTATCACTTCCATCTCTTGACTCACACCTAAACTATCACTTCCATCACTTGACACAACACCTAAACTATCACTTCCATCTCTTGACTCAACACCTAAACTATCACTTCCATCTCTTGACTCAACACCTAAACTATCACTTCCATCTCTTGAAATAACACCTAAACTATCACTTCCATCTCTTGACTTCACACCTAAACTATCACTTCCATCTCTTGACTCAACACCTAAACTATCACTTCCATCTCTTGAACTAACACCAAACTATCACTTCAATCTCTTCACTCAACACCTAAACTATCACTTCCATCTCTTGACACAACACCTAAACTATCACTTCCATTTCTTGACAAAACACCTAAACTATCACTTCCATCTCCTGACTCAACACCTAAACTATCACTTCCATCTCTTGACTCAACACCTAAACTATCACTTCCATCTCTTCACTCAACACCTAAACTATCACTTCCATCTCTTGACACAACACCTAAACTATCACTTCCATCTCCTGACTCAACACCTAAACTATCACTTCCATCTCCTGACTCAACACCTAAACTATCACTTCCATCTCTTGACACAACACCTAAACTATCACTTCCATCTCCTGACTCAACACCTAAACTATCACTTCCATCTCTTGACACAACACCTAAACTATCACTTCCATCTCTTGACACAACACCTAAACTATCACTTCCATCTCTTGACACAACACCTAAACTATCACTTCCATCTCCTGACTCAACACCTAAACTATCACTTCCATCTCCATGACTCAACACCTAAACTATCACTTCCATCTCCTGACTCAACACCTAAACTATCACTTCCATCTCTTCACTCAACACCTAAACTATCACTTCCATCTCTTGACAAAACACCTAAACTATCACTTCCATCTCTTGACTCAACACCTAAACTATCACTTCCATCTCTTGACTCAACACCTAAACTATCACTTCCATCTCTTGACAAAACACCTAAACTATCACTTCCATCTCTTGACTCAACACCTAAACTATCACTTCCATCTCTTGACTCAACACCTAAACTATCACTTCCATCTCTTGAACTAACACCTAAACTATCACTTCCATCTCTTGACTCAACACCTAAACTATCACTTCCATCTCTTGACTCAACACCTAAACTATCACTTCCATCTCTTCACTGAAAACCTAAACTATCATTTCCATCTCTTGATACAACACCTAAACTATCACTTCCATCTCCTGACTCAACACATAAACTATCACTTCCATCGCTTTGACTCAACACCAAACTATCACTCCTTCCATCTCTTGATACAACACCTAATCTATCACTTCCATCTCCTGACTCAACACCTAAACTATCACTTCCAACTCTTGACTCAACACCTGAATTATCACTTCCAACTCTTGACTCAACAATCACTTCCATCTCTTGACACAACACCCTATAAAATCACATGTATTCCTTTGTATTCAATTCGTTGATAATACTTTTGAATAGATAACTTGTTGACTGATCTCTGCTGTGAATATTTGAGTATGATTTCGCGTTGTGTTTGCTCGTATTCATACTTCATATCATCATATCATCATCATCGTGTGCCGTCTCCGCAACGAAGGTTGGCTACCATGGATCGCCATTCTACTCTGTTTCTTGCTTTGATGGTGCAGGTTGTCATAGAGTGACTTGTCCATCTTTTGATGTTATTCGTCCATGTTAGTCTTGGTCTGCCTCTGCCTCTTTTACCTTGTATTTTCCCTTCCAATATTACTTTTAGTAGGCTGTTGTGTCTTTTAACATGCCCCAAAAAAGTTAATGTGTCTTGTCTTAATTGTATTTAGTAGTTCTCTTTTATTTTCAGTTGTATTAAAACTTCACCGTTTGTTTTCTTTTCTTTCCATCCAATTCTACCTATTCTTCTATAAATCCACATTTCAAAGGCTTCAATTTTCTGTTCTGTTTTCTTGTCTAATGTCCATGTTTCTGCACCATACAGGAATATTGAGATGTAACATTTTGCTATTCTTTGTTTCAGTCCTGCTGTTATTTGTTTTGATGTTAGTATATTTTTCATGGCATTAAAATTACTTTTTGTCATTCCTATTCTTTAGTTTACTTCAGTTGTACATTTTCCATCATTGGTTATAGTATGTCCTAGGTAGTTGTAGCTCTGGACTGTCTCCAGATGTATTCCTTCAACTTTGATATTTAATTGTAGGTCTTGAGAAATTTCTTTGTTTATAATTATAGTTTTAGTCTTTATATACTGTGGTTATTACTCGATATCTTTGTGCTATGAAAGTCAAACATGGACCCTTTCTAAATCACATTTAAGAAAGATCAATACATGTGAGATGCGTTGTTTGAGAAAAGTAACAAACAACACAAGAAGACATAGAATACCAAATGAAACCATAAGAAAAATGGTAGGAACAAAACCCTGCCAAGAATATATAGAACAACAACAACTTAAATGGTTTGGCCACCTGGTCAGAATGAATCCTTACCAATCACCATCAAGGGCGTTCTTCTCAAGAATGCATAGAAAAAGACCAAGAGGAAGACCCAGAAGAATATGGATAGATGCAGTTACAGAGACATGTAACAACAAAGGAAAATCACTAATTCAGACAGTTCGAGCAGCTCAAGAACGACAAATGATATAAACCACGACACCTTTTAGGTATCAGTGAGAAAGAGAAAAGAAGAAGAAGAAGATTACTCGACCTTTCTTTAACACATTCCTCATGTCAAATCTCATTCTCTCGACTTTGGCAGTCGACAAAGACCTGAAGTGTCCAATAACACAAAACACGTTTATTGATGTACTGTTAACACTTTGGTGGACACAAGGTACAGTAACACATTTATATGTAGGACGCATGACTTCCAGGCTACAGTCAATAACAATACTACCTGGAGGTCTGGATGACCGCTGAGTCACACATTCCTGGAATTATTTAACACAACACAGATTACATTTCTGGCTATTTATACACCAGGGAACATGCAAATAACTGCACTGCTGCAGTAAAGTTGGTAGCAGGAGCAAGTAGTAGAATGTAACGTACACTACTACAAGATATGGTGATAGCTCTACAAAAAACTAACACAACAAAATACTGACATTTCGGCCTACAAGCGCCTTCCTTAGAAAACGAGAACAACACAAGCGGACACAGAAATAAAGATAAACTCTACTACATCTAAGATGAGCGGGGCATGTAAATCAAAGAAGAAATAAACCGAAGGAAACGAGATTAAATGATAAAGCAAAAGAGAGATGTGTAACATATTGGGGGATAAAAATAGATCATATGTGAAAATTAGTAAGCTAAAATATATATAAAATGAAAGCGAGACTTAACTGAGGCAGGATCCAAAAGGTCCTAGCGAGTCTGTGAGTCAAATGGGATGCAGGAAGAGAGAGGAAAGGAGGTGGGGAAATCAATCGCGTCATTGGACGAGAAAATGGACAAGATAATCAAGTATAGGAATGAGCTGTGAGAGGCAGTCAAGCGTGAAACAGACAATCACTAGAGAATAGTGTAGTGTATGTAAAGAAAGCCAGACATTACTCAGACATCATAGCGTTCAAATGAGGCGTAATAGGTGGATTATCAAGGACTGGCGGTACAGGGTGATATCATAATATAGACCCTGTATATCATATATATATATATATATATATATATATATATATATATATATATATATATATATATATGTATATATATATATATATATATATATATATATATGACCCTCTCTCTCTGTATCCTGTCTGAGAGTAAGAATATATATATATATATATATGTTTGACTCTCTCTCTCTCTCTCTCTGTATCCTGTCTGAGAGTAAGAATATATATATATATATATATATATATATATATGTGACTCTCTCTCTCTCTCTCTCTCTCTGTATCCTGTCTGAGAGTAAGAATATATATATATATATATATATATATGTGTGTGACTCTCTCTCTCTCTCTGTATCCTGTCTGAGAGTAAGAATATATATATATGTATGTGTGACTTTCTCTCTCTCTCTCTCTCTCTCTCTCTCTCTCTGTATCCTGTCTGAGAGTAAGAATATATATATATATATATATATATATATATATATATATATATATGTGACTCTCTCTCTCTCTCTCTCTCTATCCTGTCTGAGAGTAAGAATATATATACATATATATATATATGATTACTTCCGGTTTCTGCTATTGTTTATCCGCCCACGCATCTGTTAATGATATAATTATTTGTTGACCTTGAGTTCGTCCTCTGCATTGGAGGGGGGGGGGGCGTTTTAAATCTGCCTAAGCAATCTGGAGAATTCTGATGAAGCCAAATCCATCCTCAAAGATCAGTACCATAAAAAATGGAAACGAGGGTTACCTCCAACTATCAAGGAGGGATCAAGTCATCATACTTCGCCTACGCACTGCCCACAAAAGAATGAGAAATCACATGTTCACCAAATTCAAAATAGGTACAACCAGCCTATGTCACTGTACACTGGACAATATGACAACAAAACATGTTCTACAGGATTGCCCCCAGTACACAGACCTGAGAAGAGCAATGTGGTCCACACCCGCCTCCCTGGAAGAGAAACTATATGGGGCAATCGATTCGCTTAAACAAACAGCTGACTTCAGGAGAGAGTATGGATTCCTACTCTGATTGAGTCTTGGACGCAGAGAGCAGGAGAGAGAGAGAGAGAGAGAGAGAGAGAGAGAAAATCCTAAATATGGACTAATCAAGTTTAGAGGAAAAGACAGCAGTCACATAGGAAATTAGTTGAGCGGTAGACAGAACCAGAACAAGTGAGATCATAATGTACTATTAGTTGTGAAAGTTTTTTTGTTAAGAATGTTTCTAAAGTTGTGCTTCAGAGAACAAACTCGTAAGTAAGTTGTGAGAGAGATTAATTTACAATATGCACTTATGGACATTACATAATCATTGGTTGTAACCTCTGTATGTCCAGAATTAAAGAACAGTAATTCTAAGAGAAGTGCTTCCACTATTATGTATCACGTGCCAAGTTAACGATCAATGAACATGATTATGTATTATGACTGAGAATAGTCTGTGATGATTAAATTTGTTGACTATAGATATGTTGAGCTGTGAACAATGAACATTCAAATATGAAGATAAGTAACTAATTCCCCAACTATAATCGAAAGTTACGACATATTTTTAATGATTGTTGCTATATCTCTCATGAATGTTGCCATATATTTCCCAAGAATGTTGCTACACATTTCCAATGAATGTTGCCATATGTTTCCCATTAATATTTCCATATATTTCCCATGAATATTGCCACACATTTCCCATGAATGTTGCCATATGTTTCCCATTAATATTTCCATATATTTCCCATGAATGTTGCCACACATTTCCCATTAATATTTCCATATATTTCCCATGAATGTTGCCACACTTTTCCCATGAATGTTGCCACACTTTTCCCATGAATGTTGCCATATGTTTCCCATGAATGTTTCTATATATTTCTCATTAATGTTGTCCCATATTTCCCATTAATGTTGCCACATACTTCCCATGAATGTTTCTATATATTTCCCATTAATATTTTTATATATTTCCCATGAATGTTTCTATATATTTCCCATTAATATTTTTATATATTTCCCATGAATGTTGCCACACTTTTCCCATGAATAAGTAAAAAAAGTAAAGTACCCCCCGTCACGCCGAGTGGCGTATAGGGAAATATGGTGTTAGTGACCCTATATTTTACAGACCTTCAGCACATGATTTTTGGGGTAATGTGGTCGGTATTACGCCCGTGCTGCTTTTACTTTCCCAGAAAAAATCCGGTACCCATTTAAGGCTGGGTGAACCCGGAGCCGTCGGTTTGGGATCGAACCCTACCCCTTGTCCGTAGTAGTCCAGTTCACAAACCACTGAGCTATCGCGGCTCCTACTAATTTTTAGGGAATTAGTAAAACCCAGGTGTCCTCGCCAGGGTACGAACCCCGGCTGTTGCCGTGGTAAGCCAACCGTTTTCCCATGAATGTTGCCACATATTTCCCATGAATGTTGCCATATATTTCCCAAGAATGTTGCCATATATTTCCCATGAATGTTGCCATATATTTCCCATGAATGTTACCAAATATATGAACCCTTATTTAGAAATCAAGTCAACAAGAGAAAACAACAGTGACAAATCTTCCATCTCTGGAGGTCATAGGTCAGGGCTTGGGGCCACACCTGGTCACGATGACTGGTAGATTTCCCCAGTCGCTTCATGTTGACGCGCCACACCTGGTCTGTTCCGACCTAGACTTATCTCGAAAAACGTGTTTCCTGTTTTTATCAATTCGCCCATTTTGCCACAACTCAACGACCTCTATAAAGGGACGCATTTTACTGCCAGTGGTCGTTGACACTCCGGACCCCTGTAAGTACAAACTCCGCTATTTTCTATTCAGATGTGTACACGGGACATTTTGTAATTAATGATTGTACATAAGTTACTTTCTAGTACATATGTGTACATTAGTGCCTTTCTTGTACCGATGTCCAATCTTTAATGTCATCTATAAATGTGTACATTTTGTACTTTCTTGGATATATAAGATTTTGACGTCTTGATAGACAATTTGTAGCAAACAATCATTATAAGTCAGTAGTTTGGTAAAACATTAGTGTCTTATGTTGGATGTTGTTTTACTGAACAGCTTCTCTCGTGGCTGAATCTGCCAATATTGGATAGACAGATCCGATCATAGAATGAACAAGATGTACTTATGATGCCTGGACTCGTCTCCTTTCTCCTGCGCCTTTTGTCTTCTGAGTTTGATATCAGCACTGTCTCGAAAGTTGATGTGCCATTTTATATGTTTGTTCTCCATGTGCTACGATCTGCAGCCAGATTTTCCCAGTTTCTTTCACTGATAGAGAATTCCCTCAAGGAAGCCCTGCAAACATCCTTATATCTCAACACTGATCTGTCCTTTGGTATCTTTCCATCCCTAAGTTCGTCATACAATATTTGTTTGGGAATACTATTGTTCTGACATTCCTCTTACATGACCTGATATCCATTTACGTAATATTAACAAACCTCAACAGCTAACTAAAGTAATGTTTAACAAACCTCAACAGCTAACTAAAGTAATGTTTAGCAAACCTCAACAATTAACTAAAGTAATGTGTAACAAACCTCAACAATTAACTAAAGTAATGTTTAACAAACCTCAACAATTAACTAAAGTAATGTTTAGCAAACCTCAACAATTAACTAAAGTAATGTTTAACAAACCTCAACAATTAACTAAAGTAATGTTTAGCAAACCTCAACAATTAACTAAAGTAATGTTTAGCAAACCTCAACAATTAACTAAAGTAATGTTTAACAAACCTCAACAATTAACTAAAGTAATGTTTAACAAACCTCAACAGTTAACTAATGTAGTGTTTAACAAACCCCAACAGTTTACTAATGTAATATTTAACAAACCCCAACAGTTAACTAATGTAATGTTTAACAAACCTCAACAGTTAACTAATGTAATGTTTAACAAACCTCAACAGTTAACTAATGTAATGTTTTACAAACCTCAACAGTTAACTAATGTAGTGTTTAACAAACCCCAACAGTTAACTAATGTAATGTTTAACAAGCCTCAACAGTTAACTTATGTAATGTTTATCAAACCCTTGCGATTGACTAATCTCCTAACCTTTCCTCTGGACACCACACAGCCCACCATTTGTCTAGACAGAGCCTCATCAAGGCCGTTGCCATATATTTTCCTATGAATGTTGCCACATATTTTCCAATGAATGTTGCCATATATTTTCCCATGAATGTTGCCATATATATTTTCCCATGAATGTTGCCATATATATTTTCCCATGAATGTTGCCACATATTTTCCCATGAATGTTGCCACATATTTTCCCATGAATGTTGCCACATATTTTCCCATGAATGTTGCCATATATATTTTCCCATGAATGTTGCCATATATATTTTCCCATGAATGTTGCCACATATTTTCCCATGAATGTTGCCACATATTTTCCCATGAATGTTGCCACATATTTTCCCATGAATGTTGCCACATATTTTCCCATGAATGTTGCCATATATTTTCCCATGAATGTTGCCATATATATTTTCCCATGAATGTTGCCACATATTTTCCCATGAATGTTGCCACATATTTTCCCATGAATGTTGCCACATATTTTCCCATGAATGTTGCCACATATTTTCCCATGAATGTTGCCATATATTTTCCCATGAATGTTGCCATATATTTTCCCATGAATGTTGCCATATATTTTCCCATGAATGTTGCCATATATTTTCCCATGAATGTTGCCACATATTTTCCCATGAATGTTGCCATATATATTTTCCCATGAATGTTGCCACATATATTTTCCCATGAATGTTGCCATATATTTCCCAAGAATGTTGCCAAATATCTGAACCCTTATTTCGCCGTTAACTTGTGCTCTTATTATGCCGGTGGTCTTTCTCGGGCGATGACGTTCCTGCCGACGTTGCCGAGTCCAAACGGGATGATGACGTCGCCTTTGTTGATCTCTCTTGTCTGTCTATTATCTACCAGCGCCTGCCTTTGCTGCGTCTACTTCACTGCAGTGACCGCCCACCAGTGGCGTCGCTCACCGTGATAGTTGACTTTATGACTGGAAATTGCAGCGACCGCCCACCAGTGGCGTCGTCCGCATGACCTGGCACAATCTTACAGCGCAATCATCCTGGACTCGTTAGGTTGGATCACGGGGAGTCCCCTTACTGTGTCAACCCGTGTTGGGTCACTCTGCCCCTGTCTGCTACTAATGGCCAATCAATTCAGAGGAAGAGGTATGTTTACAGCACTCGGAAAAAATGACAAATAATCAATGGCCAAATGTATCGTTCTTGTAGTACTCCTGTTAGTGATTGACACCCCAGCGTTGCTTTCACTTGGGACAGACGATTACAGCTAGCGCTAGAATAGCTTCAATGAACACTTTGTAAACACACTCCTGAGGCTTTATTCTCATCAGAACTAACTTCACATTTCACATTCTCAAGTTACAATTAGGATGGTGTTTCAGCCGCCTTGCACACACAGCTTACTCTCCTGCCTTACACCACTCGTGGTTGTCAAAAACTTCAGCCACAAACACTTACTGCAGCCTCGCTGTTACTCACAATTGATGGGCGATCTGGGGTTTACTTCCCCTCGCCAAAATGGTGATCTAATGGAGAATCATATTCCGTCTCGCGCCCTGTCAGAAGGACCAGGACCCTTGCGAGCTATTGCGATTCTTGATACTAGTTTCCGTGTACTATGACACACAACTTCATAGAATTTCTTTCCTTGAAGCTACACAGTGAAAGCTTCACCGCTTGACAATAATGTTTGTGTACTATGACACAACACTTCATGGGATTACTTCTATTGATTTTAAGAAACATTGTTCATTATAATCTAACACAACCACAGTCTAGTATTCGACTTTACTGACTATTCACTAATCTATCTTAACTCTACTTAGTGGCTATTCACAATTGATCTTGAGGCTAGCTGAATGACTATTCACATATTGCTACTACTGTTCTACGGCTGGTGTTGTTCCCTTGTAACTTATCCTATCCTTACTATTTACCGTTTACATACCAACTCCTGGAAACTGAATATATCCCCTGTCGAATCCAAACACAACAACTAACTTGTGGATCGCTCTCGGGTGAACTAACTTCTCTGATTCCCTGTACCGGCTGTAACACAAAAACACATGCCGTCTGGATCGGATCCTCGCTACTTCTCGAATGACAACTAATTCCTCCCTTTGTCTAACCTAACTCTCCTTGCCTCGTTTCTAATCATGTTTCACGTTTTCCTCCTAGTTCACGACGCGTTCACTTTTTCTCGTTTTCCACAACTTTCCACTTGTTCACGCCTCTCGCGGACCCCCTCATTTTATTTGTTATTGTTATATTTTTATCTACTACCTCACTCCCCACTTTGTCTTCTCAAACTCTCACTGCTATACCCTGCTTTATTATATGTCCAACACTTGGTTCTGTTGTCAGAGATTACGCGATCCCCCAACACATCCCACCATTTGTCTAGACAGAGCCTCATCAAGTCCTAGGTCGCCATTAACTTGTGCTCTTATATGTCCAACACTTGGTTCTGTTGTCAGAGATTACGCGATCCCCCTGACCATGTAGAAACGTGCCTGTTTAAGAATTCAGCAGCGCACCAGCTTCATCCTTCTCATTTGTATTGTTTAATTGAATGTTAACTTGTATTATTTTGTGTGGATGCAATGTTTGTATTCCTCATTCTGATCATAGACACCGGGAGTAGAGGAAATTGGCTGAATGGATGGGCTATGGGAAGAACAGGGAGAGACGGCTGAATGGATGGGTTATGGGAAGACCGCGGAGAGATCGTTTTAAATAAATGTCAGGGCACAAACCTCCATGACAACATTCATCATCATGTGCCACACCAGTTGGCGTAGGCGATCATATCATTCAAAAATTATCTATCCACAGTACATTGTATCAATTCTGTTGACTGTTCTCCATGCATGACACCAAGCTATCTAGTATCTTCTCTCTTTGTCATCCGTGATCTATCTATCTTTCGTTCGCTCGAAGTATTGTCTATATCAGCAATGTCGTTTCCTGTATGAATTTTACTGCCTTTTGTAATTCTTGCAGTGGCCCATATAGTTTTGTCTGTAGTGTTGTATCAATGGGCCAATGGATTTTCCTCAGTCTACTATATTCAGTGCAGTCTTGAAGTATATGTTCAGCAGTCTGGGGCGCCTGTCCACATGTACAAGTAGTTGAGGTGCCGCTCTTGAATTTTGTATACATGTGACTATGGAGTCGATTGTTTCCTGTTCTGAGGTGTATAATGATAACTTGTTCATATCTATTCATATTATGAAAGGCATCCTGATTTGGGGCTTGTGGTCCTCTGATTGATTTGATTATTTGTTTCTTATGATGGTATGTAACCGGTGTATCTAGTTGTGTGCCTTTTGAACCTTCCTTTGCCAACTGTCCGTGATCTCTCTTTCCCGGTATTTTGCCAGATGTAACCAAGTATTCAAACTTTCCTCTTCTCATGATGCGCCTGAACATTAGTAAAAAAAAAAAGTACCCCCCGTCACGCCAAGTGGCGTATAGGGAAATATGGTGTTAGTGACCCTATATTTTACAGACCTTCAGCACATGATTTTTGGGGTAATGTGGTCGGTATTACGCCCGTGCTGCTTTACTTTCCCAGAAAAAATCCGGTACCCATTTAAGGCTGGGCGAACCCGGAGCCGTCGGTTGGGATCGAACCCTACCCCTTGTCCGTAGTAGTCCAGTTCACTAACCACTGAGCTATCGCGGCTCCCACTAATTTTTAGGGAATTAGTAAAACCCAGGTGTCCTCGCCAGGGTACGAACCCCGGCTGTTGCCGTGGTAAGCCAACCGCCTATCGATTGCGCTAACCGGACACCCCCTGAACATTAGTGATTTTTTTTTTTCGGATGCTTTTAGGAGCTCCTTTTTGTGCTGGCCTCTTTAATTTTATGACAACAGAGGAGACCAAACCAGCACCTTCTGACTGAGAACAGATCACTGGACAACCACATCAATAGAATACAACGACAGTCATGTACCACTGAACAACCACATCAATAGAATACAACGACAGTCATGTACCACTGAACAACCACATCAATAGAATACAACGACAGTCATGTACCACTGAACAACCACATCAATAGAATACAACGACAGTCATGTACCACTGAACAACCACATCAATAAAATACAACGACAGTCATGTGCCACTGGACAACTACATCAATAGAATACAATGACAGTCATGTACCACTGGACAACCACATCAATAGAATACAACGACAGTCATGTACCACTGAACAACCACATCAATAGAATACAACAACAGTCATATACCACTGGACAACCACATCAATAGAATACAACAACAGTCATATACCACTCAACAACCACATCAATAGAATACAACGACAGTCATGTACCACTCAACAACCACATCAATAGAATACAACAAAACCAAACTCCAGCATGTCCACTCTGTGAACACCCACATGAAACAGTAGAACATCACCTTGTTGACTGTCCAACACCCACATGAAACAGTAGAACATCACCTTGTTGACTGTCCAACACCCACATGAAACAGTAGAACATCACCTTGTTGACTGTCCAAAGCTCACTGACATCAGATCAACTCTACTTCCTCAAAGACCTGATGGAACACCTTGTACGGAACTACAAGCGAACTCAGAAATACATGGCATTGGGTCGAAGGACATAATCTCACAGGCTTCTGTTTCCATAACAACAACAATAAGATTGTTAATTTTAATAAATAATTTTACATTCAAGCTTTTGTCTGCCTTTTATACAACACCATTTCTCTTCACTGTATAGTGTAGAGTGTCAGTATAGATATAGACACATAATAGAATCACACATTTATCACTGTATAGTGTAGAGTGTCAGTATAGATATAGTCACATAATAGAATCACACATTTATCACTGTATAATGTAGAGTGTCAGTATAGATATAGACACATAATAGAATCACACATTTATCATTGTATAGTGTATCCTTTTTTGACAATAGAAACAAGAAAAAGAGCTCTTAAATGTTATGTAAAGCCAGTCTTAACATATGGATGTGAATCATGGACAATAGGACAACAGACAAGAAAATCACTGGAGTCTGCAGAAATGTGGTTTTACAGAAGAATGCTGAGAGTACCATGGACAGCTAAGAAGAGTAATGAAAATGTTCTGAAAGAGGCCAAAGCAAAAAGAGAGCTAATTTCCAATATTACGAAGAAACAATCATCATTTTTTTGGCCATGTAATGAGAAGAGAACAAATGGAATATATTGTAACAACTGGAAAATTTGAGAGACGAAGAGATAGAGAGAAGCAAAGAGAGAAAATAACAGACGGTTTAAGAGAATGGCTTGGCAGAAGGTCAACAACAGAAATGATAAATAACTGTCGAAATCGAAAGTTGTAGAGAGACATGATCACCTACGCCAGCAGGCCCGGTACCTGATGATGATGATGATGATGATAGTGTAGGGTGTCGGTACAGATATGGACACATAACTGAACCACATATTTATCAGTACGTTTTTCATTGTTTGCTTAATTAATAAGGTAGATTTCAATGTAGGCGGTGGGCCAAAAATATTTGAGAACCACTGGCTTAATTCAATGTTTATTTTCTAAATTCGGCTAGAACAATTTGAAATAAATTACCACAGCCAAGTTAATGAACCTCACGTGTGACACACCTGCTGTCTGAATGTGTTACCAGCGACACACCTGCTAGGACAATACGGATGTGGACATTCCAATGTTTTCTAGTACATGTGCGTACGCTCTTAGCTCTCTAGTATACATGTTTACATTCCAATGTTTTTAGTACAAGTGTGTACACTCTTTGCTCTCTAGTACACATGTGGACATTCAAATGTTTTTAGTACAAGTGTGTACACTCTTTGCTCTCTAGAAAACATGTGGACATTCCAATGTTTTCTAGTACAAGTGTGTGCATGTGTTGCACTAACTACTGATGTGTACATTTCTTTCTTTTTTTTATTTTCTCTAGCTGCTTATGCCTTGAAGCGTAGCAGAGAAAGGAGGTTGTTGTCTGTATACTATGGTGTCTCTAGATAGCTACTTCTTGTTTGATTCTCTCTTTTTATAAATGAAACGTCTTTCTTTGGCCTGTCTGGCATTTCTTTGGCCTGTATGACATTTATTTGGTCGTTCTGACATTTTTTGGGTCTGTCTGACATTTCTTTGGCCTGTCTGGCATTTTTTTGGCATGTCTGGCATTTCTTTGGCCTGTCTGACATTTCTTTGGCCTGTCTGGCATTTTTTTGGCATGTCTGGCATTTCTTTGGCCTGTCTGGCATTTCTTTGGCCTGTCTGGCATTTCTTTGGCCTGTATGACATTTATTTGGTCGCTCTGACATTTTTTGGGTCTGTCTGACATTTCTTTGGCCTGTCTGGAATTTTTTTGGCATGTCTGGCATTTCTTTGGCCTGTCTGACATTTCTTTGGCCTGTCTGGCATTTTTTTGGCATGTCTGGCATTTCTTTGGCCTGTCTGGCATTTCTTTGGCCTGTCTGGCATTTCTTTGGCATGTCTGGCATTTCTTTGGCCTGTCTGGCATTTCGTTGGCCTGTTTGGCATTTCTTTGGCATGTCTGGCATTTCTTTGGCATGTCTGGCATTTCTTTGGCCTGTCTGGCATTTCTTTGGCATGTCTGGCATTTCTTTGGCATGTCTGGCATTTCTTTGGCATGTCTGGCATTTCTTTGGCATGTCTGGCATTTCTTTGGCATGTCTGACATTTCTCTGTGGACAGCTTTACATAAAAGGAGCACAACAAAATACTGACGTTTCGGCCTGTGGCCTTCTTCAGAAAACGAGAAAAACACGTGTCCCATCGTTTGTTGTTGTTACTGTTGTTGTTGCTGGTATTGTTGTTGTTGCTGGTGGTGTTGTTGTTATTCTTCTCGTTTTCTGAAGAAGGCTGCATGTGGACTTAAACCCACAGCGAGTTTGTCTGCTTGTCTATTCTCTAGCTAAACTCACTGAGTTTGTCTGCTTGTCTATTCTCTATCTAAACTCACTGAGTTTTTCTGCTTGTCTATTCTCTAGCTAAACTCACTGAGTTTGTCTGCTTGTCTATTCTCTAGCTAAACTCACTGAGTTTGTCTGCTTGTCTATTCTCTAGCTAAACTCACTGAGTTTGTCTGCTTGTCTATTCTCTAGCTCAACTCATTGAGTTTGTCTGCTTGTCTATTCTCTATCTAAACGCACTGAGTTTGTCTGCTTGTCTATTCTCTAGCTAAACTCACTGAGTTTGTCTGCTTGTCTATTCTCTAGCTAAACTCACTGAGTTTGTCTGCTTGTCTATTCTCTAGCTAAACTCACTGAGTTTGTCTGCTTGTCTATTCTCTAGCTAACTCACTGAGTTTGTCTGCTTGTCTATTCTCTAGCAAAACTCACTGAGTTTGTCTGCTTGTCTATTCTCTAGCTAAACTCACTGAGTTTGTCTACTTGTCTATTCTCTAACTAAACTCACTGAGTTTGTCTACTTGTCTATTCTCTAGCTAAACTCACTGAGTTTGTCTGCTTGTCTATTCTCTAGCTAAACTCACTGAGTTTGTCTGCTTGTCTATTCTCTAGCTAAACTCACTGAGTTTGTCTGCTTGTCTATTCTCTATCTAAACTCACTGAGTTTTTCTGCTTGTCTATTCTCTAGCTAAACTCACTGAGTTTGTCTGCTTGTCTATTCTCTAGCTAAACTCACTGAGTTTGTCTGCTTGTCTATTCTCTAGCTAAACTCACTGAGTTTGTCTGCTTGTCTATTCTCTAGCTCAACTCATTGAGTTTGTCTGCTTGTCTATTCTCTATCTAAACGCACTGAGTTTGTCTGCTTGTCTATTCTCTAGCTAAACTCACTGAGTTTGTCTGCTTGTCTATTCTCTAGCTAAACTCACTGAGTTTGTCTGCTTGTCTATTCTCTAGCTAAACTCACTGAGTTTGTCTGCTTGTCTATTCTCTAGCTAACTCACTGAGTTTGTCTGCTTGTCTATTCTCTAGCAAAACTCACTGAGTTTGTCTGCTTGTCTATTCTCTAGCTAAACTCACTGAGTTTGTCTACTTGTCTATTCTCTAACTAAACTCACTGAGTTTGTCTACTTGTCTATTCTCTAGCTAAACTCACTGAGTTTGTCTGCTTGTCTATTCTCTAGCTAAACTCATTGAGTTTGTCTGCTTGTCTATTCTCTATCTAAACGCACTGAGTTTGTCTGCTTGTCTATTCTCTAGCTAAACTCACTGAGTTTGTCTGCTTGTCTATTCTCTAGCTAAACTCACTGAGTTTGTCTGCTTGTCTATTCTCTAGCTAAACTCACTGAGTTTGTCTGCTTGTCTATTCTCTAGCTAACTCACTGAGTTTGTCTGCTTGTCTATTCTCTAGCTAAACTCACTGAGTTTGTCTGCTTGTCTATTCTCTAGCTAAACTCACTGAGTTTGTCTGCTTGTTTATTCTCTAGCTAAACTCACTGAGTTTGTCTGCTTGTCTATTCTCAAGCTAACACAGCGAGTTTGTCTGCTTGTCTATTCTCAAGCTAACACAGCGAGTTTGTCTGCTTGTCTATTCTCTAGCTAAACTCACTGAGTTTGTTTGCTTGTCTATTCTCCAGCTAAACTCACTGAGTTTGTCTTCTTGTCTATTCTTTAGCTAACTCAGCGAGTTTGTCTGCTTGTTCATCCTTTCTTACACAATAAAAGCTCTGATTAAAATACAAGCTGATTGTAATCGGCCTTGACGTCTTCAGAGACTACAACCACTGCTTCGAGCAAACCCCGTTTCTATCTCGTTGACCATTAACTTTTGTTTCTCTAAGAAAACAAACGTAGGTGCAAGTGTGTACCTCCAGCCATGCATCCCCTTGTTAACTGGCAGAGAAATCCATCAACAAAATGTTGTCAAGGCGTATATTTCTGTTTTTATTTTCTAGTAATGATTAATTAATATTTCTATTTTCTAGTAATGATTTATGAATGTTTCTATTTTCTAGTAATGATTTATGAGGGTTTCTATTTTCTAGTAATGATTTATGAGGGTTTCTATTTTCTAGTAATGATTTATGAGGGTTTCTATTTTCTAGTAATGATTTATGAGGGTTTCTATTTTCTAGTAATGATTTGTATGCATGAGTTACTTTACGAGTATAATAATTATTTTGTTTCTTTTTTCCTTTTCTAGAATTTATTTAGTAAAAGTAAAGTACCCCCGTCACGCCAAGTGGCGTATTGGGAATGTTGTGTTAGTGACCCTATATTTTACAGACCTTCATCATCATCATCATCATGTGCCATACCGGTTGGCGTAGGTGATCATGTCCCTCCACAATCTTCTATCTACAGTGCATCGTATCAGTTCTGTTGATTGTTTTCCATGCCATGACACAAAGCTTTCCAGTATCTTCTCTCTCTGTCGTCCGCGATCTCTCTTTCCTTTTATTTTACCAGTTGTAACCAAGTATTCCAACTTTCCTCTTCTCATGATGTGCCCGTAAAATGTTGATTGCTTCTTTCTGATGTTTTTTAAAAGCTCCCTTTTTGTGTTGGCCTCTTTGAGAACTTCCTCATTGGTCTTTTTAGCTGTCCAGGGAACTTTCAACATTCTTCTGAGAAATCCCATCTCTGTGGTCTCTAATCGTCTTTTCATTTGTTTGTCTACTGTCCATGATTCGCTTCCATAGGTCAGAATTCGTTCTATATAGCACCGGTGAACTCTCTTTCTCATTTTTATTGACATAGATTTGTTGCATAAGATATTTTTTTTGATTATTTTGTTGAGATATTGATTATTTCCACATGCTTTACTTTGTCAAATGCTTTCGTGTAGTCTATAAAGCACATATATAGATCTTTCATTACCTCTATAAATCTTTCTATCAATGTTCTTAAGATGTATAGTGCATTATTGGTGCCCTTTCCTTCCACAAATCCACATTGTTCCTCACCTATTTCTGGTTTTATTTTGTTTCTTACATGTCTCATGATGATTCTTAGTAATATTTTAGTCATATGGCTCATGAGACTAATAGTGCGATGGTCTTCACAATCAGTGGCTCCTGACTTCTTCGGTATGGCTACAAAGATAGATTTTAGTAGATCTTCGGGTATGTGTCCAGTGTTATATATGTCATTGAGTAATTTTGTTATGACTTGTACTCCCAACTCTCCTAATGCATTTATCTCTTTGATTGTTATATTGTCGGGACCTGGAGCTTTGCCTCTTTTCATGTGTTGAATTGCGTCCTCCACTTCACTCTGCGTTATTGGTGGTCCTGTGTCTTCATTTGAATTGTTTAATTCTGGTCTTTCATCATCATAGAGTTGACTGATATATTCTGTCCATCTTTCCATTGTCTTCTCCTGTCCCATTATTATATTTCTTTCCTTTGATTTCACACATCCTGAAACTTTGACTTCTTTTCTTCCTGTTAATTCATTTAACTGATTGTGCATAAATTTTGAGTCTTTCTTTTGTTGTTTTTCCATTTCTTCACATTTCTGTTTTAACCATCCTTCCTTTGCTTCACTGCACTTGTTTTGGATCTCTTTGTGCAATAATTTGTATGTCAGTTCTTCTTTCTTATGTTTTCTTCTTTCGTCCATTAGTTGTAATATTTCTTCTGTCATCCATTTCTTTTTGTTGATTCTTTTAGTCACTGGTATTACTTCTTTTACAGACCTTCAGCACATGATTTTTGGGGTGATGTGGTCGGTATTACGCCCGTGCTGCTTTACTTTCCCAGAAAAAAAATCCGGTACCCATTTAAGACTGGGTGAACCCGGAAGCCGTCGGTTGGGATCGAACCCTACTCCTTGTCCTTTGTAGTCCAGTTCACTAACCACTGAGCTATCGCGGCTCCCTGAATTTATTTAGGCGTGTGTTATGTACAGTAGCGATGTTTATGTGTTTGTCCACTTCTGGTAATAGTTTTGTGTTTGTATGTTTCATTCAATCATTGAGTGCCTTCTCCGCAACGAAGGTTGGCTACCATGGATCGCCATTCTACTCTGTTTCTTGCTTTGATGGTGCAGGCAGTCATAGATTGACTTGTCCATCTTTTGATATTACTCGTCCATGTTAGTCTTGGTCTGTTTGTATGAAAGTGTAATTAATTTATAACAATCGTGTATTTACTAATACAAACATGCGAATATTTGTCTTTGGGATGTTTTAGACCTAATTGTCTCTATGTTAAATGGTGATATCTGTAATACACATTAATAATTGACCTCTCTCTCTCTCTCTCTCTCTCTCTCTCTCTTTCTCTCTCTCTCTCTCTCTCTCTGCGATCAGGACTCAATCAGAGTAGGATTCCAGACTCTCACATGGAGTCAGCTGTCAGATTAAGTGTGTTGATCGCCCCCCCCCCCCCCCCCGCCCCAGACAGAACATCACAATTAGAGTCTGCTAGATAGAACACCCGTTAAAACGTTGCACTGTGTTCTGCGCCAGTGCATCCGATTTCAGCCAGCATTTTATTCAGGTTTGCTTTCCCTAGCCTTTGATTGTCTCCAATCTTCCTGCAAGGCAGCAAATTGTCTTTTCTGTAGGGGGATTCTGCCCTTAGATGGTCGGCCCTCCCAGGTTTACGAGCAACATCTGCCCGAGTCACTAGAGGTGACTAACACAGACATGCACACACAAAGATGTGAGATGTGACTAACACAGACATGCACACACAAAGATGTGAGATGGGACTAACACAGACATGCACACACAAAGATGTGAGATGTGACTAACACAGACACGGACACACAAAGATGTGAGATGTGACTAACACAGACATGCACACACAAAGATGTGAGATGTGACTAACACAGACATGCTAATAATTGTCCAAGATTTATGACAATTCCTGCGATAACTCACCCACTGATATGATAAGTAATCCACTGATGTGATATATCATCCACTGATATGATAGCTTATCTACCGATATGATAACTCATTCACCAATTTGATAACTAATGCACTGATATGATAACTCATCCACTGAAACGATAACACATTCACTGATATGATAACACATGCCCAACTGCTTCCATCAGCAGAACCCTAAAGTCAAGATGAACCCAACCCTCATCATCACCGCCGTTCTGGTCGCTGTGGGCGCTGTCAGCGCCGACAACCTCAAGCTTTTGTCCTCAGCCTCCGCAGACTTCTCCCAGCGGCTCTATCAGAAGTTGGCCGTCAGTGAATCTAATTCTGTCTACTCACCTTACAGGTAAGAATCACAGGTAGAATTACAGGTAATGTCACAGGTAAAGTTACAGGTAAAGCTACAGGTAAAGTTACAGGCAGGGTCACATGTAAAGTTAGGGGTAAAATTACCGTCAGATTGCATGTAAACTCATCGGTACATACCGGTAGGTTACAGGTAAGGTTACAGGTAAAGTTACAGGTAAGGCTACAGGTAAGGCTACAGGTAAAGTTACAGGCAGGGTCACATGTAAAGTTAGGGGTAAAATTACCGTCAGATTGCAGGTAAACTCATCGGTACATACCGGTAGGTTACAGGTAAGGTTACAGGTAAATTTACAGGTAAGGCTACAGGTAAGGCTACAGGTAAATTTACAGGTAAGGCTACAGGTAAGGTTACAGGTAAATTTACAGGTAAGGCTACAGGTAAGGTTACAGGTAAATTTACAGGTAAGGCTACAGGTAAGGTTACAGGTAAATTTACAGGTAAGTGTAACTATTCGAGATATTTTGTAAAACCCCCAATTAGAAAGAAAGAAGGTGTATCTATCCAGACATCTACGTCTATTCGAAATAAACAATCAACATTTTTCGGGGACATCCTGAGAAGAGGAAACTTGGTTACAACTGGCAAAATACAGGGAAAGAGAGATCGCGGACGACAAAGAGAGAAGATACTAGATAGCTTGTTGCAGGAGCTACTGAGTTAAGAGCTCTGTGCACACCGTGAGCTGTGTGTCTCATTCGTTTTGACCATGTTTTTATATTCCAATTGTTTACGAAGAATGATGATATCGTATGACAGGGAACAGTTGGCTGTGTTCACTTTCTGCGCGGTTTCGCCTTATGTCTTTTGGCGTGTGCTGATACTGCTGTGATGGTGACTACAGTTACCTTTCTTTGTTTGGGAGATGAGATATTAATTTGAATGATTACGCTGGCATGGGCGTTTGAGCAATTATGGATTTTAATTCGTTTGCAGTGATACCGGGGCCTTCCATAACCAAAGAACCCAAAGCTTGATGTCATGGCATGGAAAACAGTCAACTATAGAATTGATACGATGTACTGTGGATAGAGCATTGTGGAAGAACATGATCGCCTACATCAGCTGGTATGACACAAGATGATGATGATGACAAATTAGAAACTGCTAGTGAATCAGCTTTTGTTATTGTGGACCTGTGGGTCACGTGGCAGCTGCTGGAGCCTGTTGGAGATGACGGGATGAGAAAACACTAGAGTGAGTTTAGTGGAATTATAAAGACTTTCCTGTGTGTTTATAGAACAACCTTCATGGCATCTCAGACAGCCACAAAGGTGTTGAAATGTGCGAACACTTGTTTGTTTAACAGAAAATGTATCGAGATACTTTGGTAGTCCCAAGGATAATTGACTGGCCTGGATGTTAGTCGTAGGTCTCTGGACTAGCGGAGACGTCCCTGGTTCGAATCACACCATAGGTGCTGAGAAGTTTTCACAAATAGAGTCTGTAGTTTCTTCATGGCTTCACCCTACACTGGTCTCTGGGTAGTGAGATCCGATGTCTAGCCTTCTCTGGGTAGTGAGATCCGATGTCTAGCCTTCTCTGGGTAGTGAGATCCGATGTCTAGCCTTCTCTGGGTAGTGAGATCCGATGTCTAGCCTTCTCTTGGTAGTGAGATCCGATGTCTAGCCCTCTCTTGGTAGTGAGATCCGATGTCTAGCCTTCTCTGGGTAGTGAGATTCGATGTCTAGCCCTCTCTATGTAGTGAGATCCGATGTCTAGCCCTCGGTGGGTAGCGAGAACCGATGTCTAGCCTTCTCTGGGTAGTGATATCCGATGTCTAGCCTTCTCTGGGTTGTGAGATCCGACGCCTATCCCTCTCTGGTTATTGAGATCCGATGTCTAGCCCTCTCTGGGTAGTGAGATCCGATTTTTAGCCCTCTCTGGGTTGTGAGATCTGATGTCTAGTCCTCTCTGGGTAGTGAGATCCGATGTCTAGCTGTCTCTGTGTAGTGAGATCAAATGCCTAGCCCTCTCTGGGTAGTGAGATCCGATGTCTAGTCCTCTCTGGGTAGTGAGATCCGATGTCTAGTCCTCTCTGGGTAGTGAGATCAGATGTCTAGCCCTCTCTGGGTAGTGAGATCCGATGTCTAGTCCTCTCTGGGTAGTGAGATCAGATGTCTAGTCCTCTCTTGGTAGTGAGATCAGATGTCTAGTCCTCTCTGGGTAGTGAGATCCGATGTCTAGTCCTCTCTTGGTAGTGAGATCAGATGTCTAGTCCTCTCTTGGTAGTGAGATCAGATGTCTAGTCCTCTCTGGGTAGTGAGATCAGATGTCTAGTCCTCTCTTGGTAGTGAGATCAGATGTCTAGTCCTCTCTGGGCAGTGAGATCCGATGTCTAGCCGTCTCTGTGTAGTGAGATCAAATGCCTAGCCCTCTCTGGGTAGTGAGATCCGATGTCTAGTCCTCTCTGGGTAGTGAGATCCGATGTCTAGTCCTCTCTGGGTAGTGAGATCAGATGTCTAGCCCTCTCTGGGTAGTGAGATCAGATGTCTAGTCCTCTCTTGGTAGTGAGATCAGATGTCTAGTCCTCTCTTGGTAGTGAGATCAGATGTCTAGTCCTCTCTTGGTAGTGAGATCAGATGTCTAGTCCTCTCTTGGTAGTGAGATCCGATGTCTAGTCCTCTCTTGGTAGTGAGATCAGATGTCTAGTCCTATCTGAAAACGGCAAAAACCAGGAAACCCCACCTTATAGAACCACTGGCAGTTACAAGTCGAAAAGGGAAGGCTAAGCAAATACTTCTCATGCAGAAAGCGTATGTGTCTGGTCTAAAGAGGCGGATCTCGCGACTTTGACGTAAACTAGCGACATAGCGCATACACGAGCGCTAAGAAAAAGGCAGTCCTTCGGATATTGAGCTTGAAGAATGACGTAGCAAGTGTAGAAATGGTTCCTGTAGCTTTCTGGTTAAACAGCCACTGCTCGTTTTTAATTTCCAAAATGGTGTCTCTGGTTGGAAAATTTGATGAAGTTAAGAAGATGAGCTCTGGCCACCTCACTTCCCAACGATTTCGTCCTGTAAGGTGAAGATGTTACATCGCAACTCCTCCAACATTATATGTCACGTTCTGTTCATGGAATGATATCACAGAAGTCGGGAATTTCCCATATCTGTTCCGCTCATTTGCCAGCTCCCGCCAAAGCGTTGTGACAAATTATGTTGACATGGTCGACTTCCGTGCAGCCCTGATCTTGGAGACATAGGCGACGACTCCAAACAACTTCCATTGAGTAGAGAGCACACAGTCACTTCCTTACTCCAGATTCCTCGACAACACACATTTACAACAAAAAAATCTATCAAAACGATTGATTTAAGCGACTGCGTTAATCTCGACAAAAACAGGGCCACATGCTGCCATTTTGATTTTGCGTTGTCGGTTGATGGCCGTCATCAAGGTCGAACTCCAGTGCGTGCTTAGTCGGTTGCGTGGGCGACAATTTCAATCGACATCACCGAAACTGAGAGTGCCCACAGTCACTCCCAACTTCAATTCCCTGAAATAAATCGACAAAACGGGAGCCGCGATAGCTCAGTGGTTAGTGAACTGGACTACCACGGACAAGGGTAGGGTTCGATCCCAATCGACGGCTTCCGGGTTCACCCAGCCTTAAATGGGCACCGGATTTTTTTCTGGGAAAGTAAAGCAGCACGGGCGTAATACTGACCACATTACCCCAAAAATCATGTGCTGAAGGTCTGTAAAATATAGGGTCACTAACACCATATTTCCCTATACGCCACTTGGCGTGACGGGGGTACTTTACTTTTTTTTTTAAATCGACAAGACACGGCAGGAACCAGTCAAAACAAAAACTGTTTTAGGATTAACACTCTCATAAGGGGCCTGAGAGAGTGGCCGCCATCTTTCTCGGAAGTCTATATCACGTGGTAACCTTTGATGTCTGTCACGTGATTCATCGAGACACTTGAAATGCACGCACAAAAACATCCAACATGACCACAGCAACATCTGTGCTAACATCCGAGTCATGTGAATATGTTCTGTTCGTTTGTTGCTTTGTGTACAACGTTCTGTTCGTTTGTTGCTTTGTGTACAATGTTCTGTTCGTTTGTTGCTATGTGTACAATGTTCTGTTCGTTTGTTGCTTTGTGTACAATGTTCTGTTCGTTTGTTGCTATGTGTACAATGTTCTGTTCGTTTGTTGCTATGTGTACAATGTTCTGTTCGTTTGTTGCTTTGTGTACAATGTTCTGTTCGTTTGTTGCTTTGTGTACAATGTTCTGTTCGTTTGTTGCTATGTGTACAATGTTCTGTTCGTTTGTTGCTTTGTGTACAATGTTCTGTTCGTTTGTTGCTATGTGTACAATGTTCTGTTCGTTTGTTGCTTTGTGTACAATGTTCTGTTCGTTTGTTGCTATGTGTACAATGTTCTATTCGTTTGTTGCTATGTGTACAATGTTCTGTTCGTTTGTTGCTATGTGTACAATGTTCTGTTCGTTTGTTGCTATGTGTACAATGTTCTGTTCGTTTGTTGCTATGTGTACAATGTTCTGTTCGTTTGTTGCTATGTGTACAATGTTCTGTTCGTTTGTTGCTATGTGTACAATGTTCTGTTCGTTTGTTGCTATGTGTACAATGTTCTGTTCGTTTGTTGCTTTGTGTACAATGTTCTGTTCGTTTGTTGCTATGTGTACAACGTTCTGTACATTCAATCTTGACAGCATCCACTCGGCCTTGTCTATGACCTCGCTCGGTGCTCGCGGGGAGACGGCCACAGAATTGAGCCAAACCCTGGGCCTGACGTCACTTCCAGGCCTCTCGGCCCATCAAACCTACCGTGACCTTATTTTACAGGTGACCTAATTTCTGTTCGTGTTTCCCTGTTTGTACTTTATTTTACCCGTGACCTACTTTCTGTTTTTTGTTTCCCTGTTTGTACTTTATTTTACCCGTGACCTACTTTCTGTTTTTTGTTTCCCTGTTTGTACTTTATTTTACCCATGACCTACTTTCTGTTTTTTGTTTCCCTGTTTGTACTTTATTTTACCCGTGACCTACTTTTTGTTTTTTGTTTCCCTGTTTGTACTTTATTTTACCCGTGACCTACTTTCTGTTTTTTGTTTCCCTGTTTGTACTTTATTTTTCCCGTGACCTACTTTCTGTTTTTTGTTTCCCTGTTTGTACTTTATTTTACCCGTGACCTACTTTCTGTTTTTTGTTTCCCTATTTGTACTTTATTTTACCTGTAACCTACTCTCCACTCATATTCCCCACCTGTTATTGTAATTTCCTTGTGTATGACCACAACCAACCATAAGTTGGCCTGTCTCACACACATTTATTCATTTTTTTCTATAAATCACACATTTATTCATTTTTTCTATAAATCACACATTTATTCATTTTTTCTCTGAATCACACATTTATTCATTTTGTAAAATGTGGTTTTCTCTCTCTCTCTCTCTCAAACACATACACACGCACAGTTAACATAAATCACATAATAGCTGTAGCCAAATACATGAACGTCTCCTAAATCACTCACTCACTTGTACTTTACTTGTGTGACACAATCTTCTCATGCATGCTTACTCGATACCATTCATTCACTCACTAACATGTCCCATAAACCATTCAATCACTCATCACTATTTCCCATAAACCATTCAATCACTCATCACTATTTCCCATAAACCATTCACTCACTCATCACTATTTCCCATAAACCATTCACTAATTCATCACTATTTCCCATAAACCATTCACTCAACAATATTTATCATAAATTATTCATTTACTCAACACTATTTCGCACAAATTATTTACTCACCAATATCTCCCATAAAACATTCACTCACCAATATCTCCCATAAACCATTCACTCACCAATATCTCACATAGAACATTCACTCACCAATATCTCACATAAACCATTCACTCACCAATATCTCCCATAAACCACTCATCTAATCATACATGTCTTCCATTAAGCCTTCACAAACTCATCGACTTCTCTCATAACTCACTCACCAATTTCATCTACAAGTCCATTCACTTACCCATTTCTCCCATGTCTCTAAATTGATGTATATTTCCCATAAATCACTCACTTAACTATTTCTCCCATAAATCAAACATTCATACATTCCATCCACAGATGAATCTCTCATTAATCTCTCAAAAATGTTTTCCGTAAATCATAGTCAGAAATTTATTTCTCTTATCATTTGCTCACACTTACCCATTTTCCCTATAGCCACACATTCACCCATTTCTCCCAGAATCCACTCATGTTACCCATTTCTCCCGGAAGCCACTCATGCTACCCATTTCTCCCAGAAGCCACAAATGCTACCCATTTCTCCCAGAAGCCACTCATGCTACCCATTTCTCCCGGAAGCCACTCATGCTACCTATTTCTCCCGGAAGCCACTCATGCTACACATTTCTCACAGAAGCCACTCATGTTACCCATTTTTCCCAGAACCCACTCATGCTACGTATTTCTCCCAGAAGCCACTCATGCTACCCAATTCTCACAGAAACCACTCATGCTACCCATTTCTCCCAGAAGCCACACATGTTACCCATTTCTCCCATAAACCACACATGTTACCCATTTCTCCCATAAGCCACTCATGCTACCCATTTCTCCCAGAAACCACTCACACTCTTTCATGTCTCCTATAATCTATTACACTAATCTCTCTCATAAACCACCCCCACACTACTCCACAGCTCAACAGCGCTAAAGACGTTAAACTCCACACCGCCAACGCCCTTTACTTGAACCCCAACATCGCCATCAAGAGCCAGTTCGTCGATGACGTCAAGAGCAACTACTTGGCCACCATCTCCAACTTTGACCTGGCCGCAGTGGGCGGACCCGAGAAAGCCATCAACGACTTTGTCAGCAACCAGACCGAGGGTCTGATTAAGGACATTGTTCCTCCAAGTTCGTGCTAGCATGTTGTTGTTGTATGGGGGCTGGTTATTGTGTGGGACTGTTTATCATTGCGTGGCGCTGGTATTTTATTTCATTGGTCAGCTTAACTTTGTTTTAGACGATGTGTTGTCCAATACAACGGTTCATTGTTGTACTGGGGGCGGGGCGAGGGCGGAGCAATTTGTCACAAGTCATGACGTAATGTTTGAGGTCATCTTTTGTGATGAAGTAAGAAAACTAGAGACAAACTCTGGCCATTGGAGGTGACGGGTTGGTCTGAAGGTAAATTTGGGTTGAGGGTTGATCAAGTACTGGTGGAAATTTTTTTCATGGGTTGGTCAGGTATTAGTGAACTTTTGTTGATGAGTTGGTCAAGTACTAGTGAAAGTTTTGTTAATGAGTTGGTCAAGTACTAGTGAAAGTTTTGTTGATGAGTTAGTCAAGTACTAGTAAAAATTTTGTTAATGAGTTGGTCAAGTACTAGTGAAAGTTTTGTTGATGAGTTAGTCAAGTACTAGTAAAGGTTTTGTTAATGAGTTGGTCAAGTACTAGTGAAAGTTTTGTTAATGAGTTGGTCAAGTACTAGTGAAAGTTTTGTTGATGAGTTGGTCAAGTACTGGTGAAAGTTTTGTTGATGAGTTGGTCAAGTACTAGTGAAAGTTTTGTTAATGAGTTGGTCAAGTACTAGTGAAAGTTTTGTTGATGAGTTGGTCAAGTACTGGTGAAAGTTTTGTTGATGAGTTGGTCAAGTACTGGTGAAAGTTCGTTGTCCTATCCTCATGTTTTTACACCATGTTCTCTCATTGTGCCCTCTCACGTTGCCCTATCATCATGCCCGTTCACTTTGCCCCATCATCCCGCTCTCCCACTTTGTCCTATCATCGTGCCTTCTCTCTTTGCCCTATCATCGTGCCCTCTCACTTTTCCCTATCATCATGCCCTTTCACTTTGCCCCATCATCGTGCCCTCCCTCTTTGCCCTATCATCATGCCCTCTCTCTTTGCCCTAGCATCGTGCCCTCTCACTTTGCCCCATCATCGTGCCCTCTCACATTGCCCTATCATCGTGCCCTCCCACTTTGCCCTATCATCGTGCCCTCCCACTTTGCCCTATCATCGTGCCCTCCCACTTTGCCCTATCATCGTGCCCTCCCACTTTGCCCTATCATCGTGCCCTCCCACTTTGCCCTATAATCGTGCCCTCCTGCTTTGCCCTAACGCATCAGATCTTGGGTTTGCAAAGACTAAACAAAGTTGGGGGAGAGATGGAGTTGGAAGAGATAACAGGGTGATGTTGAGTGTCTCAGCCATGTTGAGCACTGGTCGGTTTGAAGGACATCTCGAGATCGTGTGATTAGACTATAGTCACGTTACTAGTGTCGATGAGCCAAACTAGAGGGCTGGACTAATCAGTTCTCGCCAGTACCTCGAACAGACAAGACATAGCGATTAGTTCAGGAATTGCGCTGGTGGGACAAATGCCATCACAGAGAATGGCTGACACCAGGGAAGTGAAAGGTAGATAGCTAGAACTAAAATAGAAATCTCAGCCATGTTAGAAGCTTAGCCAGACATGCAATGATGTAGAAGTTCGAGTCCTTGACTATGTCCTATCACAATGTCCTACCACAATGTCCCATCACAATGTCCCATCACAATGTCCCATCACAATGTCCTATCACAATGTCCTATCACAACGTCCAATAACAATGCCCTACCACAATACCCCATCACAATGTCCCATCACAATGCCCTATCACAATGTCCAATCACAATGTCCTATCACAATGTCTTACCACAATGTTCCATCACAATGTCCTACCACAATGTTCCATCACAATGTTCCATCACAATGTCCTACCACAATGTCCTCCCTACAGGAAGCGTCACATCACAGACCGTCACCGTCCTAGTCAACACGATCTTCTTCAACGGAACCTGGCAGCTGCAGTTCTCCGAATACGACACCCGCCCCCAGCAGTTCAACAAACTGGGCGGAGCCAACTCACAGGTGAAGGTCACTTTGTTGGAATCTGTCACGATAACATGCTATGTGATAACACGTGTAGTTATTGCTACTGGCATCTCTGCTAATGATAACTTTGACAATATCTTTTCTGAGGAAACGTTAATGTAGGTAAACTAGTAGAGTCAAGACAAAGAAATGTACATCAGTGCATATAAATGCACATCAATGAAGATCAATGCACATAAATGCACATCAGTGCACATTAGTACACATAAATGCACATTAATGAACATCAATGCACATCAGTGCACATCAATGCACATCAATGAACATCAATGCATATCAGTGCACACAAATGCACATCAATGCGCATCAATTCACATCAATGAACATTAATGAACATCAGTGCACATCAATGCACATCAACGCACATCAATGAACATCAATGTACATCCGTGCAGATCAGTGCACATGAGTGAACATCAATGAACATCAATGCACATCAGTGAACATCAATGCATATCTATGCACACAAATGCACATCAATGCGCATCAATGCACATCAATGAACATTAATGAACATTAATGAACATCAATGCACATAAATGCACATCAATGCACATCATTGAACATCAATAAACATCAATGCACATCAGTGCACATTAATGTACATCAATGCACATCAATGAATATTAATGAACATCAGTGCACATCAATGCACATTAATGAACATCAACGCACATCAATGAACATCAATGCACACCATTGAACAACAATGCACTTCAATGAACATCAATGTACATCAGTGCACATCAATTCACATCAATGTACATCTGTGCAGATCAGTGCACATGAGTGAACATCAATGAACATCAATGAACATCAATGAACATCAGTGCGCATCAGTGCACATCAATGCACATTAATGCATATCAGTGCATATCATTGCTGATCAGTGCGCATAAATGCACATCAATGAACATCAATGCGAAGCTGAAGTGAAGCTTACTGTGAGAAGAAATGAAAAAAGAGAGAGAGGGAGAGAGAGAGAGGAGGGAGAGAGAGAGGAGGGAGAGAGAGAGAGCAATATGGTTAAAGCTTCACCTAACAAGTGTACAACACAAACCAGAACGACGTTTCGGCACAATAGGCCTTCAATAGGAACAAACATACAACGTGTACAAATATGTATATATGTATTTACTATAAGAAAATAATTGTAACAGCATAATAATATAGAGCTAGAATGAGAAATGACAAGAAAATAAGAATAAAGTCTTCCCTGTATGCTCTGATGTGGCAAGAACGGAAGTGCGCACGGAGTACATGTGCGTGCACATCTCGAAGGTCATCGATTCACAAAACCTGTCCGCTAAACGTCGACTCGACTCGCCATTATAAGACATGTGACGTGGTTGGCATATGATGGCATACATGATGTTGCAGGACACATGTGAAACCATCGATGATCGCGAATCTTCCATTAGGGAATAAGACAGAGTCGGTGCCGAGCACATTAGCACAGGTTAGACAGTCACGTCCACAGGGAACCGTAGCCAAGTGGTTATGGTCGCAGCGAGACGGCTCCTAACAAGAATAAATTAGATTCTTCCTTTAGATTCTTCTAGGCGATGACAACGCTTTCAAACGCGACAAGATGACAACCGTATCACTGGTATGGTCCTTTGCTACTCCAGCGACCTCAAATTGTTTACCTTGGAGAATCGCCTTATGATCCATTTGGGTTTGCTGACCCCGCGAGGCATTAATGTATCACACTCTTACACATAGTTTCGCTGTGACTGTCCCTTCCCTGTTGCGTATTCTCTGTAGCTCATGTTTGAGCACATTATATTACACACACGCTATGCTGTTCACATCTCTCCTCTACTAGTCCACACTGCATCACTTCGTCTGTCCCCTATATCACTTACCCCTGTCTACGACACCTTTATCTACTCTCGGGTAACATATATTCTTCTTGTCTGTTTCTTGCGCTTTGTGTAAGTACAAGGACCTGTTTTTTTTAAACCTGCTACAGCGTGCTGTGTGCACAAATTTCACCTTTGTTGACGCACACGTACCCCGTGCGCATTTCCGTTCTTGTCACATCAGAGCATACAGGGAAAACTTTATTCTTATTTTCTTTTCATTTCTCTTTCTAGTTCAATATTATTATATTTTTAAAATTATTTTGTTATATTAAATACATATATATATATTTGTACGTGTTGTATATTTTTTCTAGTTGAAGGCCTATTGAGCCGAAACGTCGTTCTGTTTTGTATTGTCCACTTGTTGTGTGAAGCCTTAACCATACAGTTCTCTCTATATATTTTTTTCATTTCTCTAAAACGAAAATTTCCAAGAATAGGGATGGATGGAGAGATATTGTCTGTGGTCTAGACTGGAGAGAAGTAGAGACAATGTCCAAGAATAGGGATGGATGGAGAGACCTTGTCTGTGGTCTAGACTAGAGAGAAAATGTCCAAGAATAGGGATGAATGGAGAGATATTGTCTGTGGTCTAGACTGGAGAGAATTAGAGAGAATGTCCAAGAATAGGGATGGATGGAGAGACCTTCTCTGTGGTCTGGACTGGAGAAAATTATAGAAAATGTCCAAGAATAGGGATGAATAGAGAGACCTTGTCTGTGGTCTAGACTGGAGAGAAGTAGAGAAAATGTCCAAGATATAGGGATGGATGGAGAGACCTTGTCTGTGCCCTAGACTGGAGAGAAAGTGTCCAAGAAAATGGATGGATGGAGAGATCTTGTCTGTGGTCTAGACTGGAGAGAAGTAGAGAAAATGTCCAAGAATAGGGATGGATGGAGAGACCTTGTCTGTGGTCTAGACTGGAGAGAAGTAGAGAAAATGTCCAAGAATAGGGATGGATGGAGAGACCTTGTCTGTGGTCTAGACTGGAGAGAAGTAGAGAAAATGTCCAAGAATAGGGATGGATGGAGAGACCTTGTCTGTGGCCTAGACTGGAGAGAAGTAGAGAAAATGTCCAAGAATAGGGATGGATGGAGAGACCTTGTCTGTGGTCTAGACTGGAGAGAAGTAGAGAAAATGTCCAAGAATAGGGATGAATGGAGAGACCTTGTCTGTGGCCTAGACTGGAGAGAAGTAGAGAAAATGTCCAAGAATAGGGATGGATGGAGAGACCTTGTCTGTGGTCTAGACTGGAGAGAAGTAGAGAAAATGTCCAAGAATAGGGATGAATGGAGAGACCTTGTCTGTGGCCTAGACTGGAGAGAAGTAGAGAAAATGTCCAAGAATAGGGATGGATGGAGAGACCTTGTCTGTGGTCTAGACTGGAGAGAAGTAGAGAAAATGTCCAAGAATAGGTATGGATGGAGAGATCTTGTCTGTGGTCTAGACTGGAGAGAAGTAGAGAAAATGTCCAAGAATAGGGATGGATGGAGAGACCTTGTCTGTGGTCTAGACTGGAGAGAAGTAGAGAAAATGTCCAAGAATAGGTATGGATGGAAAGATCTTGTCTGTGGTCTAGACTGGAGAGAAGTAGAGAAAATGTCCAAGTATAGGTATGGATGGAGAGATCTTGTCTGTGGCCAAGACTGGAGAGAAGTAGAGAATATGTCCAAGAGAGACCTTGTCTGTGGCCTAGACTGGAGAGAAGTAGAGAAATTGTTCAAGAATAGGTATGGATGGAGAGACCTTGTCTGTGGTCTAGACTGGAGAGAAGTAGAGAAAATGTCCAAGAATAGGGATGGATGGAGAGACCTTGTCTGTGGTCTAGACTGGAGAGAAGTAGAGAAAATGTCCAAGAAAAGGGATGGATGGAGAGACCTTGTCTGTGCCCTAGACTGGAGAGAAGTAGAGGAAATGTCCAAGAATAGGGATGGATGGAGAGACCTTGTCTGTGCCCTAGACTGGAGAGAAGTAGAGAAAATGTCCAAGAATAGGGATGGATGGAGAGACTTTGTCTGTGGTCTAGAGAAGAGAGAAGTAGAGAAAATGTCCAAGAATAGGGATGGATGGAGAGATCTTGTCTGTGGTCTAGACTGGAGAGAAGTAGAGAAAATGTCCAAGAATAGGGATGGATGGAGAGACCTTGTCTGTGGTCTAGACTGGAGAGAAGTAGAGGAAATGTCCAAGAATAGGGATGGATGGAGAGACCTTGTCTGTGGTCTAGACTGGAGAGAAGTAGAGAAAATGTCCAAGAATAGGGATGGATGGAGAGACCTTGTCTGTGGTCTAGACTGGAGAGAAGTAGAGGAAATGTCCAAGAATAGGGATGGATGGAGAGACCTTGTCTGTGGTCTAGACTGCAATAAAAGTAGATCTACAAGTACATTGATGCTTGCACAGTGCGTGTGCAACCAAACATGGCAGCACTACAACCATAAATATGTTTGGATAGAAATGTTTTAAAATCTTTTCTTATGACCACTTCCCACCTCCACCTTCCAGGTGCCCATGATGAACGATGAGAGATTCGTCAACATCAAGAGAAACGTGGACGGTGTTGATGTGGCTGAGCTACCATTCAAGGGCAACCGCTTCTCGCTCTACATCGCCTTGCCGCGTCAAGTTGATGGAATCACTGCTCTGGGTAAAACTTCCATTTACCTTATCAATCTAGTTAAATCCTTCTTGTCACCCGTTTTCCCCAACTTCATTCAAAAATTAAACCTTTTATATAAACATCAATCCATTTTAAGCTCATTCAATTCAACTTCAATCCATCATTTAGCTCATTCAATCGCATGTTTAGTACATCATAAAATCCATTTCAATTAACTCTTAAAGCTCTACCAAAAAATCATTAACCACCTTTCAACCCATCATTAATTCATCCTCAACCTTTCATCATCTAACCTTCAACCCATCATAATATTACCTTCAACCCATAACAATATTACCTTCAACCCATCATAATATTACCTTCAACCCATCATAATATTACCTTCAACCCATCATAATATTACCTTCAACCCATCATAATATTACCTTCAACCCATCATCATCATACCTTCAACCCATCATAATATTACCTTCAACCCATCATAATATTACCTTCAACCCATCATAATATTACCTTCAACCCATCATAATATTACCTTCAACCCATCATCATCATACCTTCAACCCATCATAATATTACCTTCAACCCATCACAATATTACCTTCAACCCATCATAATATTACCTTCAACCCATCATAATATTACCTTCAACCCATCATAATATTTCCTTCAACCCATCATCATCATACCTTCAACCCATAAACATCTTACCTTCAACCCATAATCATTTTACCTTCTACCCATAATCATCATACCTTCAACCCATAATCATCTTACCTTCAACCCATAATCATCTTACCTTCAACCTATAATCATCATACCTTCAACCCATCATCATCATACCTTCAACCCATCATCCTTCTTACCTTCAACCCATCATCATCTTACCTCCACCCCCATCATCATAATCTTACCTTCAACTCATCATTAACTCACCCACAACCCATCATTAACTAAGCATCAACCAATCATTAAATCGCCCACAATCCATCATTAACTCACCATAAACCCATCATAATCTTACCTTCAACCCATCATTAACTCACCCACAACCCATCAATAATTCACCATCAACCCATTAATAACTCACCCACAATCCATCATTAACTCACACACAACCGATCACTAACTCACCCACAACCCATCATTAACGCACCCACAACCCATCATTAACGCACCCACAACCTATCATTAACTCACCATCAACCCCACATCATCTTACGTTCAACCCAACATTTACTCACTATCAACCCATCATTAACTCACCCGCAACCCATCATTAATTCACCCACAACCCATCATTAAATCACCATCAACTCATCATCATCTTACCTTCAACTCATCATTTACTCACCCACAACCCATCACTAACTCTCCATCCATGCATCATTAACTCACCCACAACCCATCATTAATTCACCATCAACCCATCGTCATCTTACCTTCAATCCATCATTAACTTACCATCAACCCATCATTAACTCACCCACAACCCATCATTAATTCACCATCAACCCATCATTAACTCACCCACAACCCATCATTAACTCACCATCAACCCATCATTAACTCACCCACAACCCATCATTAATTCACCATCAACCCATCGTCATCTTACCTTCAATCCATCATTAACTCACCCATAACCCATAAATAACTCACCCACAATACATCATTAATCCACCCACAACCTATCATTAGCTCACCCACAACCCATCAACAACTCACCCTCAACCCATCATCAGCTCACACTCAACCCATCTTCAGTCCACTGACCTTCCTTCCGTTCGCTACAAATCTTAAAACATCAAAAACTTACATCCGACCCGCTGTCAAACTTCCATCTCACATTTCAGTTTCCACTCTTTTACCTTTACAACAATTTCTACTTAACCTCTCAATTATTAAATTTAATTTCTGTTATATTTATTTCATTTTCAAACTAATTTATAATCATATTGCCACAACCAAAAACTCTTCTCACATTGTCACATAGAACAACTCTTATCACATTGACACATAGAACAACTCTTATCACATTGCCAGAACGAACAACTCTTCTCACATTGTCACACAGAACAACTATTCTCACATTGTCACATAGAACAACTCTTCTCACAATGCCACACAGAACAACTCTTCTCACATTGTCACATAGAACAACTCTTCTCACATTTCCACACAGAACAACTCTTCTCACATTGCCACATAGAACAACTCTTCTCACATTGCCACACAGAACAACTATTCTCACATTGCCACATAGAACAACTCTTCTCACATTGCCACATATAACAACTCTTCTCACAATGCTACATTGAACAACTCTTCTCACATTTCAACACAGAACAACTCTTCTCACATTGCCACATAGAACAACTCTTCTCACATTGCCACATATAACAACTCTTCTCACAATGCTACATAGAACAACTCTTCTCACATTTCCACACAGAACAACTGTTCTCATAGTGCCACATTGAACAACTCTTCTCACATTGCCACATAGAACAACTCTTCTCACATTGCCACATAGTACAACTCTTCTCACATTGCCACATAGAACAACTCTTCTCACATTTCAACACAGAACAACTGTTCTCACATTGCCACACAGAACAACTGTTCTCATAGTGCCACATAGAACAACTCTTCTGACAATGCCACATAGAACAACTCTTCTCACGTTTCCACACAGAACAAGTCTTCTCACATTTCCACACAGAACAACTGTTCTCATAGTGCCACATAGAACAACTCCCCTTAAGTCCCATCCCTCACTTCGATTCTTCTTGTCTTCCAGAGAAATCACTGACCACTGCAGGAAAGGTTGACCAGCTGTTCGAAGGACTGACCCCACGAAGGGTTCAACTGGGTATCCCCAAGTTCAAGATCGAGTCTACCTATGAGCTGATCCCCGCTCTCAAACAGCTGGGATTGTCCAAACCGTTCGATGCCAGCAGCGCCAACTTCCAGGGAATTAGCTCTGTCGGTAAGTCTTGGCACCGATCTCCGTGCTACTGATGACTCTCATGATGGTATCTAGACTTCTTTAACCACCATAGCAACGCACTTCTAAATAATTGTCCTAGCACCCTATTAAGGTACCTGGACCCAGTGTAGCCATTGTGACCTTGTGGCTACTTGGCCCCTCACAGTGTGGGGAGGAAAGAATAGAGTCACTGTGACCTGCCATCGTAAGAGGCGACGGAGGAGGTTTGGAATTGTCGCATGTGCAGTCGAGTAGGACGTGCACGGAGCGACCTTGTCAACGTAATTTACTGATGCATTATGGGAAGTAATGAGACAAGTGGTGATGCGGGGAACTTCTCACTGCAATGGAATTGGTTCTATGGATAGAATAGAATAGAATAGAATAGAATAGAATAGAATAGAATAGAATAGAATAGAATAGAATAGAATAGAATAAGTGTCATACTCGTAAAGAAATGCAGAATTGACCTTCAGCAGAACAAACAAACAACACAGACAACAGATGTGTAAGTAAATAAAATTAACTCTACATACAAAGTAAGTAAAGTGCCCCCGTCACGCCAAGTGGCATATAGGGAATAAGGTGTTAGTGACCATAAATTTTACAGACCTTCAGCACATGATTTTTGGGGTAATGTGGTCGGTATTACGCCCGTGCCGCTTTATTTTCCCAGAAAAAAAATCCGGCACCCATTAAAGGCTGGGTGAACCGGAGGCCGTCGATTGGGGTCGAACACTACCTCTTGTCCTTTGTAGTCCAGTTCACTAACCACTGAGATATCGCGGCTCACATTAACTCTACATAGCCAACTAATAATGAAGTATCTAATATAAATAATTTCGAACTAGAGAGAGAATTAAAAATAATAATGTTTTCCCTGCGTACTGCGCTATGGTCAAAAGAAAAATGAACGCTGGCTAGTCCGCGTAGGATACCCGGTGTAGTTGAGCAGCTAATGGGAAGGTCAAAACACAGGTGGAAGGGTTCTAAACATACAGGGGGTGGGGGGATATTGTATCTCTATCTATCTATCTATCTATCTATCTATCTATTGTTCTTTCGAGCCAAAGACGGCACATAGGGCAGAACCACAATCTCAAAAACAGAAACCTTGCATTCCAAAATGGCACATATTGCAGAGATCACTGCTTCTAGAATCTATGGCTCTGTTTCCATAACAACACTTTTTACAATGAGATCTTGTCAAGCCATCGATCAACCTCCTTAGTCGCCTCTTACGACATGCACATGTCTGGAAGGTCACAGTGTCACTACTCTTTACTTTCCTCATAATGCGGCCCTGGTAACACACAGGAGGATAGATATTATAGGCTACCTCAAATATAACACCACCGGTAATATATCTACGTATATACAACTATGCGAGAACACACAGACATATATACACAAATATATACATATATATACTTCATATCAATACACACACGCATATATATGTGCATATAAACGGTTACACCAATACGTGTGCGCACACATGCATGTGGAAAAGTGCACATACAACATACATTCCCAGAAGTGTCGACAACAAGGCCCATGTGTTACAACATACATACCTAGAAGTGTCGACAACAAGGTCCGTGTGTTACAACATACATACCTAGAAGTGTCGACAACAAGGTCCGTGTGTTACAACATACATACCTAGAAATGTCGACAACAAGGTCCGTGTGTTACAACATACATTCCTAAAAGTGTCGACAACAAGGCCCGTGTGTTACAACATACATACCTAGAAGTGTCGACAACAAGGCCCGTGTGTTACAACATACATACCTAGAAGTGTCGACAACAAGGCCCGTGTGTTACAACATACATACCTAAAAGTGTCGACAACAAGGTCCGTATGTTACAACAAACATACCTAAAAGTGTCGACAACAAGGCCCGTGTGTTACAACATACATACCTAAAAGTGTCGACAACAAGGTCCGTGTGTTACAACATACATACCCAGAAAAGTCGACAACAAGGTCCATGCGTTACAACATACATACCTAGAAGTGTCGACAACAAGGTCCATATGTTACAACATACATACCTAGAAGTGTCGACAACAAGGTCCATATGTTACAACATACATACCTAGAAGTGTCGACAACAAGGTCCATATGTTACAACATACATACCTAGAAGTGTCGACAAGGTCCGTGTGTTACAACATACATACCTAGAAGTGTCGACAACAAGGTCCATATGTTACAACATACATACCTAGAAGTGTCAACAACAAGGTCCGTGTGTTACAACATATATACCCAGAAATGTCGACAACAAGGTCCATATGTTACAACATACATACCTAGAAGTGTCGACAACAAGGTCCATGTGTTACAACATACATACCTAGAAGTGTCGACAACAAGGTCCATATGTTACAACATACATACCTAAAAGTGTCGACAACAAGGTCCATATGTTACAACATACATACCTAGAAGTGTCGACAACAAGGTCCGTGTGTTACAACATACATTCCTAGAAGTGTCGACAACAAGGTCCGTGTGTTACAACATACATACCTAGAAGTGTCGACAACACCATCTGTGTATTACAACATACCTACCTTGAACTGTCCACACCCGTGTCCGTGTTTAATGGAGCCGCGATAGCTCAGTGGTTAGTGAACTGGACTACAAAGGACAAGAGGTAGGGTTCGATCCCAACCGACGGCTTCCGCGTTCACCCAGCCTTTAATGGGTACCTGATTTTTTTCAGGGAAAGTGAAGCGGCACGGGCGTAATACCGACCACATTACCCCAAAAATCATGTGCTGAAGGTCTGTAAAATATATGGTCACTAACACCATATTCCCTATACGCCATTTGTCGTGACGGGTACTTTACTTTTTATGTCCGTGTTTATACGCAAAGCACAGAGAATAGACCAAAAGAATGCAGGATACTCGAAAGGAGGAAAGAGTGAAATGTCTTAGAGTGGGCTTCACTAAGTGAGATGTCTCAGAGTGGGCTTCACTAAGTGAGATGTCTCAGAGTGGGCTTCACTAAGTGAGATGTCTCAGAGTGGGCTTCACTAAGTGAGATGTCTTAGAGTGGGCTTCACTAAGTGAGATGTCTCAGAGTGGGCTTCACTAAGTGAGATGTCTCAGAGTGGGCTTCACTAAGTGAGATGTCTCAGAGTGGGCTTCACTAAGTGAGATGTCTCAGAGTGGGCTTCACTAGGTGAGATGTCTCAGAGTGGGCTTCACTAAGTGAGATGTTTCAGAATGGGCTTCACTAAGTGAGATGTCCCAGAGTGGGCTTCACTAAGTGAGATGTCTCAGAGTGGGCTTCACTAGGTGAGATGTCTCAGAGTGGGCTTCACTAAGTGAGATGTTTCAGAATGGGCTTCACTAAGTGAGATGTCCCAGAGTGGGCTTCACTAAGTGAGATGTCTCAGAGTGGGCTTCACTAAGAACATCTCCATTAATTGCATCAAGCTTTAACTATACATTTTTTCTACTTTTCTTCCATTTCTCCTTTACAATCAGCTTTACTGCAGTTTCACTTTTGTATGCATTTCTATACATTGACCAGTCTCTAGTTCCACCTTTGAGACCACCCCTTATCTCTAGGTCCACCTTTGAGACCACCCCTTATCTCTAGGTCCATCTTTGAGACCACCCCTTATCTCTAGGTCCATCTTTGAGACCACCCCTTATCTCTAGGCCATCTTTGAGACCACCCCTTATCTCTAGGCCCATCTTTGAGACCACCCTTATCTCTAGGTCCATCTTTGAGATCACCCCTTATCTCTAGGTCCATCTTTGAGACCACCCCTTATCTCTAGGTCCACCTTTGAGACCACCCCTTATCTCTAGGTCCATCTTTGAGACCACCCCTTATCTCTAGGTCCATCTTTGAGACCACCCCTTATCTCTAGGTCCATCTTTGAGATCACCCCTTATCTCTAGGTCCATCTTTGAGACCACCCCTTATCTCTAGGTCCATCTTTGAGACCACCCATTATCTCTAGGTCCATCTTTGAGATCACCCCTTATCTCTAGGTCCATCTTTGAGATCACCCCTTATCTCTAGGTCCATATTTGAGACCACCCCTTATCTCTAGGCCCATCTTTGAGACCACCCCTTATCTCTAGGTCCATCTTTGAGACCACCCCTTATCTCTAGGTCCATCTTTGAGACCACCCCTTATCTCTAGGCCCATCTTTGAGACCACCCCTTATCTCTAGGCCATCTTTGAGACCACCCCTTATCTCTAGGTCCATCTTTGAGATCACCCCTTATCTCTAGGTCCATCTTTGAGACCACCCCTTATCTCTAGGTCCATCCTTGAGACCACCCCTTATCTCTAGGCCCATCTTTGAGACCACCCCTTATCTCTAGGTCCATCTTTGAGATCACCCCTTATCTTTAGGTCCATCTTTGAGACCACCCCTTATCTCTAGGTCCATCTTTGAGACCACCCCTTATCTCTAGGTCCATCTTTGAGACCACCCCTTATCTCTAGGTCCATCTTTGAGACTACCCCTTATCTCTAGGCCCATCTTTGAGACCACCCCTTATCTCTAGGCCCATCTTTGAGACCACCCCTTATCTCTAGGTCCATCTTTGAGACCACCCCTTGTGTAAAGTCAAGTACCCCCGTAACGCCAAGTGGCGTATAGGGAATATGGTGTTAGTGACCCTATATTTTACAGACCTTCAGCACATGGTTTTTGAGGTAATGTGGTCGGTATTACGCCCGTGCCGCTTTACTTTCCCAGAAAAAAATCCGGTACCAATTTTTAAGGCTGGGTGAACCCGGAAGCCGTCGGTTGGGATCGAACCCTACCTCTTGTCTTTTGTAGTCCAGTTCACTAACCACTGAGCTATCGCGGCTCCCACTCCTTGTGTGATCTTCCATTTATGAGAAAATAAGATCACATGTTTGTCTGATGTGTAAGAGAAATACGGCAAGAACAGTAGAAACTGGGTTGAACAGTTTGGGCAAGACTTGGGGTATTCTGCAAAATGATAAACGGGCCGTCAGAAGAATATATCTTGTTGCTGATGTTGCAAATAAAGAATGTGATGTTTTTCCATTACAGCTGAAGTCGTCATTAGTGGTATCCTTCATAAGGCGGTTATCGAGGTCAAGGAGACAGGCACGGTCGCTGCAGCAGCTACCGCCATTATTGTCGGCGTGACGTCCGTTATCGAGCCTCCATCAGAGACGTTCATCGCTGACCACCCGTTCGTGTACTTCCTGAGGGACAAACAGACCAAGCAGATCTTGTTCCAGGGGAAATACTCCGGTTAAACAAACAAAATGGCCGAACAATTTCCTGTTTTCTGATTGGATGAATAGTTGCAGTGAATAAATAAAGTCAAGAAATATGGTCTCTGCTCGTCTGTCGCTCTGACAATTGTATTTGTGTGTGTGTGCGTGTGCGTGCGCGCGTGTGTGTGCGTGCGCGCGTGTGTGTGTGTGTGTGAAGGATAGGTGTGAATGTATGCAGGCAAGAAGGAGATTGTAAAGAAATGTGTGCAGACAAACAGCGGAAGGAGAGGAATAATCGACAAAGTTCTAGAACCAAATGCTCGTGCTGTCGAGGAAGATATTTTATGCATCCTTGCAGTAGGAGCAATTCAGTTCTGGTGGAGCGTCTACCAAATGTAAGGAACATTCGATACACACCACTGGAAGGAGTTAATAGTATGGTACAACTTGTTACAAATCTGGGGAGTAAAGAGTTAATAGTCTGGTACAATTTGTTACAAATCTGGGGAGGAAAGAGTTAATAGTCTGGTACAATTTGTTACAAATCTGGTGAGGAAAGAGTTAATAGTCTGGTACAATTTGTTACAAATCTGGGGAGGAAAGAGTTAATAGTCTGGTACAATTTGTTACAAATCTGGGGAGAAATGAGTTAATACTCTGGTACAATTTGTTACAAATCTGGGGAGAAATGAGTTAATAGTCTGGTACAATTTGTTACAAATCTGGGGAGAAATGAGTTAATAGTCTGGTACAATTTGTCACAAATCTGGGCAGAAATGAGTTAATACTCTGGTACAATTTGTCACAAATCTGGGGAGAAATGAGTTAATACTCTGGTACAATTTGTTACAAATCTGGGGAGAAATGAGTTAATACTCTGGTACAATTTGTTACAAATCTGGGGAGAAATGAGTTAATACTCTGGTACAATTTGTTACAAATCTGGGGAGAAATGAGTTAATACTCTGGTACAATTTGTTACAAATCTGGGGAGAAATGAGTTAATACTCTGGTACAATTTGTTACAAATCTGGGGAGAAATGAGTTAATACTCTTGTACAATTTGTTAATAGTGTCCTTGATGAATTGTTTCACCTTGTGTTTCTTGATCTTATAGTGTCCTTGATGAATTGTTTCACGTTGTGTTTCTTGATCTTATAGTGGCCTTGATGAATTGTTTCACCTTGTGTTTCTTGATCTTATAGTGGCCTTGATGAATTGTTTCACCTTGTGTTTCTTGATCTTATAGTGGCCTTGATGAATTGTTTCACCTTGTGTTTCTTGATCTTATAGTGGCCTTGATGAATTGTTTCACCTTGTGTTTCTTGATCTTATAGTGTCCTTGATGAATTGTTTCACGTTGTGTTTCTTGATCTTATAGTGTCCTTGATGAATTGTTTCACGTTGTGTTTCTTGTACTGTTGATGTTATTATTGTTAGACACTCTTGCCCTGGTGAACACTTCTTGATGTAAACATTATATCTACAACATATATAGAATGTTAACAAGTGGTCAGTTGTAATAACACAACAACTTCTGTTTATTAACAAGTCCAACTGGAATACACAAGTCACAACCACTTGGTGGTCTAAACAGCCACGTAATCATAAATGTATCTATGTACACAAGCTCAAATAGTTCACAGCTCACAGCTCACACTCCTAGTGAGTCTGTGTCTACGCTAATCACAAATGTATCTATGTACATAACTCAAATAGTCCACATCTCAGAATATGAAATGTTAATGCTGTGATCGGTGAAGCTGTTTACGAGAATATTCCTGCTCTAGCTCATGAGTTCTGTCTTTCTCCCCGTGTGTTTGATGGAGCGTTTCTCTCTCCAAGCTTTTCTTTGTTTCTGGTCGACTTAGCTATCGCCATTTCGGCTTGTTACACGACTCATGTTGTGTCCATTGCTTCTCTTAGCTCTAGTCTCTGGTTGACTTAGCTTTGCCATCTCTGGCAGATTTCTCTCTCAACTTACTGAGAGTCTCAGTCTTGAAGTGTTCCACATCTTTGTGAGAGAGCATTTCTTGTCTCTGGTTGACTTAGCTTTGCCATCTCTGGCAGATTTCTCTCTCAACTTACTGAGACTCTCAGTCTTGAAGTGTTCCACATCTTTGTGAGAGAGCATCTGTTGTCTCTGGTTGACTTAGCTTTGCCATCTCTGACAGATTTATCATTCAGATGTGTGATCCGTTTGCTCCATCTGAGGTTCCTTTGGCATCGGCCCTTCTGGACTCAGGCGAACGCCGTCTTGACGTTACCCGACCCGTATTTCCTGGTTTATGTGCCAAGTGTCGTTTTCTTCTCCGTCACGGGTTTAAGTATCTCTTTTTCCCGCGCTTTTGTATGTTGATGTAGCGTCTGCGTTGTATCAATAATAATTCATATACTCACTCGTGACCTTGACATATGATCTAATTTTAACCTTTCTTCTCTGGTCACTCACCAACTATCTAAAAATACATTGCTCTGAACTTGACTTTAATAATGTCCACGTCTCCGACTAAAGAGAAAAGAGTTAATAGTCTAGTACAACCTGTTACAAATTTGAGGAGAAAAGAGTTAATAGTCTGGTACAACTTGTTACAAATTTGAGGAGAAAAGAGTTAATAGTCTGGTACAACCTGTTACAAATTTGAGGAGAAAAGAGTTAATAGTCTGGTACAACCTGTTACAAATTTGAGGAGAAAAGAGTTAATAGTCTAGTACAACCTGTTACAAATTTGAGGAGAAAAGAGTTAATAGTCTGTTACAACTTGTTACAAATTTGGAGAGAAGAAGATAGAGATGGGGGAGAAATGGGGAAGGAGAGGGTGGGGGAGTGGGAGAAAAAGATGAAGAAGAAGAAGGTTTCACCAGAAAGTACTGACGTAAAGATCTATACACAGTTGGTCTTCGTGACCCGGAGTATCCGAATTTTTAATTATAACATCATGTGACTGCTGCCTTTCATTGTTGTCTGGGATAATTGTCCTAAATAATTGCAATCCCTCTCGATGTGACTTACAAAGGTCGCCTCTGATAGCCTGCCTGGTGTCCGCATTTCCGATTCTAGTCTCCTCCTGGAACCATAACCACAGTCACGTGGCTCTGTCATAGTCTCCTTCATGTTGTTACTGTTTCAGACTCACTCAACACAATAAATTCCACCACTCAACACAACAAACTCCTAAAACAACAAACTCCCAATAAAATCCCAACACAACAAACTCCCAATAAAATCCCAACACAACGAACACACATCACAACAAACTCCCAACACAACTAACTTCCAACACAACAAACTCCCAACACAACAAACTCCCAATAAAATCCCAACACAACAAACTCCCAACACAACAAACTCCCAATAAAATCCCAACACAACAAACTCCCAATAAAATCCCAACACAACAAACTCCCAATAAAATCCCAACACAACAAACTCCCAATAAAATCCCAACACAACAAACACACATCACAACAAACTCCCAACACAACTAACTTCCAACACAACAAACTCTCAACACAACAAACTCCCAACACAACAAACTCCCAATAAAATCCCAACACAACAAACTCCCAATAAAACCCCAACACAACAAACTCCCAATAAAATCCCAACACAACAAACTCCCAATAAAATCCCAACACAACAAACTCCCAATAAAATCCCAACACAAAAAACTCCCAATAAAATCCCAACACAACAAACTCCCAACACAACAAACCCCCAATAAAATCCCAACACAACAAACTCCCAACACAACAAACTCCCAATAAAATCCCAACACAACAAACTCCCAATAAAATCCCAACACAACAAACTCCCAATAAAATCCCAACACAACAAACTCCCAACACAACAAACTCCCAATAAAATCCCAACACAACAAACTCCCAATAAAATCCCAACACAACAAACTCCCAATAAAATCCCAACACAACAAACTCCCAATAAAATCCCAACACAACAAACTCCCAACACAACAAACTCCCAACACAACAAACTCCAAACACAACAAACTCCCAATACAACAAACTCCCAATAAACTCCCAACACAACAAACTCCCAACACAACAAACTCCCAATAAACTCCCAACACAACAAACTACCAACACAACAAACTCCCATCACAACAAACTCCCAACAAACTCCAAACAAAACGTCATAGATTAGTTCCTGTGTTTATTATCTCCCACAAGTGGCCAGCCTGTAGATCAACCAGAGAACTTTCCCTGGAACAAGATGGTCTTACTCTGGTTGTCCCTCAGGAAGAACACGAACGGGTGGTCCGCTGTGAACTGCAAGAATGGTGGTGTCTCAACCGAATCTGTACCACCCACAACCACTGTCGCAGCAGCAGCCACCGTGCCAGTCTCCTTGACCTCAATAACGGCCTTGTGAATGACGTCACTGATATACACGTTGCCTGGGAGACGAAAGGTCAAAGAAGGAAAATTGATTTCTTGTAATAAAGATATGTCTAACCAGCACGCTACCTGAAGCTTGTGCCTAAAGTCGCTGTTATCTGTCCTGAAAGCTATTGGTTACAATGTAGTCGATCCTGCTAACAAATTAGCTCAAATGGATTTTTAAAAAAGAGAGAAAGAAACTGACCACTAAAAACCGTTGCGGGATGAGATGGCCCCCATCAGTTCAACACAAAATGTTTGCTACAACCGACAGTTCTTTTTTGACAAGAACAAGCGATTATCAACAACCTCTAGTGAACAAAATAGACAGAACAAATCCAGCAATCATTTCAGGAAGTCAGAATTAGTCCGTTGGAACACATGAATGCCACTGGCATCAAGTTTCGTCGGGAGCTACAAGAGACAAGGAGTCAGATGAGAGACAGAAAGCCAAGCGATCACCCAGTTCCTGCTTCATACGTCGGCTGTGGCCTGAGTTGGTAACAGATCTAGGCATGGCATTAAGTGGACTCAGAGAGCAGTAATGAGAGAATGTAGCAGAACACACACACAGACGTTGACAGCATTTAGGAAATGGTTGATCAGAGTCATTGACATAAACAGACATATAATAAATGTGATGTTCAACATCTCGATGTGGAGTCTACCCTAAAGAGACATCAGAGACATCAGAGACATCAGATACATCATAGACATCAGAGACATCAGAGACATCAGGGACATCAGAGACATCAGAGACATCAGAGACATCAGATACATCATTGACATCAGAGACATCAGAGACATCATAGACATCAGAGACATCAGAGACATCAGAGACATCAGAGACATAAAAGACATCAGATACATCAAAAACATCAGAGACATCAGATACATCAGTGACATCAGAGACATCAGCGACACCAGATACATCAGATACATCAGAGACATCAGATACATCAGAGACATCACAGACATCAAAGACATCCTCAAAACCGTCTTTTGTTTTTGCTGAATCAACTCTCGTATCGTCTTCCAGTCTCAAAGGAGAATCTGCTGGATAAACAAGCAAACCCTCACACTATAACATTAGAGAAAATAACACAACTATTACACTATAACATTAGAGAAAATAACACAACTATTACACTATAACATTAGAGAAAATAACACAACTATTACACTATAACATTAGAGAAAATAACACAACTATTACACTATAACATTAGAGAAAGTCACACAACTATTACACTATAACATTAGAGAAAATAACACAACTATTACACTATAACATTAGAGAAAATAACACAACTATTACACTATAACATTAGAGAAAATAACACAACCCTCACACTATAACATTAGAGAAAATAACACAACTATTACACTATAACATTAGAGAAAATAACACAACCCTCACACTATAACATTAGAGAAAAAAACACAACTATCACACTTTAACATTAGAGAAAATAACACAACTATCACACTATAACATTAGAGAAAATAACACAACTCTCACACTATAACATTAGAGAAAATAACACAACTCTCACACTATAACATTTGAGAAAATAACACAATTATCACACTATAACATTAGAGAAAATAACACAACTATCACACTATAACATTAGAGAAAATAACACAAATATCACAATAAAACATTAGAGAAAATAACACAAATATCACAATATAACATTTGAGAAAATAACACAAATATCACAATATAATATTAGAGAAAAAAAACACAAATATCACAATATAACATTTGAGAAAATAACACAAATATCACAATATAATATTAGAGAAAATAACAGAAATATCACAATATAACATTTGAGAAAATAACACAAATATCACAATATAACATTTGAGAAAATAACACAAATATCACAATATAATATTAGAGAAAAGAACCGAAACCAAGTTTCACATAATGTAAACCACATCAATTACACGGTCGAATACAAAGTACAGATTTAAATCCACATACAACTGTAGCCAAAGCTCACACACAACTGTAACCAAAGTCCACATACAACTGTAACCAAAGCCCACATACGTCTGTAACCAAAGTCCACATACAACTGTAACCAAAGCCCACATACGTCTGTAACCAAAGTCCACATACAACTGTAACCAAAGTCCACATACAACTGTAACCAAAGTCCACACACAACTGTAACCATAGTCCACGCACAACTGTAACCAAAGTCCACACACAACTGTAACCAAAGTCCACACACAACTGTAACCAAAGTCCACACACAACTGTAACCAAAGTCCACACACAACTGTAACCAAAGCCCACACACAACTGTAACCAAAGTCCACACACAACTGTAATCAAAGCTCCCACACAACTGTAACCAAAGTCCACATACAACTGTAACCAAAGCTCACACACAACTGTAAACAAAGCTCACACACAACTGTAACCAAAGTCCACACACAACTGTAACCAAAGTCCACACACAACTGTAACCAAAGTCCACACACAACTGTAACCAAAGTCCACACACAACTGTAACCAAAGTCCACATACAACTGTAACCAAAGTCCACATACAACTGTAACCAAAGCTCAGACACAACTGTAACCAAAGTCCACATACAACTGTAACCAAAGCCCAAACACAACTGTAACCAAAGCCCAAACACAACTGTAACCAAAGCCCACATAGTCTGTAACCAATGCCCACATATGTCTGTAATCAAAGCCCACATACGTCTGTAACCAAAGCCCATATGTGACTGTAGCCAAAGCCCACAAACGACTGTAACCAAAGCCCACATACGTCTGTAACTACAGCCCACATACGACTGTAACCAAAGCCCGCATACGTCTGTAACTAAAGCCCACATACGACTGTAACCAAAGCCCACATACGTACGTAACCAAAGCCCGCATACGACAGTAAACAAAGCCCACATACGGCTGTAACCAAAGCCCACATACGACTGTAACCAAAACCCACATACGACTGTAACCAAAGCCCACATACGACTGTAACCAAATACCACATACGACTGTAACCAAAGCCTACATACGACTGTAACCAAAGCCCACATACGACTGTAGCTAAAGCCCACATACGACTGTAACCAAAGTGCACATACGACTGTAACCAAAGCCCACATGCGACTGTAGCTAAAGCCTACATACGACTGCAACCAAAGACCACATACGACGGTAACCAAAGCCCACATACGACTGTAGCTAAAGCCTACATACGATTGTAACCAAAGACCACATACGACTGTAACCAAAGCCCACATGCGACTGTAGGTAAAGCCCACATACGATTATAACCAAATGCCACTTACGACTGTAGTCAAAGCCCACTTACTACAGTAACCAAAGCCCATATGCGACTTTAACCAAAGCCCATATGCGACTATAACTGAGACTAAACTGACACTTGAGATATCAAACTGCAGGATTGAGCACAACCAGCATCAAAGTTACAGATTGTAATTCCTAACATTTTTACACAACATAGGACATATTGAAGTCACGAAAGCCTCACTCAAACGACAAACCCCACCACCCAATACAACCAAACTCCCAAAACACAACAAACTGCCAATACAACAAACTCCCAACATAAAAAATCTCAACAGAACAAATACCCAACACAACAAACTCATATCACATGAAACTCACAACACAACAAACTCCCAACACAACAAACTCCCGACACAAGAAACTCCCGACACAACAAACTCCCAACACAACAAACTCCAAACAAACTCCAAATAAAACGTCATAGATTAGTTCCTGTGTTTATTATCTCCCACAAGTGGCCAGCCTGTAGATCAACCAGAGAACTTTCCCTGGAACAAGATGGTCTTACTCTGGTTGTCCCTCAGGAAGAACACGAAGGGGTGGTCCGCTGTGAACTCCAAGGTGGGAGGTAACTCAATAGAAGCTGAATTAATTCCAATAACTGTTGCTGCAGCAGCCACAGTGCCTGTCTCCTTGACCTCAATAACGGTCTTGTGAATGACGTCACTGATATACACGTTTCCTGGGAGACGAAAGGTCAAGCAGTGATATAGATTTAAAGTAAAATGTTTGTCTAACCAGCAAGCTAGATGAAGCATGCTAACTTTGTGTGCACTCTACTGAAAGTGAACACATACCCATTGGGCTGACTCAAGTACACTGGTATCGATTATACTAACAAAACACATGAAAAGTAAAATAAAAACTGACCGTCACATTATCATGTGACCTATGTGGCTACCATTGGTACAAGACATAACATTTGCTTCAAACATCACAACAAAGAGATGGAGACTATCAGCAATTGATTACATTAAAGGAGAGCTTTCTTGTTTTGTCTGGAACGCGATTTTGTAAACTTTTAGGTCTATGACAATCTCAGAGAATATATTCTAGAAGTAATTGAAGGCTGGCCCGTGTGTTGCCGGGGCCTTATTATGAGGGAAGTAAAGATTAGTGACACTGTGACCTTCCAGGCATGTTCGTAAGAGGCGACTAAGGAGGTTGATCGATGGCCTGACATGCTGTCATTGTAAAAAGCATTGTTATGAGAACAGAGCAGTGATCTCTGCAATATGTGCCATTTTCGCATGCAAGGTTTATGTTTTTGACATTGTGGTTCTGCCCTATGTGCCGTCTTCTGCTCGAAAGGACAATACATAGAATTGAAAGCTAGGGTTGCCGGACTGGTATTTATGATCATGAAACTAATGAATTTGTAATTTGTGAATGACATCGCATAAAAAAATTATAATAAAGATATGTTCCTATGCCAAGTCATCGACACTCCCGCAATGCAGGCCGCGATTTTCAAAAGTATTATCCACCTGTCTACCCACACCCTGCGGTATTAAATACAAAGTTAGTTCTTCATTTTGATCATGAATTTGCTGAAAATATAAATATTCGTTTCTCTCGGTTTGTCTTTATCAAAGACACCATCTGGGCCAGTTCTCCCATTTTATCTTGATTTCTATGATGAATGTAGAAACAAAATTTTGACTTCTCCACTATAATGATGGGGCGAGGCCCATGAGTGTTTGGTCTAACATGTTTTCATACTAACTAGGATCAACTCAAACTGACAATTAAAATAATGGTCGCAGTTTACAATATCTGCATCATTGGTATCCTTTTATATGGCTGCGAATTATGGACAACTTATGCAAAGCAAGAGAGCAGGCTGAATGCATTCCATACACAATGTCTGCGACGTATTCTTGGTATCAACTAGAGAGGACAAAGTGACAAACATGGGGGTCATCACTCACTCACTCAGGCCTCCCGAACATCTACACGCTGCTCAGACAACGTAGGTTACGCTGGCTTGGCCACTTACAGCGTAGGGAAGATGGCCACATACCAAAAGATATACTTTATGGAGAAATAGCAGATGGCAAAAGTGGGCGCCCAAAACTAGGATTTCTAGACGTGTATAAACGTGACATGAAGACTCTGAACATAAACCCTGCAGCCTGGGAAGACATAGCTGCAGACCGCCATCTTTGGAAACACACTCTAAAGCTGCAACTCAAACAAGAAGCAGACAGATTCATAGAACAAGTGAATACAGGGAGAAAGTCAAGAGAAAATAACATTTCTAGAGGCGCTGGAAAATATATAGTCAACTATGACTGACGGAGGCTGCTATAGTCAACTATGACTGACGGAGGTTACTATAGTCAACTATGACTGATGGAGGTTACTATAGTCAACTATGACTGATGGAGGTTACTATAGTCAACTATGACTGATGGAGGTTACTATAGTCAACTATGACTGACGGAGGTTACTATAGTCAACTATGACTGACGGAGGTTACTATAGTCAACTATGACTGATGGAGGCTACTACAGTCAACTATGACTGACGGAGGCTACTATAGTCAGCTATGACTGACGGAGGCTACTATAGTCAACTATGACTGACGGATACTACTACAGTCAACTATGACTGACGAAGACAACTACAGTCAACTACGACTGACGGAGGCTACTACAGTCAACTATGACTGACGGGGACTACTATAGTCAACTACGACTGACGGAGGCTACTACAGCCAACTTTGACTGACGGGGACTACTACAGTCAGCTATGACAACTTGACTATAGAAACCCACGTTTGGTCACGTTTATTTTCCGAAACAATTTATTGACATGATGACAGTCACATTAGTTGTATTATAAATCTCGTATTTTCCATTCTTTGCTCTTTCACTATTTATCTCATATTTTTCATTGTTTTTTCACTATTTATCACATATTTTTCGTTGTTTTTTCACTATTTATCTCATATTTTTCATTGTTTTTTCACTATTTATCTCATATTTTTCATTGTTTTTTCACTATTTATCTCATATTTTTCGTTCCTTGTTCTAACATCAAAATCTTCTACACTGTCGGATTTATGTGTTTACAATAATGATAGAAATATGTATAATGAAAGTAACACGCGAAATAAGCTGGAATCAGGTGGACAAAAATAAAACATCAAAGTACCAAACAAGAAACAAAATTACTTGTCTCTTCATGAGATTGGCTAAATCCATCATTGATATCTCTAGGTCCTGGTACATCTGTCCTTGAATGATACATCCACAGTATCACATTACAGGCGAATTTCTCATTATATTTGATACACAAACAACACTTGAATAACCATATAACAAAATCTACTCTCTCTTATTCTAATCTCTAAAGATGAGATGAAATGGAGGAATGCTTGTCAGATGATTAAAGAGAATTCATACGAAAGGAATCGTAGACGAACGTATTCGGTTTATAGCAGAACAATTTAATTACAAATTTTAAAAGTGAAACAATGTAATCCAAACGAGTTGGACGCTCGCCCAATTGTGGAACATCCAATCCGAATGAGTTGGACGCTCGCCCAATTATGGAACATCCAATCCGAATGAGTTGGACGCTCGCCCAATTGTGGAACATCCAATCCGAATGAGTTGGACGCTCGCCCAATTGTGGAACATCCAATCCGAATGAGTTGGACGCTCGCCCAATTGTGGAACATCCAATCCGAATGAGTTGGACGCTCGCCCAATTGTGGAACATCCAATCCGAATGAGTTGGACGCTCGCCCAATGGTGGAACATCCAATCCGAATGAGTTGGATGCTCGCCCAATTATGGAACATCCAATCCAAATGAGTTGGACGCTCGCCCAATTGTGAAACATCCAATCCGAATGAGTTGGACGCTCGCCCAATTATGGAACATCCAATCCAAATGAGTTGGACGCTCGCCCATTTATGGAACATCCAATCCAAATGAGTTGGACGCTCGCCCAATTGTGGAACATCCAATCCGAATGAGTTGGACGCTCGCCCAATTATGGAACATCCAAAATGAGTTGGACGCTCGCCAAATTGTGGAACATCCAAAATGAGTTGGACGCTCGCCAAATTGTGGAACATCCAATCCAAATGAGTTAGATCAGCGTCTACTAAGGTTTTGTTTTAAAGCATCAAAACGTGACCTATAATCAATGTTAAAAGTAGCCCAAGTGAAATCGTCTCAGGCGAGATTCTCCTTGAAGTGCTGCATTTTGTTGTTAATGGGGTCTAAGTTGGTAAAGCTTCCACTTAACGTTCACCGGTTTGATGGGCGTACTTGCGTTGTGTTGCTAGTTTACGACATACCACGACATCTACGCCTTCTGGCTCGAAGTATAAATCTTTTATAGACCAAATCAAACTCTCAGATTTTAGCCCAAATTATGAGATCAATAGTAGACAAAAAAGGAATTGAAGTCAACGGTCACAACATAATAATTTGTGATATGCTGATGATACAGTCTTAATAGCAGAGACAGAGAATGAGCTACAAGAAATTATAGACATAATAGTAAAAGAAAGCAACAAGAAAGGTCTCAGTCTGAATAGTAAGAAAATATAAGTAATGGTCATATCAATTGGATATCAAAGATTTCTAAACAAATTAAAAACGACAACTTCTCACACGCCATCAAAGGCAGAGATCGCATAACAAATCAAACCTGCTTCAATCACATCAGAATCACTCAACGCAATAAATTATACCACCCGAAAACAACAAACTCCACCACCCAAGACAGCACAGCAAACTCCCAACACAACAAACTCCCAACACAACAAACTATCAACACAGCAAACTCCCAACACAGCAAACTCCCAACACAGCAAACTCCCAACACAGCAAACTCCCAACACAACAAACTCCCAACACAACAAATTCCCAACACAACAAACTCCCAACACAACAAACTCCCAACACAACAAATTCCCAACACAACAAATTCCCAACACAACAACCTCCCAACACAACAAAAACCAATCAACAGCCAACACAACAAATTCCCAACATAACAAACTCCCAACACAACAAACTCCCAACACAACAAATTCCCAACACAACAAACTCCCAACACAACAAATTCCCAACACAACAAACTCCCAACACAACAAACTCCCAACACAACAAATTCCCAACACAACAAACTCCCAACACAGCAAACTCCCAACACAACAAACTCCCAACACAACAAAAACCAATAAACAGCCAACACAACAAATTCCCAACACAACAAACTCCCAACACAACAAACTCCCAACACAACAAAAACCAATCAACAGCCAACAAAACAAATTCCCAACACAACAAACTCCCAACACAACAAAAACCAATCAACAGCCAACACAACAAATTCCCAACACAACAAACTCCCAACAAACTCCAGACAAAACGTCATAGATTAGTTCCTGTGTTTATTATCTCCCACAAGTGGCCAGCCTGTAGATCAACCAGAGAACTTTCCCTGGAACAAGATGGTCTCACTCTCGTTGTCCCTCAGGAAGAACACGAACGGGTGGTCCGCTGTGAACTGCAAGGTGGGGGGTAACACAATAGAAGGTAAGCTAATTTCAATAACTGTCGCTGCAGCAGCCACAGTGCCTGTCTCCTTGACCTCAATAACGGCCTTGTGAATGACGTCACTGATGTACAAGTTGCCTGGTAGATGAAAGGTCAAGTAGCAATCTTTGAGATCGTGAAGATAATGCGTGTAACCATCCAGCTACCTGAACCTTCAATTTAGACACATTTTGATCCATAATGAAAGGAATCTAACACCTTTGCTGCTGCCAGGCGTGCACGGTGGGGCGTTAAACAAGATCCAGGGAGAAGGAAAATTGTTAACCAAGATTGTAGACCAAGATACACCTTCTCCTATATGAATTTTTGTTCTAGCAGTTTTCTTTAAAGATATTTTATCAAATCTCGCCATCTGTCTCTGTTCTGTGCAAGCAGTTCTATCTCATTGAGGGAGCCGATTCCTGCTGCTCTTGCCTCTCTCATCAATGTTCTTCTCAGTGTCTCCCTGGGTCTTCCTCTTTTTCTTTTACCTGTTGTTTCCCATATGAGGGCTTGCTTTGCTATTCGATTATTATCTCTTCTCATCACATGTCCAACGTATGACCATCGTCTTTTCTTTATTACTGAAGATATTAGTGGTTGATTGGCGATTTCTCTAATTTCCTCGTTTGTTTTGAATTCGTTCCATTCTATACCAAGTATTTTCCTTAGACATTTATTTTCGAATGCGTTCAACTTTGTTTCTATATCTCTTGTTGTTTTCCAGCTTTCACACGCATACGTAAGGGTTGATAGTACATTTGATTTGAATAGCCTAAGTTTTGTGTTTGTGCTAATGAGTTTTGATTTCCACAACTTTTCAAGGCTTCTGAAAGACATTGCTGCTTTAGCCAGTCTGATTCTAATTTCTTTGCTCGTATCCCCTTCTCGATCAATGTGACTTCCAAGATAGATGAAGTGATCGATCTCTTCTACTGGTTTGTTTTCCATGTATATTTTGTCACTTGTTGGAATTAAACTTTTCATGACTTTAGTCTTTTCATGATTGACCTCAAGCCCAATTTTGCTGGCTATTGATGATAGTTCATTTGTGTTTTCTTGCAAAATGGAGTACTTGGTACTAAATGTGGTACTTGGCACAAAATGTGGTATTTGGTACTAAATGTGTTACTTGGTACTAAATGGGATACTTGTTACAGAATATAGTACCTTGTACAAAATGTTGTACTTGGTACAAAATGTGGTACTTGGTACAAAATGGGATACTTGTTACAAAATATAGTACCTTGTACAAAATGTTGTACTTGGTACAAAATGTGGTACTTGGTACAAAATGGGATACTTGTTACAAAATGGAGTACTTGGTGCAAAATGGAGTACTTGGTACTAAATGGGGTACTTGGTACTAAATGGGGTACTTGGTACTAAATGGGGTACTTGGTGCAAAATGTGGTACTTGGTGCAAAATGGGGTACTTGATGCAAAATGTGGTACTTGGTGCAAAATAGTGGTACTTGGTGCAAAATAGTGGCACTTGGTGCAAAATGTGGTACTTGGTCCAAAATAGTGGCACTTGGCGATGTGGTACTTGGTGCAAAATAGTGGCACTTGGTGCAAAAAATGTGGTACTTGGTGCAAAATAGTGGCACTTGGTGCAATATGCGGTACTTGGTGCAAAATGTGGTATTTGGTACAAAATGGGGTATCTGATACAAAATGTGGTACTTGATGCAAAATGTGGTACTTGGTGCAAAATGTGGTACTTGCTGCAAAATAGTGGCACTTGGTGCAAAATGCGGTACTTGGTGCAAAATGTGGTATTTGGTACAAAATGGGGTACTTGGTACAAAATGTGGTACTTGGTACAAAATGGGGAACATGGTACAAAATGTGGTACTTGGTGCAAAATGTGGTACTTAGTGCAAAATGTGGTACATGGTGCAAAATGTTTGTGACAAACACCGGTTCTCAAGAGAAATGAAAGAGAGCTATCAAATAAAGCATGACCACTGAAGACAGTCAGGCCGTCAGAAACTGTTGGACAAGTGTCTCGGTTCATTGACATCACGACTGGTTGTTATACACCAACCTCACAAACTGTAACAGGTCGAATTGAGACAACCCAACAAACTCCACTACCAAACACAACAAACTCGGAATAAACTCCCAACATAACAAACTCCCAACACAACAAACTCCCAACACAACAAACTCCCAATAAACCCCAACACAACAAACTCCCAACACAACAAACTTCCAACTCACAACAAACTCCCAACACAACAAACTTCCAACTCACAACAAACTCCCAACACAACAAACTCCCAACACATAAAACTCCCAACAAACTCCCAACACAACAAACTCCCAACACAATAAACTCCCAACACAACAAACTCCCAACACAACAAACTCCCAACACATCAAACTCCCAACACAACAAACTCCCAATAAACTCCCAACACAACAAACTCCCAACACAACAAACTCCCAACACATTAAACTCCCAACAAACTCCCAACACAACAAACTCCCAACACAACAAACTCCAAACAAAACGTCATAGATTAGTTCCTGTGTTTATTATCTCCCACAAGTGGCCAGCCTGTAGATCAACCAGAGAACTTTCCCTGGAACAAGATGGCCTTACTCTGGTTGTCCCTCAGGAAGAACACGAACGGGTGGTCCGCTGTGAACTGCAAGGTGGGAGGTAATTCAATAGAAGGTGGTTTAATGGCAATAACTGTTGCTGCAGCAGCCACCGTGCCTGTCTCCTTGACCTCAATAACGGCCTTGTGAATGACGTCACTGATGTACACGTTGCCTGGGAGATGAAAGGTCATGTAGCAATCTTTGAGATCGTGAAGAAAATGCCTGTAACCATCCAGCTACCTGAACCTTCAATTTAGACACATTTTGATCCATAATGAAAGGAATCTAACACCTTTGCTGCTGCCAGGCGTGCACGGTGGGGCGTTAAACAAGATCCAGGGAGAAGGAAAATTGTTAACCAGTCGCCATCACTATGTCTGTTGTAGGGGAGATAACGCTGGTCGTTATTAGTGGCACTTGGTACATAATGTGGTATTTGGTATTAAATGTGGTATTTGGTATTAAATGTGGTATTTGGTATTAAAAGTGGTATTTGGTACATAATGAGGCACTTGGTACTAAATGTGGTACTTGGTGCAAAAAGGAGTACTTGGTACTAAATGTGGTACTTGCTGCAAAAAGGAGTACTTGGTACTAAATGGGGTACTTGGTACTAAATGGGGTACTTGGTGCAAAATGTGGTACTTGATGCAAAAATTGATACTTGGTGCAAAATGGAGTACTTGGTCCAAAATAGTGGCACTTGTTGCAAAATGTGGTACTTGGTGCAAAATAGTGGCACTTGTTGCAAAATGTGGTACTTGGTGCAAAATAGTGGCACTTGGTGCAAAATGTGGTACTTGGTGCAAAATAGTGGCACTTGGTGCAAAATAGTGGCACTTGGTGCAAAATAGTGGCACTTGGTGCAAAATAGTGGCACTTGGTGCAAAATAGTGGTACTTGGTGCAAAATAGTGGTACTTGGTGCAAAATAGTGGCACTTGGTGCAAAATAGTGGCACTTGGTGCAAAATAGTGGCATTTAGTGCAAAATGCGGTACTTGGTGCAAAATGTGGTATTTGGTACAAAATGAGGTACTTGGTACAAAATGTGGTACTTGGTGCAAAATGTGGTACTTGGTGCAAAATGTGGTACTTGGTGCAAAATAGTGGCACTTGGTGCAAAATCTGATACTTGGTACAAAATAGTGGCACTTTGTACAAAATAGTGGCACTTGGTACAAAATGTGGTACTTGGTGCAAAATGTGGTACTTGGTGCAAAATAGTGGCACTTGGTACAAAATGTGGTACTTGGTACAAAATGTGGTACATGGTGCAAAATGTTTGTGACAAACACCGGTTCTCAAGAGAAATAAAAGAGAGCTATCAAATAAAGCATGACCACTGAAGACAGTCAGGCCGTCAGAAACTGTTGGACAAGTGTCTCGGTTCATTGACATCACGACTGGTTGTTATACACCAACCTCACAAACTGTAACAGGTCGAATTGAGCCAACCCAACAAACTCCACTACCAAACACAACAAACTCCCAACACAACAAACCCCACCACCCTACACAACAAAAGCAAAAAAAGGAAACTCCTAACATAACAAACTCAACCATGCAATAAATGAAATGCCACCATCCAACACAACAAATTCCCAACACAAAAAAGATCCAGCACAACAAACTACCAACAACAAAAAACTACCAACACAACAAACTACCAACAACAAAAAACTACCAACACAACAAATTACCAACAAATCAAACTACCAACAAAACAAACTACCAACAAAACAAACTACCAACAAAACAAACTACCAACAAAACAAACTACCAACAAAACAAACTACCAACAAAACAAACTACCAACAAAACAAACTACCAACAAAACAAACTACCAACAAAACAAACTACCAACACTACAAACTTCAAGCACAAAAACTTCCAACGCAACACAATCCCAAGACAGCAAACTCCCAACACAACAAACTCCCAACACAACAAACTACCAACACAACAAAAAAAAACAACACAACAATCCCCCTATACAAATAACTACCAACACAACAATCTCCCAACACAACAAACTCCCAACTCTCAACACAATAAACTGCCAATAACCTCAAAACACAACAAACACCAAACTCTCAACACAAGAAACTTCCAACACAACAAACTCCCAACACAACAAAATCACAACACAACAAACTCCCAACAAACTCCAGACAAAACGCCATAGATTAGTTCCTGTGTTTATTATCTCCCACAAGTAGCCAGCCTGTAGATCAACCAGAGAACTTTCCCTGGAACAAGATGGTCCTACTCTCGTTGTCCCTCAGGAAGAACACGAACGGGTGGTCCGCTGTGAACTGCAAGAAGGGTGGTGTCTCAACCGAATCTGTGAAAACCACAACCACTGTCGCAGCAGCAGCCACAGTGCCAGTCTCCTTGACCTCAATAACGGCCTTGTGAATGACGTCACTGATATACAAGTTGCCTGGTAGATGAAAGGTCATGTAGCAATCTTTGAGATCGTGAAGAAAATGTGTGTAACCATCCAGCTACCTGAACCTTCAATTTAGACACATTTTGATCCATAATGAAAGGAATCTAACACCTTTGCTGCTGCCAGGCGTGCACGGTGGGGCGTTAAACAAGATCCAGGGAGAAGGAAAATTGTTGACCAGTCGCCATCACTAAGTCTGTTTTAGGGGAGATAACGCTGGCCGTTATTGGTGGCACTTGGTACATAATGTGGTACTTGGTATTAAATGTGGTACTTGGTACTAAATGTGTTACTTGGTACTAAATGGGGTACTTGGTACTAAATGTGGTACTTGGTACAAAATGTGACACTGTACAAAATGTGGCACTTGGTACAAAATGGGGTATTTGGTACAAAATGGGGCACTTGGTACAAAATGGGGTACTTGGTACAAAATGGGGCACTTGGTACAAAACGCGGTACTTGGTACAAAATAGTGGCATTTGGTACAAAATGTTTGTGACAAACACCGGTTCTCAAGAGAAATAAAAGAGAGCTATCAAATAAAGCATGACCACTGAAGACAGTCAGGCCGTCAGAAACTGTTGGACAAGTGTCTCGGTTCATTGACACCACGACTGGTTGTTATATACCAACCTCACAAACTGTAACAGGTCGAATTGAGCCAACCCAACAAACTCCACTACCAAACACAACAAACTCCCAACACAACAAACTCCAAACAAACTCCCAACACAACAAACTACCAACACAACAATCTCCCAACACAACAAACTCCAAACAAACTCCCAACACAACAAACTCCCAACAAACTCCAAACAAACTCTCAACACAACAAACTCCACTACCAAACACAACAAACTCCCAACATAACAAACTCCAAACAAACTCCCAACACAACAAACTACCAACACAACAAGCTCCAACACAACAAACTCCCAACACAACAAACTGCAAACAAACTCCCAACACAACAAACTCCAAACAAACTCCAAACACAACAAACTCCAAACAAACTCCAAACAAACTCCCAACACAACAAACTCCAAACAAACTCCAAACAAACTCCCAACACAACAAACTCCCAACAAACTCCAAACAAACTCCCAACACAACAAACTCCAAACAAACTCCCAACACAACAAACTACCAACACAACAATCACCCAACACATTAAACTCCCAACACAACAAACTCCCAACAAACTCCAGACAAAACGTCATAGATTAGTTCCTGTGTTTATTATCTCCCACAAGTGGCCAGCCTGTAGATCAACCAGAGAACTTTCCCTGGAACAAGATGGTCTTACTCTCGTTGTCCCTCAGGAAGAACACGAACGGGTGGTCCGCTTTGAACTGCAAGGACGGTGGTAACTCCTCTGACTGTGTTACGATCGTAACCACTGTTGCTGCAGCAGCCACCGTGCCTGTCTCCTTGACCTCAATAACGGCCTTGTGAATGACGTCACTGATGTACACGTTGCCTGGGAGACGAAAGGTCAGGTTGGAATCTTTGTGAGGACGAAGATAATGTGTGTAACCATCCAGCTACCTGAACTATCTTCTACTTTTTCTTTTTCTTACTGTTTACCCTTTGAATGAGGCTGAATAGTCTGCGCCTATCAGCCAGAATTATACTTCTTCATCACACGTAGATTTGCTCAACAATTTTGCTCTTTTTTCGACTATAGCTGCAAAAGTTCTTTAACGCGCTCAGAATGCACACGAGACCTCCTGTATTTCACCCACAGAGGGCTAGACATCGGATCTCACTACCCACAGAGGTCTAGACATCGGATCTCACTACCCACAGAGGTCTAGACATCATATCTCACTACCCACAGAGGTCTAGACATCGGATCTCACTACCCACAGAGGTCTAGACATCGGATCTCACTACCCACAGAGGTCTAGACATCGGATCTCACTACCCACAGAGGTCTAGACATCAGATCTCACTACCCATAGAGATCTAGACATCGGATCTCACTACCCACAGAGGTCTAGACATCGGATCTCACTACCCACAGAGGTCTAGACATCGGAACTCACTACCCACAGAGGTCTAGACATCAGATCTCACTACTAACAGAGGTCTAGACATCGGAACTCACTACCCAGAGAGGGCTAGACATCGGAACTCACTACCCAGAGTGGTCTAGACATCGGAACTCACTACCCAGAGTGGGCCAGACATCGGAAGTCACTACCCAGAGAGGACTAGACATCGGAACTCACTACCCAGAGAGGACTAGACATCGGAACTCACTACCCAGAGAGGGCCAGACATCGGATCTGACAACCCAGAGAGGGCTAGACATCGAATCTCACTACCCAGAGAGGACTAGACATCGGATCCTACTACCCAGAGATGACTAGACATCGGATCTCACTACCTAGAGAGGGCTAGACATCGAATCTCACTACCCAGAGAGGACTAGACATCGAATCCCACTACCCAGAGAGGTCATGACCAGTCGCCATGTCTATTGTAGGGGATACATCGTTGACAGTCATAACTGGGACATGGTACAATATAGCGATGACGTAAAATTAGATTATATAGAGTTGATGTAGAATTAGATTACATAGAGATGAAGCAGAGTTAGATATATATAGATGAAGCAGAATTAGATTATATAGAGATGAAGCAGAATTAGATTATATAGAGATGAAGCAGAATTAGATTATATAGAGTTGATGTAGAATTAGATTACATAGAGATGAAGCAGAATTAGATTACATAGAGATGAAGCAGAATTAGATTATATAGAGATGAAGCAGTATTAGATTATATAGAGATGAAGCAGAATTAGATTATATAGAGATGAAGCAGAATAAGATTATATAGAGATGAAGCAGAATTAGATTATATAGAGACGAAGCAGAATTAGATTATATAGAGATGAAGCAGAATTAGATTATATAGAGATGAAGCAGAATTAGATTATATAGAGATGAAGCAGAATTAGATTACATAGAGATGAAGCAAAATTAGATTATATAGAGATGAAGCAGAATTAGATTATATAAAGATGAAGCAGAATTCGATTATATAGAGATGAAGCAGAGTTAGATTATGTAGAGATGAAGCAGAATTAGATTATATAGAGATGAAGCAGAATTAGATTATATAGAGATGAAGCAGAGTTAGATTATGTAGAGTTGAAAAAGAATTCGTTTATATAGAGATGAAGCAGAATTAGATTATGTAGAGATGAAGCAGAGTTAGATTATGTAGAGTTGAAGAAGAATTAGATTATATAGAGATGAAGCAGAATTCGACAGTGCTGAAGTCGCATGGAACGTTAGTAAGTGAAAGCTTCCTTTTGCTGCTGTAAATCCTCTCGTTCAATAAACTCAGAGCAGAAGGTGGGCACTTGCTACAAACTGTGATTACACGCTAGAGTTTCCATCTATTAGTCTCGTTCAATAAACTCAGAGTAGATGGTAGGCACTTGCTACAAACTGTGATTACACGCTAGAGTTTCCATCTATTAGTCTCGTTCAATAAACTCAGAGTAGATGGTAGGCACTTGCTACAAACTGTGATTACACGCTAGAGTTTCCATCTATTAGTCTCGTTCAATAAACTCAGAGTAGATGGTAGGCACTTGCTACAAACTGTGATTACACGCTAGAGTTTCCATCTATTAGTCTCGTTCAATAAACTCAGAGTAGATGGTAGGCACTTGCTACAAACTGTGATTACACGCTAGAGTTTCCATCTATTAGTCTCGTTCAATAAACTCAGAGTAGATGGTAGGCACTTGCTACAAACTGTGATTACACGCTAGAGTTTCCATCTATTAGTCTCGTTCAATAAACTCAGAGTAGATGGTAGGCACTTGCTACAAACTGTGATTACACGCTAGAGTTTCCATCTATTAGTCTCGTTCAACTATGCCTTGACTAATGTAAGAGGATGGCAGTGACCAGGGCATTCATCTGGTTAGAGTCACAAGATTACATCCACGCATGTATACTGAGTGATTCGATGAGCATGATAAGAAAAGTGGAGGCGGGCTCTGTACGCATGCAATGGGTAGAGTCGTTGCAGAAGTCAAAAATACGTAAGGTCACCTCTATCTACGTCCCAGGACATGCGGGAGTAAGGGGAAATGAAAGAGCGGACAGGTTGGCTAGCCGCGCTGTCGTTAAGGTCAGTCAACCAATGGATCGGGCGGACATCATCAATGTCCTCCGAGATGTGGGAAGAGCACAGGACTTTGATAACCATGAGTCCACGTCAATCCTTCAGATGAAAGAGATGGCAGTTAAGATGGGCACAGCCAGAAAGGAGAAACTTAGTGGCCATGTAAGAAGACTTATCAACCAACACAGAACTGGAGTCGTCAGTCGCTGGACGGGACTTGCTGAGGAGGGGATCTGAGCACCTATGGGCATGTTCGGAGTGCAATGATGATGACACACAAACAACGCAATGTTGTTAGAGGAGAGTTAATGCACACACATGACAATGCGAGAATTAAAAATTCAAGGAAGAGCCGAGACTTAGGTAGAAGCAAACATTATCATTTGGGAAAACTGATCCGTTCACAAGAAAATGAGAATGTCCCAAGGCTGGATGTACGGTCGTACTTTAGCGACGTCGGCGTACATTAGCGATGTCACGGCAGATAAGTGGAGATGTGGTCAAAAAATGATCTCATCGCAACGGGCTCGGCTATAACTCAACACAACAAATTCCACCACCCAACACAATAAACTCTATCGCAACAAACTCCCAACACAACAAACTATATCTCTCAACGCAACAAATTTCACAACAAACTCCCAACACAACAACCTCCCAACACAACAAACGCTATCTCTCAACGCAAAAGATTCCACAACAAACTGCCAACACAACAAACTCCCAACACAACAAACTCTATCTCTCAACCCAAAAAAATTCCACAACAAACTCCCAGCACAACAAACTCCCAACACATCAAACTCCCAGCACAACAAACTCCCAAAGCATCAAACTCCCAACACAGCAAACACACATCACAAGAAACTCCCAACACAACAAACTCCCAACACAACAAACTCCCAACACAACAAACTCCCAACACAACAAACTCCAAACAAAACGTCATTGATTAGTTCCTGTGTTTATTATCTCCCACAAGTGGCCAGCCTGTAGATCAACCAGAGAACTTTCCCTGGAACAAGATGGTCTCACTCTCGTTGTCCCTCAGGAAGAACACGAACGGGTGGTCCGCTGTGAACTCCAAGGTGGGGGGTAGCTGGACGACCATTGTGTGGATACCAACCACCGTAGCTGCAGCAGCCACAGTGCCAGTCTCCTTGACCTCAATAACAGCCTTGTGAATGACGTCACTGATGTACACGTTGCCTGGGAGACGAAAGGTCAGGTAGAAAAGATGATTGAGAACCGGATGTGCTTAACCAGACTGCTGCTGTAACCATCTTTAACCGATGACGGTCACCACCACCGACAAATGTCATCAAACAGAAGCAGACCTGTGTACACATGGGTAACTGCTGATCCGCATGTTTAATGTTTTTTTTTTCTTCATCTTCATTAAGGAATGCCTGAATCCTTGAACACAATGACTGATGTGTACAGACACGACGTCATATTGCCAATCTTTCTCCGCGATTCTTTCTTGTGTCCTTGTATCTGGTACCTTCACCGACTGTCACCCACCCATCTGTCAAGTCACTGACATCATCCATCCATTTAGGCGACTGAGGTAAGACGTCAGCTATTGGACAAGAAGATTCAGTGTTCAAGTTCAGTGAGAGGTAGAAGAAATTTGCTCTCGAATTGGTGGTTTCTTTGTGACTATGCCCTCCACTGATCTCTGGGAAGTGAGATCCGATGTCTAGACCTCTCTGGGTAGTAATATCTGATGTCTAGACCTCTCTGGGTAGTACGATCTGATGTCTAGACCTCTCTGGGTAGTAAGATCTGATGTCTAGACCTCTCTGGGTAGTAAGATCTGATGTCTAGACCTCTCTGGGTAGTAAGATCTGATGTCTAGACCTCTCTGGGTAGTAAGATCTGATGTCTAGACCTCTCTGGGTAGTAAGAATCTGATGTCTAGACCTCTCTGGGAAGTGAGATCTGATGTCTAGACCTCTCTGGGTAGTAAGATCTGATGTCTAGACCTATCTGGGAAGTGAGATCTGATGTCTAGACCTCTCTGGGTAGTAAGATCTGATGTCTAGACCTCTCTGGGTAGTAAGATCTGATGTCTAGACCCCTCTGGGTAGAGAGATCCGATGTCTAGCCCTCTCTGGATAATGAGATCTGATGTCTAGATAATCAAAATCTACGGAAACAAAGACGATTCCGTCGGACAAAATAGCGCAGATATCGTGGGTCGCATAAACTAGCGTCACGGTATATCAAAGCCCGCTTGACGTCCGTCTATGTAGCCGACGATGGATCGATGTTGAAACTGTTCATGTAATGAAAAACAAAAGCCTTCTGCATAAGAGAAGTCAACATGACCTTAAGGAGGAAAGTGAGCACAAACATGGCGGACAGTTGTATACAACCCTGATGTGTTGTGGTTAAGAAAATGTCGGATGTCATACATCAAACATCACAGTTTTCTAAGAAGCTAACATCTTTAGTCTATACTCGTCGCTTTCTTAAATCAGAGTCGCTACGCCGGCTAGATTGTGAGAGATGTGGGGCTAGATTGTGAGAGATGTGGGGCTAGATTGTGAGAGATGTGGGGCTAAAATGTGAGCGATGTGGGGGTAGATTGTGAGAGATGTGGGGCTAGATTGTGAGAGATGTGGGGGTAGATTGTGAGAGATGTGGGGCTAGATTGTGAGAGATGTGGGGCTAGATTGTGAGAGATGTGGGGCTAGATTGTGAGAGATGTGGGGCTAGATTGTGAGAGATGTGGGGCTAGATTGTGAGAGATGTGGGGCTAGATTGTGAGAGATGTGGGACTAGATTGTGAGAGATGTAGGGAATGTTTCGAATCCTGAATGGGGAACATGCTACAGTGATCGGACATCTCACGACGTGCTTAAAAAATGTATGTCTACATGACGTGATGCAATGTCAATCTATCGTTGAGACATGGGAGATGGCAGCAAAAGATTGCAACAAGGAGATAGCAATTCAAAGTAATACCTAGAGAGAGGTGAAAGGGAAAGGTATCGAACTTTGGTTGTAGGAAATAATCCCACCATATAACACAACAAACTCTACTACTCAACACAAAAAATGTCACCATCCAACCTAACAAACTCCATTACCCAACACAATAAACTACTAACACAATAAACTCCCAACATAACAAACATCAACCACAATAAACTCTCAACACAACAAACTACCAACACAACAAACATCAACCACAATAAACTCTCAACACAACAAACACCAACCACAATAAACTCCCAACACAACAAACACCAACCACAATAAACTCCCAACACAACAAACACCAACACAACAAACACCAACCACAATAAACTCCCAACACAACAAACACCAACACAACAAACACCAACCACAATAAACTCCCAACACTACAAACTCCCAACACAACAAACACCAACCACAATAAACTCTCAACACAACAAACACCAACCACAATAAACTCCCAACACAACAAACATCAAACACAATAAACTCCCAACACAACAAACACCAACCACAATAAACTCCCAACACAACAAACACCAACCACAATAAACTCCCAACACAACAAACACCAACCACAACAAACACCAACACAACAAACACCAACCACAACAAACTCCCACACTACAAACTCCCAACACAACAAACACCAACCACAATAAACTCTCAACACAACAAACACCAACCACAATAAACTCCAACACAACAAACAACAACCACAATAAACTCTCAACACAACAAACACCAACCACAATAAACTCTCAACACAACAAACACCAACCACAATAAACTCCCAACACAACAAACAACAACCACAATAACTCTCAACACAACAAACATCAACCACAATAAACTCCCAACACAACAAACACCAACCACACTAAACTCCCAACACAACAAACACCAACCACAATAAACTCCCTACACAACAAACACCAACCACAATAAACTCTCAACACAACAACCTCCCAACACAACAAACACCAAACACAATAAACTCTCAACACAACAAACACCAACCACAATAAACTCCCAACACAACAAACACCAACCACAATAAACTCCCAACACAACAAACACCAACCACAAAAAAACTCTCAACACAACAAACTCCCAACACAACAAACACCAACCACAATAAACTCCCAACACAACAAACACCAACCACAATAAACTCCCAACACAACAAACACCAACCACAATAAACTCCCAACACAACAAACACCAACCACAATAAACTCCCAACACAACAAACACCAACCACAATAAACTCTCAACACAACAAACACCAACCACAATAAACTCCCAACACAACAAACACCAACCACAATAAACTCTCAACACAACAAACACCAACCACTATAAACTCCCAACACAACAAACACCAACCACAATAAACTCCCAACACAACAAACACCAACCACAATAAACTCCCAACACAACAAACACCAACCACAATAAACTCTCAACATAACAACACCAACCACAATAAACTCCAACACACAAACACCAACCACAATAAACTCCCAACACAACAAACATCCAACACAATAAACTCTCAATACAACAAACTCCCAGCACAACAAACCCCCAACAAACTCCTAACACAACAAACACCAACCACAATAAACTCCCAACACAACAACACCCAACAAACTCCTAACACAACAAACACCAACCACAATAAACTCCCAACACAACAAACAACCAATAAACTCCCAACACAACAAACACCAACAAACTCCCAACACAACACCCAACAAACTCCTAACACAACAACTCCCAACAAACTCCCAACAAACACCCAACAAACTCCCAACACAACAAACTCCCAACAAACTCCAGACAAAACGTCATAGATTAGTTCCTGTGTTTATTATCTCCCACAAGTGGCCAGCCTGTAGATCAACCAGAGAACTTTCCTGGAACAAGATGGTCTTACTCTGGTTGTCCCTCAGGAAGAACACGAACGGGTGGTCCGCTGTGAACTGCAAGATGGTGGGCGGATGAACAGCCGTGGTGTGAACACCAATAACCACCGTAGCTGCAGCAGCCACAGTGCCAGTCTCCTTGACCTCAACAACGGCCTTGTGAATGACGTCACTGATGTACACCTGGCCTGGTAGAACAAAGGTCAGTTAGATAACATGACAGATGACCAGATGTGGCTAACCAGCCTGCTGCTGCAACCGTCTCTGCCCGATGATGATCACCTTTGTAACTGTTGGCGACCACCACTGTCAACTACCGTGGTCACACAGAAGCAGACCCGTGTACACATAGGTAACTGTTGGTCCGCATAAAATGGGTACAGACACAATGACAATCTGTCTCCATTCTTCCTTGATGACAATCTGTCTCCATTATTCCTTGATGACAATATGTCTCCATTATTCCTTGTTGACAATCTATCTCCATTATTCCTTGTTGACAATCTGTCTCCATTATTCCTTGTTGACAATCTGTCTCCATTTTTCCTTGTTGACAATCTGTCTCCATTATTCCTTGTTGACAATCTGTCTCCATTATTCCTTGTTGTCAATCTGTCTCCATTATTCCTTGTTGACAATCTGTCTCCATTATTCCTTGTTGACAATCTGTCTCCATTATTCCTTGTTGACAATCTGTCTCCATTTTTCCTTGTTGACAATCTGTCTCCATTATTCCTTGTTGACAATCTGTCTCCATTATTCCTTGTTGTCAATCTGTCTCCATTCTTCCTTGTTGACAATCTGTCTCCATTATTCCTTGTTGACAATCTGTCTCCATTATTCCTTGTTGACAATCTGTCTCCATTATTCCTTGTTGACAATCTGTCTCGATTTTTCCTTGTTGACAATCTGTCTCCATTATTCCTTGTTGACAATCTGTCTCCATTTTTCCTTGTTGACAATCTGTCTCCATTATTCCTTGTTGACAATCTGTCTCCATTTTTCCTTGTTGACAATCTGTCTCCATTTTTCCTTGTTGACAATCTGTCTCCATTTTTCCTTGTTGACAATCTGTCTCCATTTTTCTTGTTGACAATCTGTCTCCATTCTTCCTTGATGACAATCTCCCCCCCCCCTCCATTTTTCCATGTTGACAATCTGTCTCCATTTTTCCTTGTTGACAATCTCCCCCCCCCTCCATTTTTCCTTGTTGACAATCTGTCTCCATTTTTCCTTGTTGACAGTCTCCCCCCCCCTCCATTTTTCCTTGTTGACAATCTCCCCCCCCCTCCATTTTTCCTTGTTGACAATCTCCCCCCCCTCCATTTTTCCTTGTTGACAATCTCCCCCCCCCTCCATTTTTCCTTGTTGACAATCTCCCCCCCCCCTCCATTTTTCCTTGTTGACAATCTCCCCCCCCCCCTCCATTTTTCCTTGTTGACAATCTCCCCCCCCCCCTCCATTTTTCCTTGTTGACAATCTCCCCCCCCCCATTTTTCCTTGTTGACAATCCCCCCCCTTCTTCCTTGTTGACAATCTCCCCCCCCCCCTTCTTCCTTGTCGACATTGTTTGTGTATTCTCTCCGATCCCCCCCTCCCCTTTTACGTGTCAGGTTAATGACGCCATCACCTGGTGGAGGTCTGCCCTTGGACAAGAAGGTCCTCAGATCGAGTCTCGCAGAGGCTGGGGAGGGAAGGTTTATCTTCGAATCCGTGGTGACGCCGCTCACTGAATAGTGAGATCCTATGTTTAGCCCTCTCTGGTTAGTGAGATCCTATGTTTAGCCCTCTCTGGGTAGTGAGATCCTATGTCTAGCCCTCTCTGGGTAGTGAGATCCTATGTCTAGCCCTCTCTGGGTAGTGAGATCCTATGTCTAGCCCTCTCTGGGTAGTGAGATCCGATGTCTATCCCTCTCTGGGTAGTGAGATCCGATGCCTAGCCCTCTCTGGGTAGTGAGATCCGATGTCTAGCCCTCTCTGGGTAATGAGATCCGATGTCTAGTCCTCTCTGGGTAGTGCGATCCGATGTCTAGATCTCTCTGGGTAGTGAGATCCGATGTTTAGTCCTTTCTGGGTAGTGAGATCCGATGTCTAGCCCTCTCTGGGTAATGAGATCCGATGTCTAGTCCTCTCTGGGTAGTGCGATCCGATGTCTAGATCTCTCTGGGTAGTGAGATCCGATGTTTAGTCCTTTCTGGGTAATGAGATCCGATGTCTAGCCCTCTCTGGGTAGTGAGATCCGATGTATAGCCCTCTCTGGGTAATGAGATCCGAGGTCTAGATCTTTCTGGGTAATGAGATCCGATGTCTAGATCTCTCTGGGTAGTGAGATCCGATATCTAGATCTCTCTGGGTAGTGAGATCCGATGTCTAGATCTCTCTGGGTAGTGAGATCCGATGTCTAGATCTCTCTGGGTAATGAGATCCGATGTCTAGCCCTCTCTGGGTAATGAGATCCGATGTCTAGCCCTCTCTGGGTAATGAGATCCGATGTATAGCCCTCTCTGGGTAGTGAGATACAACGTGTATACCTCTCTGGGTAGTGAGATACAACGTGTATACCTCTCTGGCTAGTGAGATACAACGTGTATACCTCTCTGGCTAGTGAGATACAACGTGTATAGCCCTCTCTGGGTAGTGAGATACAACGTGTATACCTCTCTGGCTAGTGAGATACAACGTGTATACCTCTCTGGCTAGTGAGATACAACGTGTATACCTCTCTGGCTAGTGAGATACAACGTGTATACCTCTCTGGGTAGTGAGATACAACGTGTATACCTCTCTGGCTAGTGAGATACAACGTGTATACCTCTCTGGCTAGTGAGATACAACGTGTATACCTCTCTGGCTAGTGAGATACAACGTGTATACCTCTCTGGCTAGTGAAATCAGATTTAGATTTTCTCTTCTATTGGATCATGGCAAAAAATCCTCAGCTCATGTGTGCTACTGTGCATTATGCGCACGTTAAAGAAAACTTGTCAGTTACAAACTGAAAAGGTCGACCAACATGGCCGCCATCAGGACTAAATTGTGAAGTAAAGTTATCCATGACAAAGATTAAATTTTTTAAAGCCAAAAGTCGCAGATAACTTGCTAATCGTAAACAAGCCACATAGCGCACTAACGCCCACTTAACGACCGTCTAAGCACCGACGAATGTTGCGAGTATTGAAACAGTTTGCGATTTAAAAATAGAACATTCTCGATAAGACCAATCAAGATGCGCTTCAGTAGGAGAGTGTGGGCGCTAACATCATGGGCGGATGTCCGGTTGATGTTCTTGGGTTGACGACGATGGTGTCACGGGGTGTCTGATGAGGCAGTCCATGGTGGATTCATGTGGGTGACTTCGAGGCTAGGTAGCCTCCACATCATAGATTATTATACAAGTCTACCTCACAGCCTCACAGATTATTATACAAGTCCACCTCACAGCCACACAGATTGTTACACAAGTCCACCTCACAGCCTCACAGATTGTTACACAAGTCCACCTCACAGATTATTATACAAGTCCACCTCACAGCCTCACAGATCGGTACACAAGTCCACCTCACAGCCTCACATATTGTTACACAAGCCCCTCTCACAGCCTCACAGATTGTTACACAAGTCCACCCCACAGCCTCACAAATTATTACACAAGTCCACCTCACAGCCTCACAGATTATTACTATCCCACTTCACAGCCTCATGGATTACATCTACTTAGCCTCGCAGAATATATATATGTATCAACAAATACGTCAACATCACAAAGCGTATATATTATACCTTTAGCAGTCTCACAATCCTCACAGATTACACCTACATTAACCTCATAGATTACACCTACATCGGCCTCACATATTACATCTACACAAACCTCACAGATGACAAAGCTCACCATTGTAGTTTACAATATAGTCCTGTCTCCATGGTGCCAAACTTTCTCTCAAACAAATGACAAAAGGGAGAAGACGATCATTGAAATGACATGTATTCACAACACAGACCTCACAGAAACAAAAACCAGATACCAACAGTTCCTGTAAGTAGCAGTGTTACATTTGTCCTAAAACATGAGAGATACGTTTGTAGATAGAAAGAAGATGTGAGGGGATAAAGAGAATTGACCCGCATCCAAATAGTTCAAGTAAAATTTCTAAATAATAGGGTCAGGTTAAGTTGAGAGTTCACGTAGAGGGGAAAGGTTAAGTTGAGAGTTCACGTAGAGGGGAAAGGTTAAGTTGAGAGTTCACGTAGAGGGGAAAGGTTAAGTTGAGAGTTCACGTAGAGGGGAAAGGTTAAGTTGAAAGTTCACTTAGAGGGGAAAGGTTAAGTTGAGAGTTCACGTAGAGGGGAAAGGTTAAGTTGAAAGTTCACTTAGAGGGGAAAGGTTAAGTTGAGAGTTCACATAGAGGGGAAAGGTTAAGTTGAGAGTTCACATAGAGGTGAAAGGTTAAGTTGAGAATTCACATAGGGGGAAAGGTTAAGTTGAGAGTTCACGTAGAGGGGAAAGGTTAAGATGAGAGTTCACGTAGAGGGGAAAGGTTAAATTGAGAGTTCACATAGAGGGGAAAGGTTAAGTTGAGAGTTCACATAGAGGGGAAAGGTTAAGTTAAGAGTTCACATAGAGGGGAAAGGTTAAGTTGAGAGTTCACATAGAGGTGAAAGGTTAAGTTGAGAGTTCACATAGAGGTGAAAGGTTAAGTTGATAGTTCATATAGAGGGGAAAGGTTAAGTTGAGAGTTCACGTAGAGGGGAAAGGTTAAGTTGAGAGTTCACGTACAGGGGAAAGGTTAAGTTGAGAGTTCACGTAGAGGGGAAATGTTAAGTTGAGAGTTCACATAGAGGGGGAAAGGTTAAGTTAAGAGTTCACGTAGAGGGGAAAGGTTAAGTTCAGAGTTCACGTAGAGGGGAAAAGTTAAGTTCGGAGTTCACGTAAGGGGAAAGGTTAAGCTCAGAGTTCACGTAGAGGGGAAAGGTTAAGTTGAGAGTTCACGTAAGGGGAAAGGTTAAGTTCAGAGTTCACGTAGAGGGGAAAGGTTAAGTTGAGAGTTCACGTAGAGGGGAAAGGTTAAGTTGAGAGTTCAAGTAGAGGGGAAAGGTTAAATTGAGAGTTCACGTAGAGGGGAAAGGTTAAGTTGAGAGTTCACATAGAGGGGAAAGGTTAAGTTGAGAGTTCACATAGAGGTGAAAGGTTAAGTTGAGAGTTCATGTAGAGGGGAAAGGTTAAATTAAGAGTTCACGTAGAGGGGAAAGGTTAAGTTGAGAGTTCACATAGAGGTGACAGTCCTTACGAAATAATACAACAAGTTATTTGCATCTTCAGTTTGGGGGCAGCACTGACATTAAGGGTCATTTGGTGAACGTGTGTTATCTAGAACAGCAATAAGGAAATATAAAGAAGATTATAGTCAATGACCGGGAATGGCCATGTCAACCACAAAAACAGAGAACTTTCCACCAAGTTCTCCTGGGAGGCACACGTACACGAGACACTTACAAACAACTCTTTTCATTGGTTGACTTGACAGGGAACATGGACTATAAATAGTTGAGCAGAGAGAGAGAGAGAGAGAGAGAGAGAGAGAGAGAGAGAGAGAGAGAGAGAGAGAGAGAGCTGAATAATTTAGATTTCTGCGATTTTTATGATTTTCTTAGTAGATTTCCTTCCAGTTCTACAGAGTCAACAAAAACAAGAGACAATCAGCCACCAGGCAAGAGACAATCAGCCACCAGACAAGAGACAATTAGCCACCAGGCAAGAGACAATCAGCCACCAGGCAAGAGACAATCAGCCACCAGGCAAGAGACAATCAGCCACCAGACAAGAGACAATCAGCCACCAGACAAGAGACAATCAGCCACCAGACAAGAGACAATCAGTCACCAGGCAAGAGACAATCAGCCACCAGGCAAGAGACAATCAGCCACCAGACAAGAGACAATCAGCCACCAGACAAGAGATAATCAGCCACCAGACAAGAGACAATCAGTCACCAGACAAGAGACAATCAGCCACCAGACAAGAGACAATCAGCCACCAGACAAGTGACAATCAGCCACCAGACTAGAGACAATCAGCCACCAGACAAGAGACAATCAGCCACCAGACAAGAGACAATCAGCCACCAGAGAAGAGATAATCAGCCACCAGACAAGAGATAATCAGCCACCAGACTAGAGATAATCAGCCACCAAACAAGAGACAATCAGCCACCAGACAAGAGACAATCAGCCACCAGACAAGAGACAATCAGCCACCAAACAAGAGACAATCAGCCACCAAACAAGAGACAATCAGTCCAAATTTAGTGTTCTAATATAGAGTAATATTGATCACGAAATTAGAGAAATGATAGAGAAACTCCAATGTAGGAGAATTAGTCTAAATAAGAGAAATAGATATGTGAATTATGTGTGAAAGTTAGTCTACAAATAGTACAGAGATCAAGATGATATTTTGAAGATAATAGATAGAGTAGCACTGTGCGGCCTATTAGGGATTTGACATATTTCGGTGATAGTCTAGCAGTGGCGTATACTGGTTTTGGGGTCTGGGCTACCGCTGACATAATAAATAAAAAAATACATTATATTCGGGAGCTTCGGTAGCCTAGTTTGGAAAACCACCCGACTGGACTTCCGACGTTCGGACAACCCGTGTTCGATTCCCGCTGGGAGCAGTGTGAATTGTACTCGTGGTTGGAAAAAAAAAATACCCCCACGGTCGACCCAGCCGTTGGCAGAAATGGGTACCAGGGTATTACCCTGGGAAGGTGAGGAATGTTGCTTCGCATCTGAGTTTCGATGCTTGAGGCGACACTATACAGAAATCTCCGAACATTTTTGGATAGGCGGTCGAGCACATATGGGTGGAAACTCGCGTGCTAAGACGCCGGTTCAAGTCTCGTACTTTACTTTACTTTATACATTATATTCAGTAGGCTAACATAAAGTAATATTTTCTAATGACATCACTACATTTTAAATTACTTACTTATTTATGTTAATTATATCCGTCTTGTTTGGGACGAAAATGTCTTGGTGACATTGCCATTGTTGGTTTCTAAATTTCTGAGGGAATGGTTTCTCAATGGACATTAATGCAAACCAGATAAGTGTTCTTGTGTCTGAGTTGAGCGACAATAAGATTAGATTCTCTTGAGAGCAGAAAAAGTTCTTTCTACAGATGCTGATGTGCATAACTTAGTCATAAATAGCTAAGGAAGTTCCGGTAATCAAACATTGTTTCAGTTTCACTTTGTGACTATTCTGATTGGCTAGAGCTAAAAATAACCCATGAAACCGTATTAGTGTAGTGGTTTCTTTGCCGTATAATTTTAACGGGAATTTTTGAATGTCAAGGTCGTTAATACAAGGTCCGGATAGAGGAAAAATGTACCGCTGGCTAATAGAGGTTTAAATGTAGTTTCGGTTTCATTCACAAACGTCAGAGTGGCCAGAGGAAAACCTTGCTTTAATAAATGCAAATCAAAGCAAATAAATCGTATTGGCCAACGAAATGTGTAATAGAATATTCGAAAATGTGTAATATAATTATTTTAAAAATATAATAAATTATCATTTCCTTTTGTATTTCGTTAATATGTTCAGGCTACCGGCGGTAGCTGCGGTAGCATAGAGAATACGCCACTGTAGTCTAATACACATTCCTACACGGCAAAATAAAGTGTGTTATAATTAATATGAGGCGTTGGGAGGATCAAATTATAATATCTAACAATGAGAGTATGTTGCACATTTAGTGATTACAATCGACAATCAACAATTATGAATCAACAATTATTTGTTTTGTGTCAAATAAACATTTGATTGAATGAATCAAATGGTTTTGTTATAATTGTTACGTGATGCATGCTGTGTCGCCTTGACATGATCATCTCCTCTCAATTACTTCAAGGTTCATTTATCTACAACAACAGACATGTCCTAGACAACAGACAGACATGTCCTAGACAACAGACAAACATGTCCTAGACAACAGACAGACATATCCTAGACAACAGCTGCACATGTCCTAGACAACAGACAGACATGTCCTAGACAACAGCTGCACATGTCCTAGACAACAGCTGCACATGTCCTAGACAACAGCTGCACATGTCCTAGACAACAAACAGACATGTCCTAGACAACAGCTGCACATGTCCTAGACAACAGTCAGATACGTTCTATATAGACAACAGTCGAGCTTAGACTATTCAAATCAAATGTACTATCAACCCTTACGTATGCATGTGAGAGGTGGAAAACAACAAGAGACATAGAAACAAAGTTGGACGCATTCAAAAAACAAATGTCTAAGGAAAATACTTGGTATAGCGTGGAACGAATTCAAAACAAACGAGGAAATTAGAGAAATCGCCAATCAATCACTAATATCTTCAGCAATAAAGAAAAGACGATGGTCATATGTTGGACATGTGATGAGAAGAGATAATAACCGAATAGCAAAGCAAGTCCTCATGTGGGAAACAACAGGTAAGAGGAAAAGAGGAAGACCCAGAGAGACATTGAGAAGAACATTGATGAGAGAGGCAAGAGGAGCAGGAATCGGCTCCCTCAATGAGATAGAGCTGCTTGCACAGAATAGACAAATGGCGAGATTTGATAAAATATCTTTAAAAGAATTGAAAACTGCTAGAACAAAAATTCAGATAAGAGATGGAGTATCTTGGTCTACGCCCTATAGGCCGGCTACGGCTCGAAAGGTCAATAGTTAGATCCAATCATATCGATTTGCCAAACGTAAACAGCAAACAGCAAACAGTAAACAGAAAACAGCAAACAACAACCAGCAAACAACAACCAGCAAACAGCAATACAACCACAGATCATGTCCAGAACATTCCCTCCATGAAGAAATGAAGGTCACAAAATGGCTGACAACAGAACTCGAGTCCGTTCTGAAATTCTTGCTCCAACTCAACATCAATTTCCTCAGAAACTATTTGGTATAATGTCATAATTTTTGGCATGCAGCCTTGAGAATTTGTAAATATTGAAGTCCAGCGGTAAAGTAGATTGTTCAAATATCAGAATGTCTTCTATAAATTGTGTGTCAAGACAAATAGTGGGCAAGAAACATGAGATGTTATAGTCCTACACATCACACATGACAATGTCAAGGTCATTAGCTCTACCTTATATACTGGTAAGGAGCCGCGATAGCTCAGTGGTTAATGAACTGGACTACAAAGGACAAGAGGTAGGGTTCGATCCCAACCGACGGCTGTCCACGTTCACCCAGCCTTTAATGTGTACCGGATTTTTTTCTGGGAAAGTAAAGCGGGCGTAATACCGACCACATTACCCCAACAATAATGTGCTGAAGGTCTGTAAAATGTATGGCCACTAACACCATATTCCCTATACGCCACTTGGCGTGACAGGGGCTCTTTACTATATACTGGTAAGGTCAACGCTGTCTTCGGCCCGGTTATCCTCAAGCACCTTGAGTCTAGGTGATTGTTTTGTCACATAAAATGTGAAAGTATGTCAATTATTGAACGGATGAAGGGACTGACTGTCAAACCTTTAACTGTCTGTCCTGAACGTCTCTTGAGTTGTTCACATTCGCTCTGTAAGCAAAGTTCGACACTTGATCACTTTATTAATTGAAAAAATAAGGTCTGGGAAGATATAAGGCTGCAGACAAAATTTCACATCAATCCACAAAATACTTTCTGAGAAAATTGATTTTGAGTTTGAGCAAGAATTTCTGAACGGACTATGTGTGTGTGTGTGTGTGGGTGTGTGTGTGCGTCTGTGTGTGGGTGTGTGCGTGTGTATGTGTGAGTGTGTGTGTGTGTGTGCTGTATATCTGATCTCGGAGTTTCTCCAACATGCATTTAAGATTGTCAGAGCTCACCTGCGCTGCTAATGCCCTGGAACTCAGCAGAGTTGGGGTCGAAGGCATGGTGGACGCCCAACTGTTTGAGGGCAGAGGTCAGGCCGAACTGGGACTCAATCTTGAACTTGGGATGCTCAGTCTGACCTTGACCGGAGAGAGCCCCACAAACAGCTGGTCCACGACTCCTGCGGATGCTAGCGACTTCTCTGATAACACATAGTCAAACAAGAGGAATGTTAGCAGCCCGTATCAATAACACCACGATATCATTCAACAATATCATACATTATGTTATCAGTTCATGGCACGATTTCATAATCTTATTTAAAAAAAAACACATACATGTGTATGTTTACTATTCTATTCATCAAATCAGTTTCACTACAGTCGACGCATCCCCATATCCGCTCCACCACCCATCCCATCATTTCCCGAAGCGTACACAGACTGATTGTTCCCGTAAGGTGTTGATTATACATGATGACACATCTACTTTTACCACAGAACACTCCGGATCGACCAAATCCCATCTTCACCTTTAGACTCTCAATATATACATCATTGTCCCACCTTTGTTCTGCTTAGTCTCTCAATATATACATCATTGTCCCACCTTTGTTCTGCTTAATCTCTCAATATATACATCATTGTCCCACCTTTGTTCTGCTTAGTCTCTCAATATATACATCATTGTCCCACCTTTGTTCTGCTTAATCTCTCAATATATACATCATTGTCCCACCTTTGTTCTGCTCACTCTCTCAATATATACATCATTGTCCCACTTTTGTTCTGCTTAGTCTCTCAATATATACATCATTGTCCCACCTTTAGACTCCTAACTCTCTCAATATATACATCATTGTCCCACCTTTGTTCTGCTTAATCTCTCAATATATACATCATTGTCCCACTTTTGTTCTGCTTAGTCTCTCAATATATACATCATTGTCCCACCTTTAGACTCCTAACTCTCTCAATATATACATCATTGTCCCATCTTTAGACTTCTCACTCTCTCAATATATACATCAATGTCCCACCTTTAATCTCGCAATATATACATCATTGTCCCACCTTTAGACTCCTCACTCTCTCAATATATACATCATTGTCCCACCTTTAGACTCCTCACTCTCTCAATATATACATCATTGTCCCACTTTTGTTCTGCTTAGTCTCTCAATATATACATCATTGCCCCACCTTTAGACTCCCAACTCTCTCAATATATACATCATTGTCCCATCTTTAGACTTCTCACTCTCTCAATATATACATCATTGTCCCACCTTTGTTCTCTTAATATATATATCATTGTCCCACCTTTGTTCTGCTTAGTCTCTCAATATATACATCAACGTCCCACCTTTAGTCTCTCAATATATACATCATTGTCTCACCTTTAGTCTCTCAATATATACATCATTGTCTCACCTTTAGTCTCTTAATATATACATCAACGTCCCACTTTTGTTCTCCTTAGTCTCTCAATATATACATCATTGTCCCACCTTTAGTCTCTCAATATATACATCATTGTCCCACCTTTAGTCTCTCAATATATACATCAACGTCCCACCTTTAGTCTCTCAATCTATACATCATTGTCCCACCTTTAGTCTCTCAATATATACATCAACGTCCCACCTTTAGTCTCTCAATATATACATCATTGTCCCACCTTTAGTCTCTCAATATATACATCAACGTCCCACCTTTAGTCTCGCAATATATACATCAATGTCCCACCTTTAGTCTCTCAATATATACATCAATGTCCCAACTTTAGTCTCGCAATATATACATCAATGTCCCAACTTTAGTCTCGCAATATATACATCATTGTCCCACCTTTGTTCTCCTCACTCTCTCAATATATACATCAATGTCCCAACTTTAGTCTCGCAATATATATATCATTGTCCCACCTTTGTTCTCCTTAGTCTCTCAATATATACATCATCGTCCCACCTTTAGTCTCTTTAGTCTCTCAATATATACATCATTGTCCCACCTTTAGTCTCTTTAGTCTCTCAATATATACATCATTGTCCCACCTTTAGTCTCTTTAGTCTCTCAATATATACATCATTGTCCCACCTTTAGTCTCTTTAGTCTCTCAATATATACATCATTGTCCCACCTTTAGTCTCTTTAGTCTCTCAATATATACATCATTGTCCCACCTTTAGTCTCTCAATATATACATCATTGTCCCACCTTTAGTCTCTCAATATATACATCAACGTCCCACCTTTAGTCTCTCAATATATACATCATTGTCCCACCTTTAGTCTCTCAATATATACATCATTGTCCCACCTTTAGTCTCTCAATATATACATCATTGTCCCACCTTTAGTCTCTCAATATATACATCATTGTCCCACCTTTAGTCTCTCAATATATACATCATTGTCCCACCTTTAGTCTCTCAATATATACATCATTGTCCCACCTTTAGTCTCTCAATATATACATCATTGTCCCACCTTTAGTCTCTCAATATATACATCATTGTCCCACCTTTAGTCTCTCAATATATACATCATTGTCCCACCCATTCTCCTCTTCTCTGAAGGAATGAAGAACAAACTTGACGATGTCCTCTTTGTCCAGAGTAAGGCCACACTCAGTGTCAGAGTTACCAGCGAGCTTATTGTTCATTTGTACACTAGCACGCCTATCGGCTACTTCATTGCCGTGTACAGTAGCATGACTATCGGCTACTTCATTGCCGTGTACAGTAGCATGACTATCGGCTACTTCATTGCCGTGTACAGTAGCATGACTATCGGCTACTTCATTGCCGTGTACAGTAGCATGACTATCGGCTACTTCATTGCCGTGTACAGTAGCATGACTATCGGCTACTTCATTGCCGTGTACAGTAGCACGCCTATCGGCTACTTCATTGCCGTGTACACTAGCATGTCTATCGGCTACTCCATTGCCGTGTACACTAGCATGTCTATCGGCTACTTCAGTGCTGTGTACACTAGCACGCCTATCGGCTACTTCATTGCTGTGTACACTAGCACGCCTATCGGCTACTTCATTGCTGTGTACACTAGCATGCCTGTCGGCTATTTCATTGCTGTGTACACTAGCATGCTTATCGGCTACTTCATTGCTACGTACACTAGCATGCTTATCGGCTACTTCATTGCTGTGTACACTAGCATGCTTATCGGCTACTTCATTGCTACGTACACTAGCATGCTTATCGGCTACTTCATTGCTGTGTACACTAGCATGCCTGTCGGCTATTTCATTGCTGTGTACACTAGCATGCTTATCGGCTACTTCATTGCTACGTACACTAGCATGCTTATCGGCTACTTCATTGCTGTGTACACTAGCATGCCTATCGGCTACTTCATTGCTGTGTACACTAGCATGCCTATAGGCTACTTCATTGCCGTGTACACTAGCATGCCTATCGGCTACTTCATTGCTGTGTACACTAGCATGCCTATTCGCTACTTCATTGCTGTGTACACTAGCATGCCTATCGGCTACTTCATTGCTGTGTACACTAGCATGCTTATCGGCTACTTCATTGCTACGTACACTAGCATGCCTATCGGCTACTTCATTGCTGTGTACACTAGCATGCTTATCGGCTACTTCATTGCTGTTTACACTAGCATGCCTATCGGCTACTTCATTGCTGTGTACACTAGCATGCTTATCGGCTACTTCATTGCTGTGTACACTAGCATGCTTATCGGCTACTTCATTGCTGTGTACACTAGCATGCTTATCGGCTACTTCATTGCTGTGTACACTAGCATGCTTATCGGCTACTTCATTGCCGTGTACCTACCAAAGTTTGTGATTCCGTCGGTAGTCCTAGGGAGAGCGATGTAGAGAGAGAAGCGATTGCCCTTGAATGGTAGCTCAGCAACATCCACACCGTCCACGTTTCTCTTGATGTTGACGAACTTCTCAGCGTACATCATGTCCACCTGCAACAACAACGGCAGTGGTAGTTAAGGAGCTTCTGTGACGTCAGGTGGCTATGTGTTATCTTTATGGTGTGTTGATATAATGGATATATGACACTTTTGTGGTATATGGATGTAATGGATATATGACACATTTTTGGTATATGGATCATATGGATATATGACACCTTTGTGGTATGTGGATCATATGGATTTATGATACCTTTGTGGTATATGGATCTAATAGATTTATGATACATTTGTGGATACATGACACTTTTGTGATATATGGATCATATGGATATATGATACTTTTGTGGTATAGAGATCATATGGATATATGGCACCTTTGTGGTATCTGGATCATATGGATATATGACACCTTTGTGATATATGTATCATATGGATATATGACACCTTTGTGATATATGTATCATATGGATATATGACACCTTTGTAATATATGTATCATATGGATATATGACACCTTTACGGTATATGTATAATATGGATATATGACACCTTTACGGTATATGGATCATATGGATATATGACACCTTTACGGTATATGGATCACATGGATATATGACACCTTTACGGTACATGGATCATATGGATATATGACACCATTGTGGTGTCTGATTCTTGTAAATGTAGTAAAAAAAACTTGTACCATCAATTCTCCATCAATACCCAATGTTTAAAACATGGTTCTCAAATGTCTAAAAAATGACTCCCCAATGTCTAAAAAATGACTCCCCAATGTCTAAAAAATGACTCTCCAATGTCTAAAAAATGACTCCCCAATATTTAAAACCTGGCTCCCCAATGTATAAAACCTGGCTCCCGAATGTGTAAAACCTGGCTCACCAATATCTAAAAGTTCACTCCCCAATATCTAAACCCTGGCTCCCCAATATATAAAACCTGGCTCCCCAATGTGTAAAACCTGGCTCCCAATATATAAAACCTGGCTCCCCAATATATAAAACCAGGCTCCCCAATATCTAAAACATGGCTCCTCAATATCTAAATGTTAGCTCCCCAATATCTAAAACCTGACTCTCCAATGTATAAAACCTGAATCACCAATATCTACAACCTGGCTTCCCAATATCTACAACCTGGCTTCCCAATATCTACAACCTGGCTCCCAAAATCTACAACCTGGCTCCCCAATATCTACAACCTGGCTTCCCAATATCTACAACCTGGCTCCCCAATATCTACAACCTGGCTTCCCAATATCTACAACCTGGCTTCCCAATATCTACAACCTGGCTTCCCAATATCTAAAACCTGGCTTCCCAATATCTACAACCTGGCTCCCCAATATCTACAACCTGGCTCCCCAATATCTACAACCTGGCTCCCCAATATCTACAACCTGGCTTCCCAATATCTACAACATGGCTCCCCAATATCTAAAAGATAGCTCCTCAATATCTAAAACATGGCTCCCCAATATCTAAAACCTGGCTCCCCAATATCTAAAAGATAGCTCCCCAATATCTAAAACCTGGCTCCCCAATATCTAAAACCTGGCTCCCCAATGTATAAAACTTGGCTCCTCAATATCTGAAACCTGGCTCCCCAATGTATAAAACTTGGCTCCCCAATATCTAAAACCTGGCTCCCCAATATCTAAAACCTGGCTTCCCAATATCTAAAACCTGGCTCCCCAATATCTAAAAGTTAGCCCCTCAATATCTAAGACCTGGCTCCCCAATATCTAAAAGCTAGCTCCCCAAAATCTAAAACCTGGTTCCCCAATATCTAAAAGTTAGAGCTCCTCAATATCTAAAACCTGGCTCCCCAATATCTAAAAGTTAGCCCCTCAATATCTAAGATCTGGCTCCCCAATATCTAAAAGTTAGCTCCCCAAAATCTAAAACCTGGTTCCCCAATATCTAAAAGTTAGCTCCTCAATATTAAAAAGATGGTTCCACAATGTATAAAACTTGGCTCATCAATATCTAAAACCTGGCTCCCCAATATCTAAAAGTTAGCTCCTCAATATTAAAAAAATGGTTCCACAATGTATAAAACATGGCTCCCCAATATCTAAAACCTGGCTCCCCAATATCTAAAAGTTAGCTCCCCAATATCTAACAGCTGGCTCCCCAATATCTAAAAGTTAGCTCCTCAATATCTAAAACCTGGGTTCCCAATGTCTAAAACCTGGCTCCCCAATGCCTAAAAGTGAGCTCCCCAGTACCTGAGACTTGGCTCCTCCGAGTTGCTGAAAGTCCTTTTTCTGGGTCTCACGAGAGTCAAACTGTGTGGCCCATGTTCCGTTAAAGAAGATTGTGTTGACAAGAACCATCACAGTGAGGCATCACAGTGATGTTCCTGTAAGAGATGAATAAGAACTATCACAGTAATGGCATCAATAGTTCCTGTAAGAGATGAACAAGAACTATCACAGTAATGGCATCAATAGTTCCTGTAAGAGATGAACAAGAACTATCACAGTAATGGCATCAATAGTTCCTGTAAGAGATGAACAAGAACTATCACAGTAATGGCATCAATAGTTCCTGTAAGAGATGAACAAGAACTATCACAGTAATGGCATCAATAGTTCCTGTAAGAGATGAATAAGAACTATCACAGTGAGGGCATCGATAGTTCCTGTAAGAGATGAATAAGAACTATCACAGTAATGGCATCAATAGTTCCTGTAAGAGATGAATAAGAACTATCACAGTAATGGCATCAATAGTTCCTGTAAGAGATGAATAAGAACTATCACAGTAATGGCATCAATAGTTCCTGTAAGAGATGAATAAGAACTATCACAGTAATGGCATCAATAGTTCCTGTAAGAGATGAATAAGAACTATCACAGTAATGGCATCAATAGTTCCTGTAAGAGATGAACAAGAACTATCACAGTAATGGCATCAATAGTTCCTGTAAGAGATGAACAAGAACTATCACAGTAATGGCATCAATAGTTCCTGTAAGAGATGAATAAGAACTATCACAGTGAGGGCATCGATAGTTCCTGTAAGAGATGAACAAGAACTATCACAGTGAGGGCATCGATAGTTCCTGTAAGAGATGAACAAGAACTATCACAGTGAGGGCATCGATAGTTCCTGTAAGAGATGAATAAGAACTATCACAGTGAGGGCATCGATAGTTCCTGTAAGAGATGAACAAGAACTATCACAGTGAGGGCATCAATAGTTCCTGTAAGAGATGAATAAGAACTATCACAGTGAGGGCATCGATAGTTCCTGTAAGAGATGAATAAGAACTATCACAGTGAGGGCATCAATAGTTCCTGTAAGAGATGAATAAGAACTATCACAGTGAGGGCATCAATAGTTCCTGTAAGAGATGAACAAGAACTATCACAGTGAGGGCATCGATAGTTCCTGTAAGAGATGAATAAGAACTATCACAGTGAGGGCATCAATAGTTCCTGTAAGAGATGAATAAGAACTATCACAGTGAGGGCATCAATAGTTCCTGTAAGAGATGAATAAGAACTATCACAGTGAGGGCATCAATAGTCCCTGTAAGAGATGAACAAGAACAATCACAGTGAGGGCATCAATAGTTCCTGTAAGAGATGAATAAGAACTATCACAGTGAGGGCATCAATAGTTCCTGTAAGAGATGAACAAGAACTACCAGAGTGAGGGCAGCAATAGTTCATGTAAGAGATGAATAAGAACCATCACAGTGAGGACATCAATAGTTCATGTAAGAGATGAACAAGAACTATCACAGTGAGAACATCAATAGTTCATGTAAGAGATGAACAAGATCCATTACAGTGAGGGCAGCAATATTTCATGTAAGAGGTGAACAAGAACTATCACAGTGTGGCCATCGATAGTTCATGTAAGAGATGAACAAGAACCATCACAGTGAGGACATGAATAGTTCATGTAAGAGATGAATAAGAACTATCACAGTGAGGGCATCAATAGTTCATGTAAGAGATGAACAAGACCCATCACAGTGAGGGCATCGATAGTTCATGTAATAGATGATCAAGAACTATCACAGTGTGGCCATCGATAGTTCATGTAAGAGATGAACAAGAACCATCACAGTGACGGCATCAATAGTTCATGTAAGAGATGAATAAGAACCATCACAGTGAGGGCATCAACAGTTCTTGTAAGAGATGAACAAGCAATATCACAGTGAGGGCATCAATAGTTCCTGTAAGAGATGAACAAGAACCATCACAGTGAGGGCATCAACAGTTCTTGTAAGAGATGAACAAGAACCATCACAGTGAGAGCATCAATAGTTCCTGTAAGAGATGAACAAGAACCATCACAGTGAGGGCATCAATAGTTCATGTAAGAGATGAACAAGAACCATCACAGTGAGGGCATCAATAGTTCATGTAAGAGATGAACAAGAACCATCACAGTGAGGGCATCAATAGTTCATATAAGAGATTAACAAGAACCATCACAGTGAGGGCATCAATAGTTCATGTAAGAGATGAACAAGAACCATCACAATTAGGGCATCAATAGGTTCATGTAAGAGATGAATAAGAACCATCACAGTGAGGGCATCAATAGTTCCTGTAAGAGACGACCAAGAACCATTACTGTCAGGGCATCAATAGTTCCTGTAAGAGATGAACAAGAACCATCACAGTGAGGGCATCAATAGTTCATGTAAGAGATGAACAAGAACCATCGCAGTGAGGGCATCAATAGTTCCTGTAAGAGATGAACAAGAACTATCACAGTGAGGGCATCATTAGTTCCTGTAAGAGATGATCAAGAACTATCACAGTGAGGGCATCATTAGTTCCTGTAAGAGATGAACAAGAACTATCACAGTGAGGGCATCATTAGTTCCTGTAAGAGATGAACAAGAACTATCACAGTGAGGGCATCATTAGTTCCTGTAAGAGATGATCTAGAACTATCACAGTGAGGGCATCATTAGTTCCTGTAAGAGATGAACAAGAACTATCACAGTGAGGGCATCATTAGTTCCTGTAAGGGATGAACAAGAACTATCACAGTGAGGGCATCATTAGTTCCTGTAAGAGATGAACAAGAACTATCACAGTGAGGTCATCATTAGTTCCTGTAAGAGATGAACCTTTTCATCTCTTAGCCTATAGAAGATTATTACTAAATAATTGTTTTGCTACAGCCTATAGATGATCTTTTCTTCTTCTACCTTTTTAGCTCTCAGTGGAGCATAGGTCTTCAACAAACACTTTCAGCTCCCAGTGGAGCATAGGTCTTCAACAAACACTTTCAGCTCCAGTGGAGCATAGGTCTTCAACAAACACTTTCAGCTCCCAGTGGAGTATAGGTCTTCAACAAACACTTTCAGCTCCCAGTGGAGCATAGGTCTTCAACAAACACTTTCAGCTCCCAGTGGAGCATAGGTCTTCAACAAACACTTTCCAAGTCGTTCTGTTTTTTGCATTCTTCACAAACATCATTCAATGTCTTCCCCATCATCTTCATCTCTGCTTCTATCTGTCTTCTCCAAGAATTCCTTGATCTTCCTCTTTGTCTTTTCCCCTGGGGATTCCAAAAGGGCCTGTTGTGCAATACTCTCAGTTGGCTTCCGTAGTGTGTGTCCTATCCAGCGCCATCGTCTTCGATGTATCTCTTTATCCACTGGTATTTGACTGGTACATTTCCATAATTCTATGTTAGTGATTTTGTCCTGCCGTTTCCATCCTTTTATTCTGCGTAAGCATCCATTAATGAAAGTCTTCGTGATTGTCAATCCTGTAGATGATGGTTACTAATTAATTGTCTTGTTATAGCCTGTAGATGAACATTCAGGATTCTGTCACTCCTTACCTTTATGGAGGATATCATTGATTATGCCTTTGGTATTTACCTTTATGGAGGATATCCTTGATCACATCCCTGGTATTTACTTTTACCTTTCTGGAGGATATCCTTGATCACGCCCTCCTAAGTTTACCTTTCTGGAGGATATCAATGATCACGCCCCTATGTTTACCTTTCTGGAGGATATCAATGATCACGCCCCTATGTTTACCTTTCTGGAGGATATCAATGATCACGCCCCTATGTTTACCTTTCTGGAGGATAACCTTGATCACGCCCCTATGTTTACCTTTCTGGAGGATAACCTTGACCACGCCCCTATGTTTACCTTTCTGGAGGATAACCTTGACCACGCCCCTATGTTTACCTTTCTGGTGGATATCCTTAATCACGCCCCCTATGTTTACCTTTCTGGAGGATATCTTCGATGACGTCCCCCTATGTTTACCTTTCTGGAGGATATCCTTAATCACGCCCCTATGTTTACCTTTCTGGAGGATATCCTTAATCACGCCCCTATGTTTACCTTTCTGGAGGATATCCTTAATCACGCCCCCTATGTTTATCTTTCTGGAGGATATCTTTGATCACACACCCCTATGTTTACCTTTCTGGAGGATATCTTCGATGACGCCCCCTTATGTTTACCTTTCTGGAGGACATCCTTGATCACGCCCCCTATGTTTACCTTTCTGGAGGATATCTTCGATGACGTCCCCCTATGTTTACCTTTCTGGAGGATATCTTCGATGACGTCCCCCTATGTTTACCTTTCTGGAGGATATCTTCGATGACGTCCCCCTATGTTTACCTTTCTGGAGGATATCCTTGATGATGCCCCTCGTGTTGGTCTCCACGTAGTCATTGATCGCCTTCTCGGGACCCTGAGGAGCGGCCAGGTCAAAGTTGGATGTTGTGGCCAAATAGTCGGCTTTGACGTCCTTGACAAACTGGCCCTCTATTGGCATGGACGGATTGACGAAGATGGCGTTGGCTGTGTTTAGTTTGACGGTCGTGACGTTGTTCAGCTGTTGACGAGATGATGGTGGTCTTGTTTCACTTAGAGAATGTCTTGTTTCACTTATAGAATGTCTTGTTGCAGCTACAGCGTTCTTCGTGTGTGTCTGCTTATCTATGTGTCTATCTATCAATCTACCTACATTTGTCTGTTTATCTATATGTCTACCTACCAACTTACATTTGTCTACTTATATATATGTCTTTCTACCAACTTACATTTGTCTACTTATATATATATATATATGTCTTTCTACCAACTTACATTTGTCTACTTATATATATGTCTACCTACCAACTTACATTTGTCTACTTATATATATGTCTTTCTACCAACTTACATTTGTCTACTTATATATATGTCTTTCTACCAACTTACATTTGTCTACTTATATATATGTCTTTCTACCAACTTACATTTGTCTACTTATATATATGTCTTTCTACCAACTTACATTTGTCTACTTATATATATGTCTTTCTACCAACTTACATTTGTCTACTTATATATATGTCCTTCTACCAACTTACATTTGTCTACTTATATATATGTCCTTCTACCAACTTACATTTGTCTACTTATATATATGTCTTTCTACCAACCTACTTACATTTGTCTGTCTAACAATGTATATCTTGTCTGTCTATATGTATCTCTCTCTGTCTATTTCTCTAAGTATGTCCGTCAATGTGTCTGTCTGCCCCAATCTATTGTCTGTTCGTCTATCTACCAGTGGCGTCTCCCGGTAATAGGTGTTAATCTGTTCGTCTATCTACCAGTGGCGTTTCCCGGTACTAGGTGTTAGTCTGTTCGTCTATCTACCAGTGGCGTCTCCTGATGATAGGTGTGCTTTACACAGTGGCTTGCCATCGATACTTTAGTTAATCAGCTCATTCGTGACTTCCCATAAAGATAAAACACAGAAACTTCTATTCTACATTCGTGGCTTCCCATAAAGATAAAACACAGAAACTTCTATTCTACATTGGTGACTTCCCATAAAGATAAAACACACAAACTTCTATTCTACATTTGTGACTTTTCATGAAGATAAAACACAGAAACTTCTATTCTACATTAGTGACTTCCCACAAAGATAAAACACACAAACTTCTTTTCTACATTCGTGACTTCCCATAAAGATAAAACACACAAACTTCTATTCTACATTCGTGACTTCCCATAAAGATAAAACACACAAACTTCTATTCTACATTCGTGACTTCCCATAAAGATAAAACACACAAACTTCTATTCTACATTCATGACTTCCCATAAAGATAAAACACACAAACTTCTATTCTACATTCGTGACTTCCCATAAAGATAAAACACACAAACTTCTATTCTACATTCGTGACTTCCCATAAAGATAAAACACACAAACTTCTATTCTACATTCATGACTTCCCATAAAAATAAAACACACAAACTTCTATTCTACATTCATGACTTCCCATAAAGATAAAACACACAAACTTCTATTCTACATTCATGACTTCCCATAAAGATCAAACACACAAACTTCTATTCTACATTCAAGACTTCCCATAAAGATAAAACACGCAAACTTCTATTCTACATTCATTACTTCCCATAAAGATAAAACACACAAACTTCTATTCTACATTCATGACTTCCCATAAAGATAAAACACACAAACTTCTATTCTACATTCATGACTTCCCATAAAGATAAAACACACAAACTTCTATTCTACATTCATGACTTCCAATAAAGATAAAACACACAAACTTCTATTCTACATTCATGACTTCCCATAAAGATAAAACACACAAACTTCTATTCTACATTCATGACTTCCCATAAAGATAAAACACACAAACTTCTATTCTACATTCATGACTTCCCATAAAGATAAAACACACAAACTTCTATTCTACATTCATGACTTCCCATAAAGATAAAACACACAAACTTCTATTCTACATTCATGACTTCCCATAAAGATAAAACACACAAACTTCTATTCTACATTCATGACTTCCCATAAAGATAAAACACACAAACTTCTATTCTACATTCATGACTTTCCATAAAGATAAAACACACAAACTTCTATTCTACATTCATGACTTCCCATAAAGATAAAACACAGAAACTTCTATTCTACATTCATGACTTCCCATTAAGATAAAACACACAAACTTATATTCTACATTCATGACTTCCCATAAAGATAAAACACGCAAACTTCTATTCTACATTCATGACTTCCCACAAAGATAAAACACACAAACTTCTATTCTACATTCATGACTTCCCGTAAAGATAAAACACACAAACTTTCTTTCTACATTCATGACTTCCCATAAAGATAAAACACACAAACTTCTATTCTACATTTGTGACTTTTCATGAAGATAAAACACACAAACTTCTATTCTACATTCATGACTTCCCATAAAGATAAAACACACAAACTTCTATTCTACATTCATGACTTGCAATAAAGATAAAACACACAAACTTCTATTCTACATTTGTGACTTTTCATGAAGATAAAACACACAAACTTCTATTCTACATTCATGACTTCCCATAAAGATAAAACACACAAACTTCTATTCTACATTCATGACTTGCCATAAAGATAAAACACACAAACTTCTATTCTACATTCATGACTTCTCATGAAGATAAAACACACAAACTTCTATTCTACATTCATGACTTCCCATAAAGATAAAACACACAAACTTCTATTCTACATTCATGACTTCCCATAAAGATAAAACACACAAACTTCTATTCTACATTCATGACTTCCCACAAAGATAAAACACACAAACTTCTATTCTACATTCATGACTTCCCATAAAGATCAAACACACAAACTTCTCTTCTACATTTATGACTTCCCATAAAGATAAAACACACAAACTTCTATTCTACATTCATGACTTCCCATAAAGATAAAACACACAAACTTCTCTTCTACATTCATGACTTCCCATAAAGATAAAACACACAAACTTTTATTCTACATTCATGACTTCCCATAAAGATAAAACACACAAACTTCTATTCTACATTCATGACTTTTCATGAAGATAAAACACACAAACTTCTATTCTACATTCATGACTTCCCATAAAGATAAAACACACAAACTTCTATTCTACATTCATGACTTCCCATAAAGATAAAACACACAAACTTCTATTCTACATTCATGACTTCCCATAAAGATAAAACACACAAACTTCTATTCTACATTCATTACTTCCCATAAAGATAAAACACACAAACTTCTCTTCTACATTCATTACTTCCCATAAAGATAAAACACACAAACTTCTATTCTACATTCATGACTTCCCATAAAGATAAAACACACAAACTTCTCTTCTACATTCATGACTTCCCATAAAGATAAAACGCACAAACGTCTATTCTACATTCATGACTTCCCATAAAGATAAAACTCACAAACTTCTATTCTACATTCATGACTTCCCATAAAGATAAAACACACAAACTTCTATTCTACATTCAAAGTGATTAGAGGAAGCTGTACCTTAAAATGTCACAACTTTTGTGGTTAAACATTGAATATTGCATCTCCCGAGACTCTCCGATTTGTCAATCTTTTTGTTACATGCATGAACTACACAAACATTCACTTAAACTTGAACATGTCAAGCGTGATGTTCTGTGTGTGATGTCACAAATTGAAACCACTTCCATCAAATATCAATTTTAAGAATGAGGGGGATGTACTAGCCTCAGGACATCTACATCCATAAATGCTGCAACATTTTGTAGTAAAAAAAAAGTAAAGTACCCCCGTCCCGCCAAGTGACGTATAGGAAATATGGTGTTAGTGACCATAAATTTTACAGACCTTCAGCACATGATTTTTGGGGTAATGTGGTCGGTATTACGCCCGTGCTGCTTTACTTTCCCAGAAAAAAATCCGGTACCCATTTAAGGCTGGGTGAACCCGGAAGCCGTCGGTTGGGATCGAACCCTACCTCTTGTCCTTTGTAGTCCAGCTCACTAACCACTGAGCTATCGCGGCTCAACATTTTGTAGGTTAGATCTAAAATGTCACTTTGAGATGTCAACAAACAGCCGTGCAGTGTGTGTGAGATTCATTTTGTTATAAAAAAAAAGTAATCTGTCCAGAGTGAGCTTCACAGAGTTATTATCCGTTTCATTAACAAACGTGGAACGAATTCAAAACAAACGAGGAAACTAGAGAAATCGCCAATCAACCACTAATATCTACAGTAATAAAGAAAAGACGATGGTCATATGTTGGACATGTGATGAGAAGAGATAATAACCGAATAGCAAAGCAAGCCCCCATGTGGGAAACAACAGGTAGGAGGAAAAGAGTAAGACCCAGAGAGACACTGAGAAGAACATTGATGAGAGAGGCAAGAGCAGCAGGAATCGGCTCCTTCAAAGAGATAGAGCTGCTTGCACAGAACAAAGACAAATGGCGAGATTTGATAAAATATCTTTAAAAGAATTGAAAACTGCTAGAACAAAAATTCAGATAAGAGAGGGAGTATTTTGGTCTACGCCCTATGGGCCAGCTAGATAGATAGAATGTTATTACAATGAATGTGCAGCTCTAGTCAATGTTATTACAATGAATGTGCAGCTCTAGTCAATGTTATTACAATGAATGTGCAGCTCTAGTCAATGTTATTACAATGAATGTGCAGCTCTAGTCAATGTTATTACAATGAATGTACAGCTCTAGTCAATGTTATTACAATGAATGTGCAGCTCTAGTCAATGTTATTACAATGAATGTGCAGCTCTAGTCAATGTTATTACAATGAATGTGCAGCTCTAGTCAATGTTATTACAATGAATGTGCAGCTCTAGTCAATGTTATTACAATGAATGTGCAGCTCTAGTCAATGTTATTACAATGAATGTGCAGCTCTAGTCAATGTTATTACAATGAATGTGCAGCTCTAGTCAATGTTATTACAATGAATGTGCAGCTCTAGTCAATGTTATTACAATGAATGTGCAGCTCTAGTCAATGTTATTACAATGAATGTGCAGCTCTAGTCAATGTTATTACAATGAATGTGCAGCTCTAGTCAATGTTATTACAATGAATGTACAGCTCTAGTCAATGTTATTACAATGAATGTACAGCTCTAGTCAATGTTATTACAATGAATGTGCAGCTCTAGTCATTGTTATTACAATGAAATGTACAGCTGTAGTCAATGTTATTGCAATGAATGTGCAGCTCTAGTCAATGTTATTACAATGAAATGTGCAGCTCTAGTCAATGTTATTACAATGAATGTGCAGCTCTAGTCAATGTTATTACAATGAAATGTGCAGCTCTAGTCAATGTTATTACAATGAATGTGCAGCTCTAGTCAATGTTATTACAATGAAATGTACAGCTCTAGTCAATGTTATTACAATGAATGTACAGCTCTAGTCAATGTTATTACAATGAATGTGCAGCTCTAGTCATTGTTATTACAATGAAATGTACAGCTGTAGTCAATGTTATTGCAATGAATGTGCAGCTCTAGTCAATGTTATTACAATGAATGTGCAGCTCTAGTCAATGTTATTACAATGAATGTACAGCTCTAGTCAATGTTATTACAATGAATGTGCAGCTCTAGTCAATGTTATTACAATGAATGTGCAGCTCTAGTCAATGTTATTACAATGAATGTGCAGCTCTAGTCAATGTTATTACAATGAATGTACAGCTCTAGTCAATGTTATTACAATGAATGTGCAGCTCTAGTCAATGTTATTACAATGAATGTGCAGCTCTAGTCAATGTTATTACAATGAATGTGCAGCTCTAGTCAATGTTATTACAATGAATGTGCAGCTCTAGTCAATGTTATTACAATGAATGTGCAGCTCTAGTCAATGTTATTACAATGAATGTACAGCTCTAGTCAATGTTATTACAATGAATGTGCAGCTCTAGTCATTGTTATTACAATGAAATGTACAGCTGTAGTCAATGTTATTGCAATGAATGTGCAGCTCTAGTCAATGTTATTACAATGAAATGTGCAGCTCTAGTCAATGTTATTACAATGAATGTGCAGCTCTAGTCAATGTTATTACAATGAATGTGCAGCTCTAGTCAATGTTATTACAATGAATGTGCAGCTCTAGTCAATGTTATTACAATGAATGTGCAGCTCTAGTCAATGTTATTACAATGAATGTGCAGCTCTAGTCAATGTTATTACAATGAATGTGCAGCTCTAGTCAATGTTATTACAATGAATGTACAGCTCTAGTCAATGTTATTACAATGAATGTGCAGCTCTAGTCAATGTTATTACAATGAAATGTGCAGCTCTTGTCAATGTTATTACAATGAAATGTGCAGCTCTAGTCAATGTTATTACAATAAATGTACAGCTCTAGTCAATGTTATTACAATAAATGTACAGCTCTAGTCAATGTTATTACAATGAATGTGCAGCTCTAGTCAATGTTATTACAATGAATGTGCAGCTCTAGTCAATGTTATTACAATGAATGTGCAGCTCTAGTCAATGTTATTACAATGAATGTACAGCTCTAGTCAATGTTATTACAATGAATGTGCAGCTCTAGTCAATGTTATTACAATGAATGTACAGCTCTAGTCAATGTTATTACAATGAATGTACAGCTCTAGTCAATGTTATTACAATGAATGTGCAGCTCTAGTCAATGTTATTACAATGAAATGTGCAGCTCTAGTCAATGTTATTACAATGAAATGTACAGCTCTAGTCAATGTTATTACAATGAATGTACAGCTCTAGTCAATGTTATTACAATGAAATGTGCAGCTCTAGTCAATGTTATTACAATGAAATGTGCAGCTCTAGTCAATGTTATTACAATGAATGTACAGCTCTAGTCAATGTTATTACAATGAATGTGCAGCTCTAGTCAATGTTATTACAATGAATGTGCAGCTCTAGTCAATGTTATTACAATGAAATGTGCAGCTCTAGTCAATGTTATTACAATGAAATGTACAGCTCTAGTCAATGTTATTACAATGAATGTACAGCTCTAGTCAATGTTATTACAATGAATGTGCAGCTCTAGTCATTGTTATTACAATGAAATGTACAGCTGTAGTCAATGTTATTGCAATGAATGTGCAGCTCTAGTCAATGTTATTACAATGAATGTGCAGCTCTAGTCAATGTTATTACAATGAATGTGCAGCTCTAGTCAATGTTATTACAATGAAATGTGCAGCTCTAGTCAATGTTATTACAATGAAATGTGCAGCTCTAGTCAATGTTATTACAATAAATGTGCAGCTCTAGTCAATGTTATTACAATGAATGTGCAGCTCTAGTCAATGTTATTACAATGAATGTACAGCTCTAGTCAATGTTATTACAATGAATGTACAGCTCTAGTCAATGTTATTACAATGAAATGTGCAGCTCTAGTCAATGTTATTACAATAAAATGTGCAATGTCACATCTCCCTGTCTACAGAAATAAGACTCAAGCCATTCAAACGACCTTAAGTCGTGCTATCCTCTTATCGCACACAAAAAGTCCTATACGGCTGTTCTAAATTTAGTAACAACATCGACGTCATTACCAAGTCTAGCCAATGCCACCTATACTCTCAAAGCCTGCTCGCTGAAGGTCTCTTCCAGAAAACACACAAACTTGTGACGTCTTGAGCTGTACGAGCTATAGGCAGCTGACGTCATTATACCCACAACCGCCCCTGTTGGCAATGCTGAAAACGTCACAAGCTTTGGGTGGTCCCCTCTCAAGGGAAAGGCTTGATGGTCTAACTATAGAACCACTGGGTGCGAGATTGAGTGCAGCACCCCAAACAAAAAGGGACGTAACTCTGGCTTGTGTTAACAGCAAATCATCATCGTCATTGGGTGCCTTCTCCGCATCGAAGGTTGGCTACCATGGAGCGCCATTCCACTCTGTCTCTTGCTTTGATGGTGCAGATTGTCATAGGCTGACTTGTCCATCGTTTGATGTTACTCGTCCATGTTAGTCTTGGTCTGCCCCTGCCTCTTTTTACATTGTATTTTCCCCTCTAATATTACTTTTATTAGACTGTTGTGTCTTTTAACATGACCAAAAAATTTCATTTGTCTTGTTCTAATTGTGTTTAGTAGTTCTTTTTTCACCCTTAGTCGTTCTAACACTTCCTCGTTTGTTTTCTTTTCTTTCCATCCAATTCTACCTATTCTTCTGTAAATCCACATTTCAAACGCCTCAATTTTCTGTTCTTTTTTCTGGTCTAATGTCCATGTTTCTGCACCAAACAGGAATATTGAGAAGATGTAACATTTTGCTATTCTTAGTTTTAGCCCTGTTGTTATTTGTTTTGCTGTTAGTATATTTTTCATGGCATTAAAATTACTTTCTGCCATACCTATTCTTTTGTTTATTTCAATTTTGCATTTTCCATCATTGGTTATAGCATGTCCCAGTTAGTTGTAGCTCTGGACTGTCTCCAGATGTATTCCCTCAACTGTGATATTTAATTGTAGGTCTTGAGAATTTTCTTTGTTTATGATCATAGTTTTAGCCTTTTTGATATTCATTTCTAGTCCATATTTTTTGCTTGTTATGTTTAATTACATTAAGCAATTGTAGGTTTTTAGGATTTTCTGCTAGTAGAACAGTATCATCAGCATATCTTAGGTTATTGATTATCTTTCCATTAATGTTTAGGCCTGGCAATTCAGTGATGATTTTAAAGATTTGCTCAGTGTATAGATTGAACAGGCTTGGTGATAGGATGCATCCTTGTCTTACTCCTCTTTTTATGTCCATGGGTGTAGAGTTCTCCTTGTTATATCTTATTATTGCTGTTTGCTCCCAGTACAAATTACATATCAGTCGTATGTCTTTGTTAACAGCAAACCTGGAGCAAATCGGATTATTCGTAGAGAAGGCTTTCATGCTTGCCTGTATCAAGTCAAACATCTGTAGTTCTACATCACGATCGATGATGTATCTACGATTGTACACAACTAGTAACGCACTATCATCAAGTAAATGTTAGTAGATTCATACGCTGCACGCGTAGCACACAGAGGCGGTACGTCACGGCTGTCCACATGTCTTTGTGTCCGTCTGTCCGGTTGAAAAATAGAAGGGATAAAAGAATTATAGGTTAAAGGGAGGAAGGAAGGAAGGGAATGAGGGAGGGAAGAAGGAAGAAAGGAAGGAAAATAGAGGTTCCAGAATGGAAGAAAGATTGAGCAACGAGAACGAGAGGAGTGGGAAATATATTGAATGAAGGATGAAAAGGGGAGTGTGAGTCGGAGAGAGATTGAGTGAAGGATGAAGAGGGGAGTGTGAGTCGGAGAAAGATTGAGTGAAGGATGAAGAGGGGAGTGTGAGTCGGAGAGAGATTGAGTGAAGGATAAAGAGGGGAGTGTGAGTCGGAGAGAGATTGAGTGAAGGATAAAGAGGGGAGTGTGAGTCGGAGAGAGATTGAGTGAAGGATAAAGAGGGGAGTGTTTGTGTGAGATATTCTGAGTGAGGGTGAAGTAAATAACAAACAGCAGGCACTTGATGATAGTATCGTGTGTATGAACATTCATAGAGAAAGGACAAACAATGGCTGACCTGCACAATGAGGTCATGATAGGCCTGATGGGCCGAGGCTCCTGGAAGTGACGTCAGGCCCAGGGCTTGTCTCATTTCCGTGACCGTGTTTCCGCGAGCTCCCAGCGAGGTCATGGACAACACCGAGTGGATGCTGTCGAGGTTAAAGGTCACCACTTGTTATATGGGGCAACACACATACTGACTTTTAACAATACAACATCTCAAGCACATACACTCAAAATTTCAAGGGATGGCTAGTTTAGAGCTACCACGTCTGCCCCAGGACTGGAAGGACCCGGGTTCACAACCCACCAGAAGCGGTGTCGTGATTTCTCAAAAACAGGAAAAATTAATCCGTGGTTTCTTTATGACGTTACCTCCCCTGATCTCTTGGGTAGTCAGATCCGATGTCTAGCCCTCTCGGATATCGGCAATAAACAGGAGGTCCCGTGTGCAGTCGCGCACGTTAAAAGTATAGAAAAGAGTATGCCAAAAATATGTGCCGCTGCCCGGGCAAAAATGTCAGCAGAAACCAACCCACAGCGTGGGTCCCGGGTCGTACCACGGAGTTTGTGCATGTGGGTCAGGATTCTCTCGAGGGGGATATCGGAGCACCTATGGGTCCGACCGGTGTGCGGTGATGACGATCCTTGAATAACAAATATCCAAATCCACACATACAATCCAAACATACAATCCACACATACAATCCACACATACAATCCTCACATACAATCCTCACATACAATTCACACATACAATCTACACATACAATCCACACATACAATCTACACATACAATCCACACATACAATCCACACATACAATCTACACATACAATCCACACATACAATCCTCACATACAATTCACACATACAATCTACACATACAATCCACACATACAATCTACACATACAATCCACACATACAATCCACACATACAATACACACATACAATCCACACATACAATCCACGCATACAATCCACACATACAATCCACACATATAATCCTCACATACAATTCACACATACAATCCACACATACAATCCTCACATACAATCCTCACATACAATCCACACATACAATCTATACAATCTCTCTTACTCTGAGCATCAATCGTTAAGGGGCGTGAATGCTTGTTCTCGCTGTTGTACAACATGGCTGCGCCTATCGTCCCGGTATGTCTTCGCTATGGGAAGATTTGAGTCACAATTTCGCTCGGACAGTGGCCATTATTGACCTAATCTACTCGACTTTAGGTTGATAATGGTTCTTTAACGTGCGCGAATGAACACGGGACTTCCTGTTTTTCGCCGTTTTCTAAGAGGATCTCACTACCCAGAGAGGGCTAGACATCGGATCTCACTACCCAGAGAGGGCTAGACATCTGATCTCACTACCCAGAGAGGGCTAGACATCGGATCTCACTACCTAGAGAGGGCTAGACATTGGATCTTACTACCCAGAGAGGGCTAGACATCGGATCTCACTACCCAGAGAGGGCTAGACATCGGATCTCACTACCCAGAGAGGGCTAGACATCGGATCTCACTACCCAGAGAGGGCTAGACATCGGATCTCACTACCCAGAGAGGGCTAGACATCGGATCTCACTACCCAGAGAGGGCTAGACATCGGATCTCACTACCCAGAGAGGGCTAGACATCGGATCTCACTACCCAGAGAGGGCTAGACATCGGATCTCACTACCCAGAGAGGGCTAGACATCGGATCTCACTACCCAGAGAGGGCTAGACATCGGATCTCACTACCCAGAGAGGGCTAGACATCGGATCTCACTACCCAGAGAGGGCTAGACATCGGATCTCACTACCCAGAGAGGGCTAGACATCGGATCTCACTACCCAGAGAGGGCTAGACATCGGATCTCACTACCCAGAGAGGGCTAGACATCGGATCTCACTACCCAGAGAGGGCTAGACATCGGATCTCACTACCCAGAGAGGGTTAGACATCGGATCTCACTACCCAGAGAGGGCTAGACATCGGATCTCACTACCCAGAGAGGGCTAGACATCGGATCTCACTACCCAGAGAGGGCTAGACATCGGATCTCACTACCCAGAGAGGGCTAGACATCGGATCTCACTACCCAGAGATGGCTAGACATCGGATCTCACTACCCAGAGAGGGCTAGACATTGGACTACCCAGCGACCAGGGGAGGGTAAAGTCACGAACAAACCACAGATCAGATATTTTAAAAATGTCCGCGTAGTGGCAATCGAACCTAGGATCTTCATCTCCAGAGGCCGACGTGTTACTCGTAGATCAGAGTTTCCTCTAAACAATCTAGACACTCTAATGTCCACAATCTGGACGTTTTAATACCCACAATCTAGACACTCTAATGTCCACAATCTGGACGTTTTAATACCCACAATCTAAACACTCTAATGTCCACAATCTGGACGTTTTAATACCCACAATCTAGACACTCTAATGTCCACAATCTGGACGTTTTAATACCCATAATCTAAACACTCTAATGTCCACAATCTGGACGTTTTAATACCCACAATCTTGACACTCTAATGTCCACAATCTGGACGTTTTAATACCCACAATCTAGACACTCTAATGTCCACAATCTGGACGTTTTAATACCCACAATCTAGACTTTCTAATGCCCACAATCTGGACGTTTTAATACCCACAATCTAGACTTTCTAATGCCCACAATCTAGACGTTTTAATACCCACAATCTAGACTTTCTAATGCCCACAATCTGGACGTTTTAATACCCACAATCTAGAATTTCTAATGTCCACAATCTAGACTTTCTAATGCCCACAATCTAGACGTTTTAATACCCACAATCTAGACACTCTAATGTCCAGAATCTGGACGTTTTAATACCCACAATCTAGACTTTCTAATGCCCACAATCTGGACGTTTTAATACCCACAATCTAGACTTTCTAATGTCCACAATCGAGATACTCTAATGCCCACAATCTGGACGTTTTAATACCCACAATCTAGACTTTATAATGCCCACAATCTAGACGTTTTAATACCCACAATCTAGAATTTCTAATGTCCACAATCTAGACTTTCTAATGCCCACAATCTAGACGTTTTAATACCCACAATCTAGACTTTCTAATGCCCACAATAAAGACGTTTTAATACCCACAATCTAGACTTTCTAATGCCCACAATCTAGACGTTTTAATACCCACAATCTAGACTTTCTAAGGCCCACAATCTAGACCTTTTAATACCCACAATCTAGATGCTCTAATGCCACAATATCTAGACGCTCTAATGCTCACAATTTAGACACTCTTATGACCCCAATCTAGACACTCTACTGTCTACAATCGAGAAACTCTAATGCTCACAATCTAGACATTCTAATGCCAACAATCTAGGCACTCTAATGCCGACAACTATGACGGTCTAGTATCTACAAACTGGACATTCTCACAAAGTTTAGACATCAAGAGAATGGGGGCTATGACCGACCTGTACGGGGAGTAGACGGCCTTGTCCTTGTTGGAGGCGATGATCTGGTGCAGTCGCTGCGAGAAGGATGACGTGGCTGTCGACAGCAGTTGCTGGTTGTCTGCCCTTGCCAGGGCAACAACAACCAGGAAGCAAACGATAAGTGTTAACTTCATTCTGTGACTGTTGAGTCTGTTAGCATAGTGGAAGTAATGATGATTAATGGAAGTTTTGTTAACATAGTGGAAGTAATGATGATTAATGGAAGTTTTGTTAACATAGTAGAAGTAATGATGATTAATGGAAGTTTTGTTAACATAGTAGAAGTAATGATGATTAATGGAAGTTTTGTTAACTGAGGGGCAGTAATGATGATTAATGGAAGTTTTGTTAACTGAGTGGTAGTAATGATGATTAATGGAAGTTTTTGTTAACTGAGTGGTAGTAATGATGATTAATGGAAGTTTTGTTAACTGAGTGCTAGTAATAATTATTAATGGAAGTTTTGTTAACTGAGTGGTAGTAATAATGAGTAGTGGAAGTTTTGTTAATTGAGTGGCAGTAGTGATGATTAATGGAAGTTTTGTTAACTGAGTGGCAGTAGTGATGATTAATGGAAGTTTTGTTAACTGAGTGGTAGTAATAATGATTAATGGAAGTTTTGTTAACTGAGTGGTAGTAATAATGATTAATGGAAGTTTTGTTAACTGAGTGGTAGTAATAATGATTAATGGAAGTTTTGTTAACAGAGTGGTAGTAATGATGGAGAGAGTGAAGCGAGAGAAACAAAAGAACGTGACAAATAAAAAAGACAAATCGAGCAGTTATAGAAAGGAGCCAGTGATGGGGAGTGTTAGACACTCCAAGGTATGGTGACAGCTTTACAAATAGGGAACACAATACAATACTGACGTTTCGGCTAGGAGCCTTCTTCAGAAAACAAGGACAACAACAACAAGAAACGATGAAGCACAATTATCTATATCTACATGTTAGATGATCAGGCGAATGGAGAGGTGGACAGAAAAGAAGAGAAGAAAGTAGGATGTTGAAATAAGAAAGGAGGCTACATGAGGGGAGGTAGGATGAGAGTCAAGGTGTATAGAAAAGAGAGATAGGAAAAATGAGGAAGAGATAGAAGGTCAGAAGTACAACGAAGATAATGTATAAAACGTATAAGAAAAATCAAACACTTAGCTGGTGAAACTTGACTGTCCGTCGTAGAGCAATCGAGAAAATGAGCGGTGGACACGAGGCAGTTATAGAAAGGTTTATACATCGACAGAGAGAGAGAGAGAGAGAGAGAGAGAGAGCAGGGATAGAGAGAGAGAGAGGGGGAGAGAGAGGGAGAGAGGGAGAACCCAAATGAAAATAGAAAAATAATTAGAAGCATCAATTTATTGCCCTGCATACCAGCAGAAGTTTTAACGTGAACACAACAAATATACTACAGCAGACAAGCAACACACCGTCACAATAACAGTGTAAATATGGCCGCCCTAATTGCGACATGCACCAATGGGGGGAAAAATGCTTGCAATTGTTTTCTTTTAGTGCTGAAAGTTGACAAAGTATTCATCGCACTTGAATTAAGCATATGGCATGATGCTAGAGTACGTGTACTAAGCACGATCGTGTACTTTGTAAGCACTAAAGCACTTGTGCTAAACACGATTGTGTACTTTGTAAGCACTAATCATCATCAAGTACCGGGCCTGCTGGCGTAGGTGATCATGTCTCTCCACAACTTTCGATCTCAACAGCTATTTATCATTTCTGTTGTTGACCTTCTGCCAAGCCATTCTCTTAAGCTGTCTGTTATTTTCTCTCTTTGCTTCCCTCTATCTCTTCGTCTCTCAATTTTTCCAGTTGTTACAATATATTCCAGCTGTTTTCTTCTCATTACATGGCCAAAAAATGATTATTATTTCTTCCTAATATTGGAAATTAGCTCTCTTCTTGCTTTGACCTCTTTCAGAACATTTTCATTACTCTTATAAGCTGTCCATGGTATTCTCAACATTCTTCTGTAAAACCACATTTCTACAGACTCCAGTGATTTTCTTGTATGGTGTCCTATTGTCCATGATTCACATCCATGTGTTAAGACTGGCTCTACATAACATTTAAGAACTCTTTTTCTTGTTTCTATTGTCAAAAATGGATTGCACAGTATCTTCCTCATTTTTTGGAAAGCTGCTTTTGCCTGAGCTATTCTGCATCTCACCTCTTTTGTACATCTTCCGTCTGAGGTTAACAAAGTTCCCGAATATTTAAATTCATTTACCTGTTTTAATATTGTTCCACTTGTCTTTATTTTGCACTGAGGTGATGTCTTTTTCTTTGTTGTTACCATTACCTCCATCTTTTTGCTATTAAGGCTGAGTCCTTTATTTTTGCTTTCCTTCACTATAATGTCCAACATTTCTTGTAACTCATTTTCACTCTTAGCGATTAAGACTGTATCATCAGCATACCTTAGATTATTTATATTATGACCTCCAATTGTTATTCCATGCATGCCCCTTATGGATCTTAAAATAATCTCACTATAAATATTAAACAAATCTGGTGACAGCACACAACCTTGTCTAACACCCTGTTTTATTTGTTGAAACATTCCCAATTGGTTTCCAGTTCTTATGGCCGCTGTTTGTTGCCAGTACACGTTCTTTATTATTCTTAGATCTTTGCTGTCTATGTTTATGCTTTCTAAAATTTTGATTATTTCTTGGTGCTTTACTTTGTCAAATGCCTTGGTGTAATCTATGAAACATAGGTATAGATCTGTTTTCACCTCTATGGTTCTTTCTACTAAAGATCTTATGATATAAATGGCATTGCTTGTTCCTTTATCTCTAACAAAACCACACTGTTCATCGCCAATTTCTGGACTGATTTTGTTTCGCACTCTTCGCATGATGATTCTTAGTAATATCTTAGTCATATGGCTCATACGGCTTATTGTGCGATGATCATCGCATTCAATCGCACCCGATTTCTTTTATAGGGCTATGAATATTGATTTGAGCACGTCGTCTGGTATATATCCGCTGTTGTAGATATCATTCAATATTTTTGTTATTATTGCTATTCCAAAATCACCCATGGATTCAATCTCTTCTTTAGTTATATTATCTGGTCCAGGAGATTTGCCTGCTTTCATATTGCGCAAGGCGTCTTCCACTTCTTCTCTGAGTATTTCTGGTCCTTCTCCATTATCCTTAATATTTATTTCCGTTCGTTCATCATTATAAAGATCCTTAATGTATTCTGTCCATCGTTCCCTTATGTTTTCTTGATCAATCAACAGTTCTCCTTTCTTTGATCTTAAACATCAAGTTTTTGATTACGTTTTTCTTCCTGTTAATTCCTCAATTTGTTTGTATATAGCTTTAGCATCTCCTTTTTGTTGCATTTCAATCTCTTTGCATCTCTCTTTTAGCCATGCTTCTTTTGCTTCATTGCATTTTATTACAATTTCATTATTTAATCTCTTATACTCATCTTTATTTTCTTTATTTCTTCTTCTTGTATCCATTAGCTGCAAAATTACATCTGCCATCCATTTCTTTCTTGAATTTGTCCTCACTGGTGGTTTGAACTCTTTTGATGTTTGTTGCTTTGATTCTTTTAGCATTTCCCACTGTTAATCGATGCTTTGTATCTTCTCTATTGCACTGTACCGGTTCTGAATTGTGATTTTATATTTGTCTTGCAGCTTCTTGTCTGATTTTAGTAAATCTAAATTTAACTTGATGTTAATTGAGGCTCGTTTTGTTGTTTTTAATTTTACTCTTAGCTTTCCCACAACTGGTACATGATCACTATTGCAATCTGCCCCTGGTCTAGTTTTCACACACACCAGACTGTTTCTAAATCTATTGCTTATCATTGTATAATCAATTTGATTATGTGTGTTGTCCCCTGGGCTCTTCCATGTCCACAGACGCCTTGGAAGTTGCTTAAACCAGGTGTTTCCTATCATCATGTTGTGTGTCTTGCCCAGTCAATAAGTTTCTCACCTCTTTCATTTCTCTCGCCTATGCCATAATGACCAACTACTTCCTCAACTCTTTCCTTTCCTACTTTTGCGTTAAAATCCCCTAGAACTATGGTGTTTTCATGTGGTTTGCATTTATGAAGTGCCTCATTTAACTCGTAAAATTTATTAATTGTTTCCTCTAGACTGCTGTTGGTGCATAAACTTGTATAAGATTTATGTCTATTGGCTTTCCATTCAATTTCACTAAAAGGACTCTGTCAGATATTAGGTAAAAGCCTTTCACTGTTCTTGCTCTTTCTGCATACAAGATGATACCTACTCCTCTTTGGTGTTCAGTACCTCCAGAATAGATTATTTTATGTTGATCAGAATACATCTCCCCTGATCCGGTGTATCTCATTTCGCAAAGTCCCAGTAATTGTAAACCCATTCTTTTCATTTCTTGTATGATGTTTTCTAGTTTACCCTTCTGCATGAGTATTCTCACATTCCAAGTACCTATCTTTAGAGTTTGTTTAATCTTTATTTTGCTTACAGTAGCTTGATGACGATCAGGTATCACCTGTAGCACATGATGTCCCCTACCGAACGAGGGTTTTCCATTGAAATCCCCCTTAACGTTGTTGTTATTTCTATTGTTGTGGCGATTCATGATTGTGCAAAGAATTTACGACGGTGGTTTTCTGTTGCCTTCCGTCGGTTTCTTTACGGTTGGCTCCGCTAGCCTTTGATTAAAAGTCTCATCCACAAAGCGATGGGTTGTTTTACTTCAGGCTACCCTCCCTTAGCCTTTTACTCTCCCGAGCATACTTGCAAGGCAGCAGGGCAGCCACAGGTTGTACTGTTTACTGTATACAGTAGCAGGTAACATTACCCGACCCGACAAAATGTAAGCACTAGAGAAAGTAAAAAAAAGTAAAGAGCCCCGCCAAATGGCATATAGGGAATATGGTGTTAGTGACCGTAGTATTTAAAGACCTCGAGGACACAGGATTTTTGGGGTAATATGGTCGGCATTACGCCCGTGCCGCTTTACTTTTTCAGAAAAAATTCGGTACCCATTTAAGGCTGAGTGAACCCGGAAGCCTTCGATCAGGATCAAACACAATATTTTGTCCTTTGTAGTCCAGGTCACTAACCTCTGAGATATCGCGGCTCATCAAGCACGAGAGTACGTGTACTAAATATGATCGCGCATGTTGTAAGCTCTATAGCACTTGTATCAAACACATGCCATATGTTGTAAGCTCTACAGCACTTGTATCAAACACAGGCCATATGTTGTAAGCTCTACAGCACTTGTATCAAACACATGCCATATGTTGTAAGCTCTATATCACTTGTATCAAACACAGGCCATATGTTGTAAGCTCTATAGCACTTGTATCAAACACAGGCCATATGTTGTAAGCTCTATAGCATTTGCATCAAACACAGGCCACATGTTGTAAGCTCTATAACATTTATATCAAACACAGGTCATATGTTGTAAGCTCTATAGCATTTATATCAAACACAGGCCATATGTTGTAAGCTTTATAGCATTTATATCAGCCACAGGCCATATGTTGTAAGCTCTATAGCACTTGTATCAAACACAGGACATATGTTGTAAGCTCTATAGCACTTGTATCAAACACAGGACATATGTTGTAAGCTCTATAGCACTTGTATCAAACACAGGCCATATGGTGTAAGCTCTATAGCACTTGTATCAAACACAGGCCATATGTTATAAGCTCGATAGCACTTGTATCAAACACAGGCCATATGTTGTAAGCTCTATAGCACTTGTATCAAACACAGGCCATATGTTGTAAGCTCTATAACATTTATATCAAACACAGGTCATATGTTGTAAGCTCTATAGCATTTATATCAAACACATGCTATATGTTGTAAGCTCTATAGCATTTATATCAACCACAGGCCATATGTTGTAAGCTCTATAGCACTTGTATCAAACACAACTGATGCCATATGTTGTAAGCTCTATAGCACTTGTATCAAACACAGGACATATGTTGTAAGCTCTATAGCACTTGTATCAAACACAGGCCATATGTTGTAAGCTCTATAGCAATTGTATCAAACACAGGTCATATGTTGTAAGCTCTATAGCACTTGTATCAAACACAGGTCATATGTTGTAAGCTTTATAGCACTTGTATCAAACACAACTGATGCCATATGTTGTAAGCTCTATAGCAGTTGTATTAAACACAGGCCATATGTTGTAAGCTATATAGCAGTTGTATCAAACACAGGCCATATGTTGTAAGCTCTATAGCACTTGTATCAAACACAGGCCATATGTTGTAAGCTCTATAGCAGTTGCATCAAACACAGGCCATATGTTATAAGCTCTATAGCAGTTGTATCAAACACAGGCCATATGTTGTGAGCTCTATAGCAGATGCATCAAACACAGGCCATATGTTGTAAGCTCTATAGCACTTGTATCAAACACAACTGATGCCATATGTTGTAAGCTCTATAGCACTTGTATCAAACACAGGCCATATGTTGTAAGCTCTATAGCACTTGTATCAAACACAGGCCATATGTTGTAAGCTCTATAGCATTTGCATCAAACACAGGCCATATGTTGTAAGCTCTATAGCACTTGTATCAAACACAGGCCATATGGTGTAAGCTCTATAGCACTTGTATCAAACACAGGCCATATGTTGTAAGCTCTATAGCATTTGCATCAAACACAGGCCACATGTTGTAAGCTCTATAACATTTATATCAAACACAGGTCATATGTTGTAAGCTCTATAGCATTTATATCAAACACAGGCCATATGTTGTAAGCTTTATAGCATTTATATCAGCCACAGGCCATATGTTGTAAGCTCTATAGCACTTGTATCAAACACAGGACATATGTTGTAAGCTCTATAGCACTTGTATCAAACACAGGACATATGTTGTAAGCTCTATAGCACTTGTATCAAACACAGGCCATATGGTGTAAGCTCTATAGCACTTGTATCAAACACAGGCCATATGTTATAAGCTCGATAGCACTTGTATCAAACACAGGCCATATGTTGTAAGCTCTATAGCACTTGTATCAAACACAGGCCATATGTTGTAAGCTCTATAACATTTATATCAAACACAGGTCATATGTTGTAAGCTCTATAGCATTTATATCAAACACAGGCTATATGTTGTAAGCTCTATAGCATTTATATCAACCACAGGCCATATGTTGTAAGCTCTATAGCACTTGTATCAAACACAACTGATGCCATATGTTGTAAGCTCTATAGCACTTGTATCAAACACAGGACATATGTTGTAAGCTCTATAGCACTTGTATCAAACACAGGCCATATGTTGTAAGCTCTATAGCAATTGTATCAAACACAGGTCATATGTTGTAAGCTCTATAGCACTTGTATCAAACACAGGCCATATGTTGTAAGCTCTATAGCACTTGTATCAAACACAACTGATGCCATATGTTGTAAGCTCTATAGCAGTTGTATTAAACACAGGCCATATGTTGTAAGCTATATAGCAGTTGTATCAAACACAGGCCATATGTTGTAAGCTCTATAGCACTTGTATCAAACACAGGCCATATGTTGTAAGCTCTATAGCAGTTGCATCAAACACAGGCCATATGTTATAAGCTCTATAGCAGTTGTATCAAACACAGGCCATATGTTGTGAGCTCTATAGCAGATGCATCAAACACAGGCCATATGTTGTAAGCTCTATAGCACTTGTATCAAACACAACTGATGCCATATGTTGTAAGCTCTATAGCACTTGTATCAAACACAGGCCATATGTTGTAAGCTCTATAGCACTTGTATCAAACACAGGCCATATGTTGTAAGCTCTATAGCATTTGCATCAAACACAGGCCATATGTTGTAAGCTCTATAGCACTTGTATCAAACACAGGCCATATGGTGTAAGCTCTATAGCACTTGTATCAAACACAGGCCATATGTTATAAGCTCGATAGCACTTGTATCAAACACAGGCCATATGTTGTAAGCTCTATAGCACTTGTATCAAACACAGGCCATATGTTGTAAGCTCTATAACATTTATATCAAACACAGGTCATATGTTGTAAGCTCTATAGCATTTATATCAAACACAGGCCATATGTTGTAAGCTCTATAGCATTTATATCAACCACAGGCCATATGTTGTAAGCTCTATAGCACTTGTATCAAACACAACTGATGCCATATGTTGTAAGCTCTATAGCACTTGTATCAAACACAGGACATATGTTGTAAGCTCTATAGCACTTGTATCAAACACAGGCCATATGTTGTAAGCTCTATAGCACTTGTATCAAACACAACTGATGCCATATGTTGTAAGCTCTATAGCACTTGTATCAAACACAGGCCATATGTTGTATGCTCTATAGCACTTGTATCAAACACAACTGATGCCATATGTTGTAAGCTCTATAGCACTTGTATCAAACACAACTGATGCCATATGTTGTAAGCTCTATAGCACTTGTATCAAACACAGGTCATATGTTGTAAGCACTATAGCACTTGTATCAAACACAGGCCATATGTTGTAAGATCTATAGCACTTGTATCAAACACAACTGATTCCATATGTTGTAAGCTCTATAGCAATTGTATCAAACACAGGCCATATGTTGTAAGCTCTATAGCATTTATATCAAACACAGATCATATGTTGTAAGCTCTATAGCATTTATATCAAACACAGGCCATATGTTGTAAGCTCTATAGCACTTGTATCAAACACAAGCCATTTGTTGTAACCTCTATAGCACTTGTATCAAACACAATCCATATGTTGTATGCTCTATAACACTTGTATCAAACACAGGCCATATGTTGTAAGCTCTATAGCACTTGCATCAAACACAGGCCATATGTTGTAAGCTCTATAGCACTTGTATCAAACACAACTGATGCCATATGTTGTAAGCTCTATAGCACTTGTATCAAACACAGGCCATATGTTGTAAGCTCTATAGCACTTGTATCAAACACAGGCCATATGTTGTAAGCTCTATAGCATTTGCATCAAACACAGGCCATATGTTGTAAGCTCTATAGCACTTGTATCAAACACAGGCCATATGGTGTAAGCTCTATAGCACTTGTATCAAACACAGGCCATATGTTGTAAGCTCTATAGCATTTGCATCAAACACATGCCACATGTTGTAAGCTCTATAACATTTATATCAAACACAGGTCATATGTTGTAAGCTCTATAGCATTTATATCAAACACAGGCCATATGTTGTAAGCTTTATAGCATTTATATCAGCCACAGGCCATATGTTGTAAGCTCTATAGCACTTGTATCAAACACAGGACATATGTTGTAAGCTCTATAGCACTTGTATCAAACACAGGACATATGTTGTAAGCTCTATAGCACTTGTATCAAACACAGGCCATATGGTGTAAGCTCTATAACACTTGTATCAAACACAGGCCATATGTTATAAGCTCGATAGCACTTGTATCAAACACAGGCCATATGTTGTAAGCTCTATAGCACTTGTATCAAACACAGGCCATATGTTGTAAGCTCTATAACATTTATATCAAACACAGGTCATATGTTGTAAGCTCTATAGCATTTATATCAAACACAGGCTATATGTTGTAAGCTCTATAGCATTTATATCAACCACAGGCCATATGTTGTAAGCTCTATAGCACTTGTATCAAACACAACTGATGCCATATGTTGTAAGCTCTATAGCACTTGTATCAAACACAGGACATATGTTGTAAGCTCTATAGCACTTGTATCAAACACAGGCCATATGTTGTAAGCTCTATAGCAATTGTATCAAACACAGGTCATATGTTGTAAGCTCTATAGCACTTGTATCAAACACAGGCCATATGTTGTAAGCTCTATAGCACTTGTATCAAACACAACTGATGCCATATGTTGTAAGCTCTATAGCAGTTGTATTAAACACAGGCCATATGTTGTAAGCTATATAGCAGTTGTATCAAACACAGGCCATATGTTGTAAGCTCTATAGCACTTGTATCAAACACAGGCCATATGTGTAAGCTCTATAACACTTGTATCAAACACAGGCCATATGTTATAAGCTCGATAGCACTTGTATCAAACACAGGCCATATGTTGTAAGCTCTATAGCACTTGTATCAAACACAGGCCATATGTTGTAAGCTCTATAACATTTATATCAAACACAGGTCATATGTTGTAAGCTCTATAGCATTTATATCAAACACAGGCTATATGTTGTAAGCTCTATAGCATTTATATCAACCACAGGCCATATGTTGTAAGCTCTATAGCACTTGTATCAAACACAACTGATGCCATATGTTGTAAGCTCTATAGCACTTGTATCAAACACAGGACATATGTTGTAAGCTCTATAGCACTTGTATCAAACACAGGCCATATGTTGTAAGCTCTATAGCAATTGTATCAAACACAGGTCATATGTTGTAAGCTCTATAGCACTTGTATCAAACACAGGCCATATGTTGTAAGCTCTATAGCACTTGTATCAAACACAACTGATGCCATATGTTGTAAGCTCTATAGCAGTTGTATTAAACACAGGCCATATGTTGTAAGCTATATAGCACTTGTATCAAACACAGGCATATGTTGTAAGCTCTATAGCAGTTGCATCAAACACAGGCCATATGTTATAAGCTCTATAGCAGTTGTATCAAACACAGGCCATATGTTGTGAGCTCTATAGCAGATGCATCAAACACAGGCCATATGTTGTAAGCTCTATAGCACTTGTATCAAACACAACTGATGCCATATGTTGTAAGCTCTATAGCACTTGTATCAAACACAGGCCATATGTTGTAAGCTCTATAGCACTTGTATCAAACACAGGCCATATGTTGTAAGCTCTATAGCATTTGCATCAAACACAGGCCATATGTTGTAAGCTCTATAGCACTTGTATCAAACACAGGCCATATGGTGTAAGCTCTATATCACTTGTATCAAACACAGGCCATATGTTATAAGCTCGATAGCACTTGTATCAAACACAGGCCATATGTTGTAAGCTCTATAGCACTTGTATCAAACACAGGCCATATGTTGTAAGCTCTATAACATTTATATCAAACACAGGTCATATGTTGTAAGCTCTATAGCATTTATATCAAACACAGGCCATATGTTGTAAGCTCTATAGCATTTATATCAACCACAGGCCATATGTTGTAAGCTCTATAGCACTTGTATCAAACACAACTGATGCCATATGTTGTAAGCTCTATAGCACTTGTATCAAACACAGGACATATGTTGTAAGCTCTATAGCACTTGTATCAAACACAGGCCATATGTTGTAAGCTCTATAGCACTTGTATCAAACACAACTGATGCCATATGTTGTAAGCTCTATAGCACTTGTATCAAACACAGGCCATATGTTGTATGCTCTATAGCACTTGTATCAAACACAACTGATGCCATATGTTGTAAGCTCTATGGCACTTGTATCAAACACAACTGATGCCATATGTTGTAAGCTCTATAGCACTTGTATCAAACACAGGTCATATGTTGTAAGCACTATAGCACTTGTATCAAACACAGGCCATATGTTGTAAGATCTATAGCACTTGTATCAAACACAACTGATTCCATATGTTGTAAGCTCTATAGCAATTGTATCAAACACAGGCCATATGTTGTAAGCTCTATAGCATTTATATCAAACACAGGCCATATGTTGTAAGCTCTATAGCATTTATATCAAACACAGGCCATATGTTGTAAGCTCTATAGCACTTGTATCAAACACAAGCCATATGTTGTAACCTCTATAGCACTTGTATCAAACACAATCCATATGTTGTATGCTCTATAACACTTGTATCAAACACAGGCCATATGTTGTAAGCTCTATAGCACTTGCATCAAACACAGGCCATATGTTGTAAGCTCTATAGCACTTGTATCAAACACAGGCCATATGTTGTAAGCTCTATAGCACTTGTATCAAACACAGGCCATATGTTGTATGCTCTATAGCACTTGTATCAAACACAAGCCATATGGTGTAAGCTCTATAGCACTTGTATCAAACACAGGCCATATGTTGTAAGCTACGTCACACCACGATACGACTATATCAAAGATTATGATCAATTAATTATGGGGGCGGAGATCGTTTCATTCTTTCTCATAAAAAGAAAGAAAGACACATAAAGAATGAACTAGAAAGAAAGAGAGAAAGGGGGGGGGAAGAGTTAGAGTGACAGAGAGCCAGGCGGATGGCAAGAGATGTTTGAAATCAAACGACGGGAGAATATTCTGGACAGTCTTACCTTTCCTCGATCTCCCAGATAAAATTACGATCTTCGTGACTTGAGCAGGGCTTTTATACCGACCCAGCCGCGTTATCTGCAAGTTGATGATGTCACAGATAGCAACGTTTACTTGTCTGTGCTGACCAGACACAACTGTCCGACTTGTTGCGTCACTTTGTGACGTGTGAAGCCAACAAGAGAGTCTACAACAAACAACATGACCACACGAATTGCCACATTGCACATGGTCCAGAATCGAGAGCCATTGCTTAGATCGTGCAAGTTGTTTTTATTTTGGCCTTCAACTTTGGTGTATGGTTCGTGATAATGGTGCTAAAAATAGATTGTGTGATTTGACATACTTGTTTACAATGGTAGCCAATCAACAACGTTTTCTCGCTCTTCTTTTTAATCCACTGAACTTCAGTCGGAGAACAGAGCACTCACGGGAGATCTCCACCCATCATAGGACACTCACAAGATACCACCCATCATAGAGCACACACAAGAGGTCTCCACACATCACAGGGTACTCACAAGAGATCTCCACATATCATAGAGCACACACAAGAGGTCTCCACACATCATAGATCACACACAAGAGATAACCACACATCATAGAGCACACATAAGAGATCTCCACACATCATAGAGCACACATAAGAGATCTCCACACATCATAGAGCACACACAAGAGGTCTCCACACATCATTGAGCACACACAAGAGATATCCACACATCATAGAGCACACACAAGAGATCTCCACACATCATAGAGCACACACAAGAGATCTCCACACATCATAGAGCACACATAAGAGATCTCCACACATCATAGAGCACACACAAGAGATCTCCACACAGCATAGAGCACACACAAGAGATCTCCACACATCACAGAGAACACACAAGAGATCTCCACACATCATAGAGCACACACAAGAGGTCTCTACACATCATAGAGCACACACACGAGGTCTCCACCACTCAAAGGGCACTCACAAGAGATCTCCACCCATCATAGAGCACACACAAGAGGTCTCCACACATAATAGAGCACACACAAGAGGTCTCCACCATTCAAAGGGCACTCACAAGAGATCTCCACCCATCATTGAACACACAAAAGAGATCTCCACACATCATAGAGCACACACAAGAGGTCTTCACCATTCAAAGGGCACTCACAAGAGATCTCCACCCATCATAGAGCACACACAAGAGATCTCCACACATCATAGAGCACACACAAGAGGTCTCCACCATTCAAAGGGCACTCACAAGAGATCTCCACACATCATAGAGCACGCACAAGAGATCTCCACCCACCATAGAGAACACACAAGAGATCTCCACCCATCATAGAGCATACAACAAGAGATCTCCACCCATCATAGAGCACACACAAGAGATCTCCACCCATCATAGAGCACACACAAGAGATCTCCACCCAACATAGAGCACACACAAGAGATCACCCATCATAGAGCACACACAAGAGATCTCCACCCATCATAGGGCACTCATAGGAGATCTCCACCCATCATAGGGCACTCACAGGATATCTCCACCCATCATAGGGCACTCACAGAAGATCTCCACCCATCATAGGGCACTCACAGGATATCTCCACCCAACAAAGGGCACTCACAGGAGATCTCCACCCAACAAAGGGCACTCACAGGAGATCTCCACCCATCAAAGGGCACTCACAGGAGATCTCCATCCATCAAAGGGCACTCACAAGAGATCTCCACCCATCAAAGGGCACTCACAAGAGATCTCCACCCATCAAAGGGCACTCACAAGAGATCTCCATCCATCAAAGGGCACTCACAGGAGATCTCCACCCAACAAAGGGCACTCACAGTAGATCTCCACCCAACAAAGGGCACTCACAGGAGATCTCCACCCAACAAAGGGCTCTCACAGGAGATCTCCATCCATCAAAGGGCACTCACAAGAGATCTCCACCCATCAAAGGGCACTCACAAGAGATCTCCACCCATCAAAGGGCACTCACAGATCTCCACACATCAAAGGGCACTCACAGGAGAGCTCCACCCATCATAGGGCACTCACAAGAGATCTCCACCCATCAAAGGGCACTCACAAGAGGTCTCTACCCATCAAAGGGCACTCACAAGAGATCTCCACCCATCAATGGGCACTCACAGGAGATCTCCACCCATCAAAGGGCACTCACAGGAGATCTCCACCCATCATAATGCACTCACAAGAGATCTCCACCCATCAAAGAGCACTCACAAGAGATCTCCACCCATCAAAGGGCACTCACAAGAGATCTCCACCCATCAAAGGGCACTCTCAAGAGATCTCCACCCATCAAAGGGCACTCACAGGAGATCTTCACCCATCAAAGAGCACTCACAAGAGATCTCCACCCATCAAAGGGCACACACAAGAGATCTCCACCCATCAAAGGGCACTCACAGGAGATCTCCACCCATCATAGGGCACTCACAAGACATCTCCACACATCATAGGGCACTCACAAGAGATCTCCACACATCAAAGGGCACTCACAAGAGATCTCCACCCATCAAAGGGCACTCACAGGAGATCTCCACACATCATAGGGCACTCACATGAGGTCTCCACCCATCATAGGGCACTCACATGAGGTCTCCACACATCATAGGGCACTCACATGAGGTCTCCACACATCATAGGGCACTCTCATGAGGTCTCCACACATCATAGGGCACTCACAAGAGATCTTCACCCATCATAGGGCACTCACATGAGGTTTCCACACATCATAGGGCACTCACATGAGGTCTCCACACATCATAGGGCACTCACAAGATACCACCCATCATAGGGCACTCACAAGAGGTCTCCACACGTCATAGGGCACTCACAAGAGGTCTCCACACATCATAGGGCACTTACAAGAGATCTCCACACATCATAGGGCACTCACAAGAGGTCTCCACACATCATAGGGCACTCACAAGATACCACTCATCATAGGGCACTCACATGAGGTCTCCACAAATCATAGGGCACTCACAAGATACCACCCATCATAGGGCACTCACAAGAGGTCTCCACACATCATAGGGCACTCATAAGAGGTCTCCACACATCATAGGGCACACACAAGAGATCTCCACACATCATAGGGCACTCACAAGAGGTCTCCACACATCATAGGGCACTCACAAGATACCACCCATCATAGGGCACTCACAAGAGGTCTCCACCCATCATAGGGCACTCACAAGATACCACCGATCATAGGGCACTCACAAGAGGTCTCCACACATCATAGGGCACTCACATGATGTCTCCACCCATCATAGGGCACTCACAAGAGATCTCCACACATCATTGGGCACTCACAAGAGATTTCCATCCAGCATAGGGCACTCACAAGAGATTTCCATCCAGCATAGGGCACTCACAAGAGATCTCCCCCCATCATAGGGCACCCACAAGAGATCTGCACACATCATAGGGCACTCACAAGAGATCTCCACCCAACAAAGGGCTCTCACAGGAGATCTCCATCCATCAAAGGGCACTCACAAGAGATCTCCACCCATCAAAGGGCACTCACAGATCTCCACCCATCAAAGGGCACTCACAGGAGAGCTCCACCCATCATAGGGCACTCACAAGAGATCTCCACCCATCAAAGGGCACTCACAGGAGATCTCCACCCATCATAGGGCACTCTCAAGAGATCTCCACCCATCAAAGGGCGCTCACAGGAGATCTTCACCCATCAAAGGGCACTCTCAAGAGATCTCCACACATCATAGGGCACTCACATGAGGTCTCCACCCATCAAAGGGCACTCACAAGAGATCTCCATCCATCAAAGGGCACTCACAGGAGATCTCCACCCAACAAAGGGCACTCACAGGAGATCTCCACCCAACAAAGGGCACTCACAGGAGATCTCCACCCAACAAAGGGCTCTCACAGGAGATCTCCATCCATCAAAGGGCACTCACAAGAGATCACCCATCAAAGGGCACTCACAGATCTCCACCCATCAAAGGGCACTCACAGGAGAGCTCCACCCATCATAGGGCACTCACAAGAGATCTCCACCCATCAAAGGGCACTCACAAGAGGTCTCTACCCATCAAAGGGCACTCACAAGAGATCTCCACCCATCAATGGGCACTCACAGGAGATCTCCACCCATCATAATGCACTCACAAGAGATCTCCACCCATCAAAGAGCACTCACAAGAGATCTCCACCCATCAAAGGGCACTCACAAGAGATCTCCACCCATCAAAGGGCACTCTCAAGAGATCTCCACCCATCAAAGGGCACTCACAGGAGATCTTCACCCATCAAAGGGCACTCACAAGAGATCTCCTCCCATCAAAGGGCACACACAAGAGATCTCCACCCATCAAAGGGCACTCACAGGAGATCTCCACCCATCATAGGGCACTCACAAGACATCTCCACACATCATAGGGCACTCACAAGAGGTCTCCACACATCATAGGGCACACACAAGAGATCTCCACACATCAAAGGGCACTCACAGGAGATCTCCACACATCATAGGGCACTCACATGAGGTCTCCACCCATCATAGGGCACTCACATGAGGTCTCCACCCATCATAGGGCACTCACATGAGGTCTCCACACATCATAGGGCACTCACATGAGCTCTCCACACATCATAGGGCACTCACATGAGGTCTCCACACATCATAGGGCACTCACAAGAGATCTTCACCCATCATAGGGCACTCACATGAGGTTTCCACACATCATAGGGCACTCACATGAGGTATCCACACATCATAGGGCACTCACAAGATACCACCCATCATAGGGCACTCACAAGAGGTCTCCACACGTCATAGGGCACTCACAAGAGGTCTCCACACATCATAGGGCACTTACAAGAGATCTCCACACATCATAGGGCACTCACAAGAGGTCTCCACACATCATAGGGCACTCACAAGATACCACTCATCATAGGGCACTCACATGAGGTCTCCACAAATCATAGGGCACTCACAAGATACCACCCATCATAGGGCACTCATAAGAGGTCTCCACACATCATAGGGCACTCATAAGAGGTCTCCACACATCATAGGGCACACACAAGAGGTCTCCACACATCATAGGGCACTCACAAGAGGTCTCCACACATCATAGGGCACTCACAAGATACCACCCATCATAGGGCACTCACAAGAGGTCTCCACCCATCATAGGGCACTCACAAGATACCACCCATCATAGGGCACTCACAAGAGGTCTCCACACATCATAGGGCACTCACATGATGTCTCCACCCATCATAGGGCACTCACAAGAGATCTCCACACATCATTGGGCACTCACAAGAGATTTCCATCCAGCATAGGGCACTCACAAGAGATTTCCATCCAGCATAGGGCACTCACAAGAGATCTCCCCCCATCATAGGGCACCCACAAGAGATCTGCACACATCATAGGGCACTCACAAGAGATCTCCACCCATCATAGGGCACTCACAAGAGATCTCCACCCATCATAGGGCACTCACAGGATATCTCCACCCATCATAGGGCACTCACAGAAGATCTCCACCCATCATAGGGCACTCACAGGATATCTCCACCCAACAAAGGGCACTCACAGGAGATCTCCACCCAACAAAGGGCACTCACAGGAGATCTCCACCCATCAAAGGGCACTCACAGGAGATCTCCATCCATCAAAGGGCACTCACAAGAGATCTCCACCCATCAAAGGGCACTCACAAGAGATCTCCATCCATCAAAGGGCACTCACAGGAGATCTCCACCCAACAAAGGGCACTCACAGGAGATCTCCACCCAACAAAGGGCACTCACAGGAGATCTCCACCCAACAAAGGGCTCTCACATGAGATCTCCATCCATCAAAGGGCACTCACAAGAGATCTCCACCCATCAAAGGGCACTCACAAGGGATCTCCACCCATCAAAGGGCACTCACAGATCTCCACACATCAAAGGGCACTCACAGGAGAGCTCCACCCATCATAGGGCACTCACAAGAGATCTCCACCCATCAAAGGGCACTCACAAGAGGTCTCTACCCATCAAAGGGCACTCACAAGAGATCTCCACCCATCAATGGGCACTCACAGGAGATCTCCACCCATCAAAGGGCACTCACAGGAGATCTCCACCCATCATAATGCACTCACAAGAGATCTCCACCCATCAAAGAGCACTCACAAGAGATCTCCACCCATCAAAGGGCACTCACAAGAGATCTCCACCCATCAAAGGGCACTCTCAAGAGATCTCCACCCATCAAAGGGCACTCACAGGAGATCTTCACCCATCAAAGAGCACTCACAAGAGATCTCCACCCATCAAAGGGCACACACAAGAGATCTCCACCCATCAAAGGGCACTCACAGGAGATCTCCACCCATCATAGGGCACTCACAAGACATCTCCACACATCATAGGGCACTCACAAGAGATCTCCACACATCAAAGGGCACTCACAAGAGATCTCCACCCATCAAAGGGCACTCACAGGAGATCTCCACACATCATAGGGCACTCACATGAGGTCTCCACCCATCATAGGGCACTCACATGAGGTCTCCACACATCATAGGGCACTCACATGAGGTCTCCACACATCATAGGGCACTCTCATGAGGTCTCCACACATCATAGGGCACTCACAAGAGATCTTCACCCATCATAGGGCACTCACATGAGGTTTCCACACATCATAGGGCACTCACATGAGGTCTCCACACATCATAGGGCACTCACAAGATACCACCCATCATAGGGCACTCACAAGAGGTCTCCACACGTCATAGGGCACTCACAAGAGGTCTCCACACATCATAGGGCACTTACAAGAGATCTCCACACATCATAGGGCACTCACAAGAGGTCTCCACACATCATAGGGCACTCACAAGATACCACTCATCATAGGGCACTCACATGAGGTCTCCACAAATCATAGGGCACTCACAAGATACCACCCATCATAGGGCACTCACAAGAGGTCTCCACACATCATAGGGCACTCATAAGAGGTCTCCACACATCATAGGGCACACACAAGAGATCTCCACACATCATAGGGCACTCACAAGAGGTCTCCACACATCATAGGGCACTCACAAGATACCACCCATCATAGGGCACTCACAAGAGGTCTCCACCCATCATAGGGCACTCACAAGATACCACCGATCATAGGGCACTCACAAGAGGTCTCCACACATCATAGGGCACTCACATGATGTCTCCACCCATCATAGGGCACTCACAAGAGATCTCCACACATCATTGGGCACTCACAAGAGATTTCCATCCAGCATAGGGCACTCACAAGAGATTTCCATCCAGCATAGGGCACTCACAAGAGATCTCCCCCCATCATAGGGCACCCACAAGAGATCTGCACACATCATAGGGCACTCACAAGAGATCTCCACCCAACAAAGGGCTCTCACAGGAGATCTCCATCCATCAAAGGGCACTCACAAGAGATCTCCACCCATCAAAGGGCACTCACAGATCTCCACCCATCAAAGGGCACTCACAGGAGAGCTCCACCCATCATAGGGCAATCACAAGAGATCTCCACCCATCAAAGGGCACTCACAGGAGATCTCCACCCATCATAGGGCACTCTCAAGAGATCTCCACCCATCAAAGGGCGCTCACAGGAGATCTTCACCCATCAAAGGGCACTCTCAAGAGATCTCCACACATCATAGGGCACTCACATGAGGTCTCCACCCATCAAAGGGCACTCACAAGAGATCTCCATCCATCAAAGGGCACTCACAGGAGATCTCCACCCAACAAAGGGCACTCACAGGAGATCTCCACCCAACAAAGGGCACTCACAGGAGATCTCCACCCAACAAAGGGCTCTCACAGGAGATCTCCATCCATCAAAGGGCACTCACAAGAGATCACCCATCAAAGGGCACTCACAGATCTCCACCCATCAAAGGGCACTCACAGGAGAGCTCCACCCATCATAGGGCACTCACAAGAGATCTCCACCCATCAAAGGGCACTCACAAGAGGTCTCTACCCATCAAAGGGCACTCACAAGAGATCTCCACCCATCAATGGGCACTCACAGGAGATCTCCACCCATCAAAGGGCACTCACAGGAGATCTCCACCCATCATAATGCACTCACAAGAGATCTCCACCCATCAAAGAGCACTCACAAGAGATCTCCACCCATCAAAGGGCACTCACAAGAGATCTCCACCCATCAAAGGGCACTCTCAAGAGATCTCCACCCATCAAAGGGCACTCACAGGAGATCTTCACCCATCAAAGGGCACTCACAAGAGATCTCCACCCATCAAAGGGCACACACAAGAGATCTCCACCCATCAAAGGGCACTCACAGGAGATCTCCACCCATCATAGGGCACTCACAAGACATCTCCACACATCATAGGGCACTCACAAGAGGTCTCCACACATCATAGGGCACACACAAGAGATCTCCACACATCAAAGGGCACTCACAGGAGATCTCCACACATCATAGGGCACTCACATGAGGTCTCCACCCATCATAGGGCACTCACATGAGGTCTCCACCCATCATAGGGCACTCACATGAGGTCTCCACACATCATAGGGCACTCACATGAGCTCTCCACACATCATAGGGCACTCACATGAGGTCTCCACACATCATAGGGCACTCACAAGAGATCTTCACCCATCATAGGGCACTCACATGAGGTTTCCACACATCATAGGGCACTCACATGAGGTATCCACACATCATAGGGCACTCACAAGATACCACCCATCATAGGGCACTCACAAGAGGTCTCCACACGTCATAGGGCACTCACAAGAGGTCTCCACACATCATAGGGCACTTACAAGAGATCTCCACACATCATAGGGCACTCACAAGAGGTCTCCACACATCATAGGGCACTCACAAGATACCACTCATCATAGGGCACTCACATGAGGTCTCCACAAATCATAGGGCACTCACAAGATACCACCCATCATAGGGCACTCATAAGAGGTCTCCACACATCATAGGGCACTCATAAGAGGTCTCCACACATCATAGGGCACACACAAGAGATCTCCACACATCATAGGGCACTCACAAGAGGTCTCCACACATCATAGGGCACTCACAAGATACCACCCATCATAGGGCACTCACAAGAGGTCTCCACCCATCATAGGGCACTCACAAGATACCACCCATCATAGGGCACTCACAAGAGGTCTCCACACATCATAGGGCACTCACATGATGTCTCCACCCATCATAGGGCACTCACAAGAGATCTCCACACATCATTGGGCACTCACAAGAGATTTCCATCCAGCATAGGGCACTCACAAGAGATTTCCATCCAGCATAGGGCACTCACAAGAGATCTCCCCCCATCATAGGGCACCCACAAGAGATCTGCACACATCATAGGGCACTCACAAGAGATCTCCACCCATCATAGGGCACTCACAAGAGATCTCCACCCAACAAAGGGCTCTCACAGGAGATCTCCATCCATCAAAGGGCACTCACAAGAGATCTCCACCCATCAAAGGGCACTCACAGATCTCCACCCATCAAAGGGCACTCACAGGAGAGCTCCACCCATCATAGGGCACTCACAAGAGATCTCCACCCATCAAAGGGCACTCACAGGAGATCTCCACACATCATAGGGCACTCTCAAGAGATCTCCACCCATCAAAGGGCGCTCACAGGAGATCTTCACCCATCAAAGGGCACTCTCAAGAGATCTCCACACATCATAGGGCACTCACATGAGGTCTCCACCCATCATAGGGCACTCACAAGAGATCTCCACCCATCAAAGGGCACTCACAAGAGATCTCCACCCATCAAAGGGCACACACAAGAGATCTCCACCCATCAAAGGGCACTCACAGGAGATCTCCACCCATCATAGGGCACTCACAAGACATCTCCACCCATCAAAGGGCACTCACAGGAGATCTCCACCCATCATAGGGCACTCACAAGACATCTCCACACATCATAGGGCACTCACAAGAGATCTCCACACATCAAAGGGCACTCACAAGAGATCTCCACCCATCAAAGGGCACTCACAGGAGATCTCCACACATCATAGGGCACTCACATGAGGTCTCCACCCATCATAGGGCACTCACATGAGGTCTCCACACATCATAGGGCACTCACATGAGGTCTCCACACATCATAGGGCACTCACAAGAGATCTTCACCCATCATAGGGCACTCACATGAGGTCTCCACACATCATAGGGCACTCACAGGAGATCTCCACCCATCATAGGGCACTCACAGGAGATCTCCACCCATCATAATGCACTCACAAGAGATCTCCACCCATCAAAGAGCACTCACAAGAGATCTCCACCCATCAAAGGGCACTCACAAGAGATCTCCACCCATCAAAGGGCACTCTCAAGAGATCTCCACCCATCAAAGGGCACTCACAGGAGATCTTCACCCATCAAAGGGCACTCACAAGAGATCTCCACCCATCAAAGGGCACACACAAGAGATCTCCACCCATCAAAGGGCACTCACAGGAGATCTCCACCCATCATAGGGCACTCACAAGACATCTCCACACATCATAGGGCACTCACAAGAGATCTCCACACATCAAAGGGCACTCACAAGAGATCTCCACCCATCAAAGGGCACTCACAGGAGATCTCCACACATCATAGGGCACTCACATGAGGTCTCCACCCATCATAGGGCACTCACATGAGGTCTCCACCCATCATAGGGCAATCACATGAGGTCTCCACACATCATAGGGCACTCACATGAGGTCTCCACACATCATAGGGCACTCACATGAGGTCTCCACACATCATAGGGCACTCACAAGAGATCTTCACCCATCATAGGGCACTCACATGAGGTTTCCACACATCATAGGGCACTCACATGAGGTCTCCACACATCATAGGGCACTCACAAGATACCACCCATCATAGGGCACTCACAAGAGGTCTCCACACGTCATAGGGCACTCACAAGAGGTCTCCACACATCATAGGGCACTTACAAGAGATCTCCACACATCATAGGGCACTCACAAGAGGTCTCCACACATCATAGGGCACTCACAAGATACCACTCATCATAGGGCACTCACATGAGGTCTCCACAAATCATAGGGCACTCACAAGATACCACCCATCATAGGGCACTCACAAGAGGTCTCCACACATCATAGGGCACTCATAAGAGGTCTCCACACATCATAGGGCACACACAAGAGATCTCCACACATCATAGGGCACTCACAAGAGGTCTCCACACATCATAGGGCACTCACAAGATACCACCCATCATAGGGCACTCACAAGAGGTCTCCACCCATCATAGGGCACTCACAAGATACCACCCATCATAGGGCACTCACAAGAGGTCTCCACACATCATAGGGCACTCACATGATGTCTCCACCCATCATAGGGCACTCACAAGAGATCTCCACACATCATTGGGCACTCACAAGAGATTTCCATCCAGCATAGGGCACTCACAAGAGATTTCCATCCAGCATAGGGCACTCACAAGAGATCTCCCCCCATCATAGGGCACCCACAAGAGATCTGCACACATCATAGGGCACTCACAAGAGATCTCCACCCATCATAGGGCACTCACAAGAGATCTCCACCCAACAAAGGGCTCTCACAGGAGATCTCCATCCATCAAAGGGCACTCACAAGAGATCTCCACCCATCAAAGGGCACTCACAGATCTCCACCCATCAAAGGGCACTCACAGGAGAGCTCCACCCATCATAGGGCACTCACAAGAGATCTCCACCCATCAAAGGGCACTCACAGGAGATCTCCACACATCATAGGGCACTCTCAAGAGATCTCCACCCATCAAAGGGCGCTCACAGGAGATCTTCACCCATCAAAGGGCACTCACAAGAGATCTCCACCCATCAAAGGGCACTCACAAGAGATCTCCACCCATCAAAGGGTACTCTCAAGAGATCTCCACCCATCAAAGGGCACTCACAGAAGATCTTCACCCATCAAAGGGCACTCACAAGAGATCTCCACCCATCAAAGGGCACACACAAGAGATCTCCACCCATCAAAGGGCACTCACAGGAGATCTCCACCCATCATAGGGCACTCACAAGACATCTCCACACATCATAGGGCACTCACAAGAGATCTCCACACATCAAAGGGCACTCACAAGAGATCTCCACCCATCAAAGGGCACTCACAGGAGATCTCCACACATCATAGGGCACTCACATGAGGTCTCCACCCATCATAGGGCACTCACATGAGGTCTCCACACATCATAAGGCACTCACATGAGGTCTCCACACATCATAGGGCACTCACAAGAGATCTTCACCCATCATAGGGCACTCACATGAGGTCTCCACACATCATAGGGCACTCACATGAGGTCTCCACACATCATAGGGCACTCACAAGATACCACCCATCATAGGGCACTCACAAGAGGTCTCCACACATCATAGGGCACTCACAAGAGATCTCCACACATCAAAGGGCACTCACAAGAGGTCTCTACCCATCAAAGGGCACTCACAAGAGATCTCCACCCATCAATGGGCACTCACAGGAGATCTCCACCCATCATAGGGCACTCACAGGAGATCTCCACCCATCATAATGCACTCACAAGAGATCTCCACCCATCAAAGAGCACTCACAAGAGATCTCCACCCATCAAAGGGCACTCACAAGAGATCTCCACCCATCAAAGGGCACTCTCAAGAGATCTCCACCCATCAAAGGGCACTCACAGGAGATCTTCACCCATCAAAGGGCACTCACAAGAGATCTCCACCCATCAAAGGGCACACACAAGAGATCTCCACCCATCAAAGGGCACTCACAGGAGATCTCCACCCATCATAGGGCACTCACAAGACATCTCCACACATCATAGGGTACTCACAAGAGATCTCCACACATCAAAGGGCACTCACAAGAGATCTCCACCCATCAAAGGGCACTCACAGGAGATCTCCACACATCATAGGGCACTCACATGAGGTCTCCACCCATCATAGGGCACTCACATGAGGTCTCCACACATCATAGGGCACTCACATGAGGTCTCCACACATCATAGGGCACTCACAAGAGATCTTCACCCATCATAGGGCACTCACATGAGGTCTCCACACATCATAGGGCACTCACATGAGGTCTCCACACATCATAGGGCACTCACAAGATACCACCCATCATAGGGCACTCACAAGAGGTCTCCACACGTCATAGGGCACTCACAAGAGGTCTCCACACATCATAGGGCACTTACAAGAGATCTCCACACATCATAGGGCACTCACAAGAGGTCTCCACACATCATAGGGCACTCACAAGATACCACTCATCATAGGGCACTCACATGAGGTCTCCACAAATCATAGGGCACTCACAAGATACCACCCATCATAGGGCACTCACAAGAGGTCTCCACACATCATAGGGCACTCATAAGAGGTCTCCACACATCATAGGGCACACACAAGAGATCTCCACACATCATAGGGCACTCACAAGAGGTCTCCACACATCATAGGGCACTCACAAGATACCACCCATCATAGGGCACTCACAAGAGGTCTCCACCCATCATAGGGCACTCACAAGATACCACCCATCATAGGGCACTCACAAGAGGTCTCCACACATCATAGGGCACTCACATGATGTCTCCACCCATCATAGGGCACTCACAAGAGATCTCCACACATCATTGGGCACTCACAAGAGATTTCCATCCAGCATAGGGCACTCACAAGAGATTTCCATCCAGCATAGGGCACTCACAAGAGATCTCCCCCCATCATAGGGCACCCACAAGAGATCTGCACACATCATAGGGCACTCACAAGAGATCTCCACCCATCATAGGGCACTCACAAGAGATCTCCACCCAACAAAGGGCTCTCACAGGAGATCTCCATCCATCAAAGGGCACTCACAAGAGATCTCCACCCATCAAAGGGCACTCACAGATCTCCACCCATCAAAGGGCACTCACAGGAGAGCTCCACCCATCATAGGGCACTCACAAGACATCTCCACACATCATAGGGCACTCACAAGAGGTCTCCACACATCATAGGGCACACACAAGAGATCTCCACACATCAAAGGGCACTCACAGGAGATCTCCACACATCATAGGGCACTCACATGAGGTCTCCACCCATCATAGGGCACTCACATGAGGTCTCCACCCATCATAGGGCACTCACATGAGGTCTCCACACATCATAGGGCACTCACATGAGCTCTCCACACATCATAGGGCACTCACATGAGGTCTCCACACATCATAGGGCACTCACAAGAGATCTTCACCCATCATAGGGCACTCACATGAGGTTTCCACACATCATAGGGCACTCACATGAGGTATCCACACATCATAGGGCACTCACAAGATACCACCCATCATAGGGCACTCACAAGAGGTCTCCACACGTCATAGGGCACTCACAAGAGGTCTCCACACATCATAGGGCACTTACAAGAGATCTCCACACATCATAGGGCACTCACAAGAGGTCTCCACACATCATAGGGCACTCACAAGATACCACTCATCATAGGGCACTCACATGAGGTCTCCACAAATCATAGGGCACTCACAAGATACCACCCATCATAGGGCACTCATAAGAGGTCTCCACACATCATAGGGCACTCATAAGAGGTCTCCACACATCATAGGGCACCCACAAGAGATCTGCACACATCATAGGGCACTCACAAGAGATCTCCACCCATCATAGGGCACTCACAAGAGATCTCCACCCAACAAAGGGCTCTCACAGGAGATCTCCATCCATCAAAGGGCACTCACAAGAGATCTCCACCCATCAAAGGGCACTCACAGATCTCCACCCATCAAAGGGCACTCACAGGAGAGCTCCACCCATCATAGGGCACTCACAAGACATCTCCACACATCATAGGGCACTCACAAGAGGTCTCCACACATCATAGGGCACACACAAGAGATCTCCACACATCAAAGGGCACTCACAGGAGATCTCCACACATCATAGGGCACTCACATGAGGTCTCCACCCATCATAGGGCACTCACATGAGGTCTCCACCCATCATAGGGCACTCACATGAGGTCTCCACACATCATAGGGCACTCACATGAGCTCTCCACACATCATAGGGCACTCACATGAGGTCTCCACACATCATAGGGCACTCACAAGAGATCTTCACCCATCATAGGGCACTCACATGAGGTTTCCACACATCATAGGGCACTCACATGAGGTATCCACACATCATAGGGCACTCACAAGATACCACCCATCATAGGGCACTCACAAGAGGTCTCCACACGTCATAGGGCACTCACAAGAGGTCTCCACACATCATAGGGCACTTACAAGAGATCTCCACACATCATAGGGCACTCACAAGAGGTCTCCACACATCATAGGGCACTCACAAGATACCACTCATCATAGGGCACTCACATGAGGTCTCCACAAATCATAGGGCACTCACAAGATACCACCCATCATAGGGCACTCATAAGAGGTCTCCACACATCATAGGGCACTCATAAGAGGTCTCCACACATCATAGGGCACACACAAGAGATCTCCACACATCATAGGGCACTCACAAGAGGTCTCCACACATCATAGGGCACTCACAAGATACCACCCATCATAGGGCACTCACAAGAGGTCTCCACCCATCATAGGGCACTCACAAGATACCACCCATCATAGGGCACTCACAAGAGGTCTCCACACATCATAGGGCACTCACATGATGTCTCCACCCATCATAGGGCACTCACAAGAGATCTCCACACATCATTGGGCACTCACAAGAGATTTCCATCCAGCATAGGGCACTCACAAGAGATTTCCATCCAGCATAGGGCACTCACAAGAGATCTCCCCCCATCATAGGGCACCCACAAGAGATCTGCACACATCATAGGGCACTCACAAGAGATCTCCACCCATCATAGGGCACTCACAAGAGATCTCCACCCAACAAAGGGCTCTCACAGGAGATCTCCATCCATCAAAGGGCACTCACAAGAGATCTCCACCCATCAAAGGGCACTCACAGATCTCCACCCATCAAAGGGCACTCACAGGAGAGCTCCACCCATCATAGGGCACTCACAAGAGATCTCCACCCATCAAAGGGCACTCACAGGAGATCTCCACACATCATAGGGCACTCTCAAGAGATCTCCACCCATCAAAGGGCGCTCACAGGAGATCTTCACCCATCAAAGGGCACTCTCAAGAGATCTCCACACATCATAGGGCACTCACATGAGGTCTCCACCCATCATAGGGCACTCACAAGAGATCTCCACCCATCAAAGGGCACTCACAAGAGATCTCCACCCATCAAAGGGCACACACAAGAGATCTCCACCCATCAAAGGGCACTCACAGGAGATCTCCACCCATCATAGGGCACTCACAAGACATCTCCACCCATCAAAGGGCACTCACAGGAGATCTCCACCCATCATAGGGCACTCACAAGACATCTCCACACATCATAGGGCACTCACAAGAGATCTCCACACATCAAAGGGCACTCACAAGAGATCTCCACCCATCAAAGGGCACTCACAGGAGATCTCCACACATCATAGGGCACTCACATGAGGTCTCCACCCATCATAGGGCACTCACATGAGGTCTCCACACATCATAGGGCACTCACATGAGGTCTCCACACATCATAGGGCACTCACAAGAGATCTTCACCCATCATAGGGCACTCACATGAGGTCTCCACACATCATAGGGCACTCACATGAGGTCTCCACACATCATAGGGCACTCACAAGATACCACCCATCATAGGGCACTCACAAGAGGTCTCCACACATCATAGGGCACTCACAAGAGATCTCCACACATCAAAGGGCACTCACAAGAGGTCTCTACCCATCAAAGGGCACTCACAAGAGATCTCCACCCATCAATGGGCACTCACAGGAGATCTCCACCCATCATAGGGCACTCACAGGAGATCTCCACCCATCATAATGCACTCACAAGAGATCTCCACCCATCAAAGAGCACTCACAAGAGATCTCCACCCATCAAAGGGCACTCACAAGAGATCTCCACCCATCAAAGGGCACTCTCAAGAGATCTCCACCCATCAAAGGGCACTCACAGGAGATCTTCACCCATCAAAGGGCACTCACAAGAGATCTCCACCCATCAAAGGGCACACACAAGAGATCTCCACCCATCAAAGGGCACTCACAGGAGATCTCCACCCATCATAGGGCACTCACAAGACATCTCCACACATCATAGGGCACTCACAAGAGATCTCCACACATCAAAGGGCACTCACAAGAGATCTCCACCCATCAAAGGGCACTCACAGGAGATCTCCACACATCATAGGGCACTCACATGAGGTCTCCACCCATCATAGGGCACTCACATGAGGTCTCCACCCATCATAGGGCACTCACATGAGGTCTCCACACATCATAGGGCACTCACATGAGGTCTCCACACATCATAGGGCACTCACATGAGGTCTCCACACATCATAGGGCACTCACAAGAGATCTTCACCCATCATAGGGCACTCACATGAGGTTTCCACACATCATAGGGCACTCACATGAGGTCTCCACACATCATAGGGCACTCACAAGATACCACCCATCATAGGGCACTCACAAGAGGTCTCCACACGTCATAGGGCACTCACAAGAGGTCTCCACACATCATAGGGCACTTACAAGAGATCTCCACACATCATAGGGCACTCACAAGAGGTCTCCACACATCATAGGGCACTCACAAGATACCACTCATCATAGGGCACTCACATGAGGTCTCCACAAATCATAGGGCACTCACAAGATACCACCCATCATAGGGCACTCACAAGAGGTCTCCACACATCATAGGGCACTCATAAGAGGTCTCCACACATCATAGGGCACACACAAGAGATCTCCACACATCATAGGGCACTCACAAGAGGTCTCCACACATCATAGGGCACTCACAAGATACCACCCATCATAGGGCACTCACAAGAGGTCTCCACCCATCATAGGGCACTCACAAGATACCACCCATCATAGGGCACTCACAAGAGGTCTCCACACATCATAGGGCACTCACATGATGTCTCCACCCATCATAGGGCACTCACAAGAGATCTCCACACATCATTGGGCACTCACAAGAGATTTCCATCCAGCATAGGGCACTCACAAGAGATTTCCATCCAGCATAGGGCACTCACAAGAGATCTCCCCCCATCATAGGGCACCCACAAGAGATCTGCACACATCATAGGGCACTCACAAGAGATCTCCACCCATCATAGGGCACTCACAAGAGATCTCCACCCAACAAAGGGCTCTCACAGGAGATCTCCATCCATCAAAGGGCACTCACAAGAGATCTCCACCCATCAAAGGGCACTCACAGATCTCCACCCATCAAAGGGCACTCACAGGAGAGCTCCACCCATCATAGGGCACTCACAAGAGATCTCCACCCATCAAAGGGCACTCACAGGAGATCTCCACACATCATAGGGCACTCTCAAGAGATCTCCACCCATCAAAGGGCGCTCACAGGAGATCTTCACCCATCAAAGGGCACTCACAAGAGATCTCCACCCATCAAAGGGCACTCACAAGAGATCTCCACCCATCAAAGGGTACTCTCAAGAGATCTCCACCCATCAAAGGGCACTCACAGAAGATCTTCACCCATCAAAGGGCACTCACAAGAGATCTCCACCCATCAAAGGGCACACACAAGAGATCTCCACCCATCAAAGGGCACTCACAGGAGATCTCCACCCATCATAGGGCACTCACAAGACATCTCCACACATCATAGGGCACTCACAAGAGATCTCCACACATCAAAGGGCACTCACAAGAGATCTCCACCCATCAAAGGGCACTCACAGGAGATCTCCACACATCATAGGGCACTCACATGAGGTCTCCACCCATCATAGGGCACTCACATGAGGTCTCCACACATCATAAGGCACTCACATGAGGTCTCCACACATCATAGGGCACTCACAAGAGATCTTCACCCATCATAGGGCACTCACATGAGGTCTCCACACATCATAGGGCACTCACATGAGGTCTCCACACATCATAGGGCACTCACAAGATACCACCCATCATAGGGCACTCACAAGAGGTCTCCACACATCATAGGGCACTCACAAGAGATCTCCACACATCAAAGGGCACTCACAAGAGGTCTCTACCCATCAAAGGGCACTCACAAGAGATCTCCACCCATCAATGGGCACTCACAGGAGATCTCCACCCATCATAGGGCACTCACAGGAGATCTCCACCCATCATAATGCACTCACAAGAGATCTCCACCCATCAAAGAGCACTCACAAGAGATCTCCACCCATCAAAGGGCACTCACAAGAGATCTCCACCCATCAAAGGGCACTCTCAAGAGATCTCCACCCATCAAAGGGCACTCACAGGAGATCTTCACCCATCAAAGGGCACTCACAAGAGATCTCCACCCATCAAAGGGCACACACAAGAGATCTCCACCCATCAAAGGGCACTCACAGGAGATCTCCACCCATCATAGGGCACTCACAAGACATCTCCACACATCATAGGGCACTCACAAGAGATCTCCACACATCAAAGGGCACTCACAAGAGATCTCCACCCATCAAAGGGCACTCACAGGAGATCTCCACACATCATAGGGCACTCACATGAGGTCTCCACCCATCATAGGGCACTCACATGAGGTCTCCACACATCATAGGGCACTCACATGAGGTCTCCACACATCATAGGGCACTCACAAGAGATCTTCACCCATCATAGGGCACTCACATGAGGTCTCCACACATCATAGGGCACTCACATGAGGTCTCCACACATCATAGGGCACTCACAAGATACCACCCATCATAGGGCACTCACAAGAGGTCTCCACACGTCATAGGGCACTCACAAGAGGTCTCCACACATCATAGGGCACTTACAAGAGATCTCCACACATCATAGGGCACTCACAAGAGGTCTCCACACATCATAGGGCACTCACAAGATACCACTCATCATAGGGCACTCACATGAGGTCTCCACAAATCATAGGGCACTCACAAGATACCACCCATCATAGGGCACTCACAAGAGGTCTCCACACATCATAGGGCACTCATAAGAGGTCTCCACACATCATAGGGCACACACAAGAGATCTCCACACATCATAGGGCACTCACAAGAGGTCTCCACACATCATAGGGCACTCACAAGATACCACCCATCATAGGGCACTCACAAGAGGTCTCCACCCATCATAGGGCACTCACAAGATACCACCCATCATAGGGCACTCACAAGAGGTCTCCACACATCATAGGGCACTCACATGATGTCTCCACCCATCATAGGGCACTCACAAGAGATCTCCACACATCATTGGGCACTCACAAGAGATTTCCATCCAGCATAGGGCACTCACAAGAGATTTCCATCCAGCATAGGGCACTCACAAGAGATCTCCCCCCATCATAGGGCACCCACAAGAGATCTGCACACATCATAGGGCACTCACAAGAGATCTCCACCCATCATAGGGCACTCACAAGAGATCTCCACCCAACAAAGGGCTCTCACAGGAGATCTCCATCCATCAAAGGGCACTCACAAGAGATCTCCACCCATCAAAGGGCACTCACAGATCTCCACCCATCAAAGGGCACTCACAGGAGAGCTCCACCCATCATAGGGCACTCACAAGAGATCTCCACCCATCAAAGGGCACTCACAGGAGATCTCCACACATCATAGGGCACTCTCAAGAGATCTCCACCCATCAAAGGGCGCTCACAGGAGATCTTCACCCATCAAAGGGCACTCTCAAGAGATCTCCACACATCATAGGGCACTCACATGAGGTCTCCACCCATCATAGGGCACTCACAAGAGATCTCCACCCATCAAAGGGCACTCACAAGAGATCTCCACCCATCAAAGGGCACACACAAGAGATCTCCACCCATCAAAGGGCACTCACAGGAGATCTCCACCCATCATAGGGCACTCACAAGACATCTCCACACATCATAGGGCACTCACAAGAGATCTCCACACATCAAAGGGCACTCACAAGAGATCTCCACCCATCAAAGGGCACTCACAGGAGATCTCCACACATCATAGGGCACTCACATGAGGTCTCCACCCATCATAGGGCACTCACATGAGGTCTCCACACATCATAGGGCACTCACATGAGGTCTCCACACATCATAGGGCACTCACAAGAGATCTTCACCCATTATAGGGCACTCACATGAGGTCTCCACACATCATAGGGCACTCACATGAGGTCTCCACACATCATAGGGCACTCACAAGATACCACCCATCATAGGGCACTCACAGGAGATCTCCACCCATCATAGGGCACTCACAAGACATCTCCACACATCATAGGGCACTCACAAGAGATCTCCACACATCAAAGGGCACTCACAAGAGATCTCCACCCATCAAAGGGCACTCACAGGAGATCTCCACACATCATAGGGCACTCACATGAGGTCTCCACCCATCATAGGGCACTCACATGAGGTCTCCACACATCATAGGGCACTCACATGAGGTCTCCACACATCATAGGGCACTCACAAGAGATCTTCACCCATTATAGGGCTCTCACATGAGGTCTCCACACATCATAGGGCACTCACATGAGGTCTCCACACATCATAGGGCACTCACAAGATACCACCCATCATAGGGCACTCACAAGAGGTCTCCACACATCATAGGGCACTCACAAGAGATCTCCACACATCAAAGGGCACTCACAAGAGATCTCCACACATCAAAGGGCACTCACAAGAAATCTCCACCCATCAAAGGGCACTCACAGGAGATCTCCATCCATCAAAGGGCACTCACAAGAGATCTCCACCCATCAAAGGGCACTCACAGATCTCCACCCATCAAAGGGCACTCACAGGAGAGCTCCACCCATCATAGGGCACTCACAAGAGATCTCCACCCATCAAAGGGCACTCACAGGAGATCTCCACACATCATAGGGCACTCTCAAGAGATCTCCACCCATCAAAGGGCGCTCACAGGAGATCTTCACCTATCAAAGGGCACTCTCAAGAGATCTCCGCACATCATAGGGCACTCACATGAGGTCTCCACCCATCATAGGGCACTCACAAGAGATCTCCACCCATCAAAGGGCACTCACAAGAGATCTCCACCCATCAAAGGGCACACACAAGAGATCTCCACCCATCAAAGGGCACTCACAGGAGATCTCCACCCATCATAGGGCACTCACAAGACATCTCCACACATCATAGGGCACTCACAAGAGATCTCCACACATCAAAGGGCACTCACAAGAGATCTCCACCCATCAAAGGGCACTCACAGGAGATCTCCACACATCATAGGGCACTCACATGAGGTCTCCACCCATCATAGGGCACTCACATGAGGTCTCCACACATCATAGGGCACTCACATGAGGTCTCCACACATCATAGGGCACTCACAAGAGATCTTCACCCATTATAGGGCACTCACATGAGGTCTCCACACATCATAGGGCACTCACATGAGGTCTCCACACATCATAGGGCACTCACAAGATACCACCCATCATAGGGCACTCACAAGAGGTCTCCACACATCATAGGGCACTCACAAGAGATCTCCACACATCAAAGGGCACTCACAAGAGATCTCCACACATCAAAGGGCACTCACAAGAGATCTCCACCCATCAAAGGGCACTCACAGGAGATCTCCACACATCATAGGGCACTCACATGAGGTCACCACCCATCATAGGGCACTCACATGAGGTCTCCACACATCATAGGGCACTCACATGAGGTCTCCACACATCATAGGGCACTCACATGAGGTCTCCACACATCATAGGGCACTCACAAGAGATCTTCACCCATCATAGGGCACTCACATGAGGTCTCCACACATCATAGGGCACTCACATGAGGTCTCCACACATCATAGGGCACTCACAAGATACCACCCATCATAGGGCACTCACAAGAGGTCTCCACACGTCATAGGGCACTCACAAGAGGTCTCCACACATCATAGGGCACTTACAAGAGATCTCCACACATCATAGGGCACTCACAAGAGGTCTCCACACATCATAGGGCACTCACAAGATACCACTCATCATAGGGCACTCACATGAGGTCTCCACAAATCATAGGGCACTCACAAGATACCACCCATCATAGGGCACTCACAAGAGGTTTCCACACATCATAGGGCACTCATAAGAGGTCTCCACACATCATAGGGCACACACAAGAGATCTCCACACATCATAGGGCACTCACAAGAGGTCTCCACACATCATAGGGCACTCACAAGATACCACCCATCATAGGGCACTCACAAGAGGTCTCCACCCATCATAGGGCACTCACAAGATACCACCCATCATAGGGCACTCACAAGAGGTCTCCACACATCATAGGGCACTTACATGATGTCTCCACCCATCATAGGGCACTCACAAGAGATCTCCACACATCATTGGGCACTCACAAGAGATTTCCATCCAGCATAGGGCACTCACAAGAGATTTCCATCCAGCATAGGGCACTCACAAGAGATCTCCCCCCATCATAGGGCACTCACAAGAGATCTGCACACATCATAGGGCACTCACAAGAGATCTCCACCCAGCATAGGGCACTCACAAAAGATCTGCACACATCATAGGGCACTCACAAGAGATCTGCACACATCATAGGGCACTCACAAGAAATCTGCACCCATCATAGGGCACCTACTAGAGATTTCCACCCAATCTCACATGGAGCAAGCATGGACAACTCTAGCCAGGACCTGCCAGCCTCTATAATTTCATCATGTATGGTTTGTCACCATGTCCTCAATGGTCTACCTCTATAATTTCATCATGTATGGTTTGTCACCATGTCCTCAATGGTCTACCTCTATCATTTCATCATGTATGGTTTGTCACCATGTCCTCAATGGTCTACCTCTATCATTTCATCATGTATGGTTTGTCACCATGTCCTCAATGGTCTACCTCTATCATTTCATCATGTATGGTTTGTCACCATGTCCTCAATGGTCTACCTCTATCATTTCATCATGTATGGTTTGTCACCATGTCCCCAATGGTCTGCCTCTATCATTTCATCGTGTATCGTTCATCACTATGTCCCCAATGGTCTGCCTCTTCTTCGTTTGCCAGGTGGTGTCCATGTTAATGCTAGATGCGGATACCTGGTTTGTTCCATTTGTAGAACGTGGCCTAACCATTTCCAACGTCTTCTTTTCACTTCTTGATTGATGTTGTTAATGCCTGATCTTCTGGTGACTTCTTTGTTCATAATGTGTTATCCCAACAGATGTTTAGAATCTTCTTAAGTCAGCAACCTTCAGATCCTCTTGGTTGACTTTCTATCTTATGATTAATTCTCCATGTTTCTGCTGCATATAGGAGTATGGATCGCACATTTGACTTAAAAAAAGAAGCCATACAAACATAAAAGAATCCACAAAACACATAAGAGCCCACAAGAATTTATTTACCAGATGACATCACTGGAGTCTATCACCCCCCCCCCCACAATATAAATGTGTACATGACTCAAAGTTACAGAAGTTTATTAACAAAATAAACATCACTGGCCTCCACAGATCTGAATTCTGTGGCTTCACACTCTGTAAAAGTCTGTGTCTGCTTCACACTCTGTAAAAGTCTGTGTCTGCTTCACCAAATCAATAGAGATGATGAACCATACAAAAGACAAGCTGATGTGATAGCATCTTCTTCTACCTTTTTAGCTCCCAGTGGAGCATACGTCTTCAACAAACACTGTCCCAGTCGTTCTGTTTTTTGCCATTCTTTTAAGATCATTCCATGTCTTCCCCATCATCTTCATCTCTGCTTCTATCTGTCTTCTCCAAGAATTCCTTGGTCTTCTTCTTTGTCTTTTCCCTTGGGGATTCCAAAAAAGGGCCTGTTGTGTAATACTCTCAGTTGTCTTCCGCAGTGTGTGTCCTATCCAGCGCCATCGTCTTCGCTGTATCTCTTTATCCACTGGTATTTGACTGGTACATTTCCATAATTCTATGTTAGTGATTTTGTCCTGCCATTTCCATCCTTTTATTCTGCGTGAGCATCCATTAATGAAAGTCTGTATCTTCATGATTGTCAATTTTGTTGTTCTCCATGTTTCACAGCCATATAATAAGACCGACTTAACATTTGAGTTGAAAATTTTTATTTTTGTATTTAACCTAATCTCTTTGGATTTCCATATGTTTCCCAGTGCAACAAAAGCTCCTCTTGCTTTTGATATCCTTATTTTGGTATCATTTTCTGTTCCTCCCTCTTTATCTATGTTACTACCCAGATATATGTAAGATTGTACATCTAATAGAGGTAATTCTCCTAGTTTTATTTGGTTATTGCCAAATGTATTAATTCTCATAATGTTGGTCTTATCTCTAATAATCTTCAGTCCTAGCTGTTGTGATCTCTCATCAAGTATGCTCATTTCATCTTGCATCTGTTGATGGCTGTGTGATAGGAGAGCTATGTCATCAGCAAAGTCTAAATCATCAAGTTGTTTGATCAGTGACCACTGGATTCCATTTCTGTTGTTTTGAGTTATTTTCATAATCCAATCTATGGCCAGTAGAAAGAGAAATGGAGACAGAAGGCATCCCTGCCTTACTCCTGTTCTTATTTCAAATGCTTGTGTAAGCTGTCCTTCATGCACCACACAACAATTTGTTCCGATGTGATAGCATACATGATGTTAATGACAGAAAATATTCACAGCAACAATGTGCTATCTTTTGTTCTATAGAACTTCAGATTCGTAACAAAACACAACCAGCAAACAGTAACATCATGTCAAGAAATAATCAGCTAGAATGACAGTTGTTCTGTGTGTGTCCTTAACTGCTGTATGGTTGTCAAGCATGGACAATGAAGAGAAAGGACTAGTTCTTGAGATTAGCAGATCAGTTAAATGGAAGGTCAGAGAAGGAATGAGATAAATGAAGATATGATGAAGGTCAGTCAGATAAAGCAATCAGAGAAATGAGGATATCTCTTTCTCTCTCTCTCTCTGCGATCAAGACTCAATCAGAGTAAGATTCCAGACTCTCTCATGAAGTCATCTGTCTGTCTAAGTGAATCGATTGCCCCATATAGTTAAATGAAGATATGATGAAGGTCAGTCATAGAAGCAATCAGAGAAATGAAGACTTGATAGGGGTCAGAGAAGCAATCAGAGAAATTAAGACCTGGGTAGAGGTCAGAGAAGCAATCAGAGAACTAAAGATATGATGGAGGTCAGAGAAGCAATCAGAGAACTAAAGATCTGATGGAGGTCAGAGAAGCAATCAGAGATTTAAAAGATCTGATGGAGGTCAGAGAAGTAATCAGAGAAATTAAGACCTGGGTAGAGGTCAGAGAAGCAATCAGAGAAATTAAGACCTGGGTAGAGGTCAGAGAAGCAATCAGAGAAATTAAGACCTGGGTAGAGGTCAGAGAAGCAATCAGAGAACTAAAGATCTGATGGAGGTCAGAGAAGCAATCAGAGAACTAAAGATCTGATGGAGGTCAGAGAAGTAATCAGAGAAATTAAGACCTGGGTAGAGGTCAGAGAAGCAATCAGAGAAATTAAGACCTGGGTAGAGGTCAGAGAAGCAATCAGAGAACTAAAGATCTGATGGAGGTCAGAGAAGCAATCAGAGAACTAAAGACCTGGTAGAGGTCAGAGAAGCAATCAGAGAACTAAAGAACTGATGGAGGTCAGAGAAGCAATCAGAGAACTAAAGATTTGATGGAGGTCAGAGAAGTAATCAGAGAACTAAAGACCTGGTAGAGGTCAGAGAAGCAATCAGAGAACTAAAGAACTGATGGAGGTCAGAGAAGCAATCAGAGAACTAAAGACCTGGTAGAGGTCAGAGAAGCAATCAGAGAACTAAAGAACTGATGGAGGTCAGAGAAGCAATCAGAGAAATTAAGACCTGGGTAGAGGTCAGAGAAGCAATCAGAGAACTAAAGATCTGATGGAGGTCAGAGAAGTAATCAGAGAACTAAAGACCTGGTAGAGGTCAGAGAAGCAATCAGAGAACTAAAGATCTGATGGAGGTCAGAGAAGCAATCAGAGAACTAAAGAACTGATGGAGGTCAGAGAAGCAATCAGAGAAATTAAGACCTGGGTAGAGGTCAGAGAAGTAATCAGAGAACTAAAGACCTGGTAGAGGTCAGAGAAGTAATCAGAGAACTAAAGATCAGATGGAGGTAAGAGAAGCAATCAGAGAACTAAAGATCAGATGGAGGTCAGAGAAGTAATCAGAGAACTAAAGATCTGATGGAGGTCAGAGAAGTAATCAGAGAACTAAAGATCTGATGAAGGTCAGAGAAGCAATCAGAGAAATTAAGACCTGGGTAGAGGTCAGAGAAGTAATCAGAGAACTAAAGATCAGATGGAGGTCAGAGAAGTAATCAGAGAACTAAAGATCTGATGGAGGTCAGAGATCAGTGCAATGAAGATCTGGGGAGAAGGTAAAGCTCAAGAGTAGTGCCACGTAGGGTTATGGCATTAATGCCATTATCTTCCAAACATTGGCACATTTTTTGAGTAACCTGGCCAGTCATTTGTATTTCCCAAAGAACATTCAGAGGCTGGGTGAACCTAGAAGCTGTAAACCAGCATTGAACCAAGCACTTGTCCTCCTTGAACAACCACTACTGCACCAAGACTACAACGAAGAGCAAGAGCCATCATTCAATTATGGGGTAAATTAACTAGTCAATGTTTGAACTGAAATCATGTCTCATGGACAACAAGAGACAGTTTAACACTTTACATTAAGTGTCTCATAGACAACACTTTACATTAAGAGACAAGTTTAACACTTTACATTAAGTGTCTCCTAGACAAGAGATAATTTAACACTTTACATTAAGTGTCTCCTAGACAAGAGATAATTTAACACTTTACATTAAGTGTCTCCTAGACAAGAGATAATTTAACACTTTACATTAAGTGTCTCCTAGACAAGAGATAATTTAACACTTTACATTAAGTGTCTCCTAGACAAGAGATAATTTAACACTTTACATTAAGTGTCTTCTAGACAAGAGATAATTTAACACTTTACATTAAGTGTCTCCTAGACAAGAGATAATTTAACACTTTACATTAAGTGTCTCATAGACAAGAGATAATTTAACACTTTACATTAAGTGTCTCCTAGACAAGAGACAATTTAACACTTTACATTAAGTGTCTCCTAGACAAGAGATAATTTAACACTTTACATTAAGTGTCTTCTAGACAAGAGATAATTTAACACTTTACATTAAGTGTCTCCTAGACAAGAGATAATTTAACACTTTACATTAAGTGTCTCCTAGACAAGAGATAATTTAACACTTTACATTAAGTGTCTCCTAGACAAGAGATAATTTAACACTTTACATTAAGTGTCTCATAGACAGGATACAATTTAACACTTTACATGAAGTGTCTCCAAGACAGAATACAATTTAACACTTTACATTAAGCATCTCATAGACAAGAGACAATTTAACACTTTACATTAAGTGTCTCATAGACAGGATACAATTTAACACTTTACATGAAGTGTCTCCAAAACAGAATACAATTTAACACTTTACATGAAGTGTCTCCAAAACAGAATACAATTTAACACTTTACATGAAGTGTCTCCAAGACAGAATACAATTTAACACTTTACATTAAGTGTCTCATAGACAGGATACAATTTAACACTTTACATGAAGTGTCTCCAAGACAGAATACAATTTAACACTTTACATTAAGCATCTCATAGACAAGAGACAATTTAACACTTTACATTAAGTGTCTCAAAAACAAATCACATTTTTAAGTTTCTGAAAATATTTGTAAAACTATGATATGTCAAACATTATTTGTGATACAAATTGTGATATGTCAAACATTATCTGTGATACAAATTGTGATATTAAAGATTATGCCCAAAACAAACTCTAATATGTCAAGTAATACAAGTTGTAAAATGTAAAGTAATATAAACTATATGTTAAACATGATCAAAAATACAAACACTACTTTGTGACAATACACACCTGCTATCTGTCTCAGAGACATGGGTGGTTAATAACGTAATAAAAGTATGTAAGACAGGCAATGTCATAGAGCCCACAGGAAAACAGATAATAAGGAAGATCCAAGAATAAATGGAGAAGAGAGTCATGAGTTTTTCTTCAAAGATATTGGCTTCAACAAGAACAGGGATGATGGGAGAGACCTTGTCTATGTACCTCAAAGAACAGGGATGATGGGAGAGACCTTGTCTATGTACCTCAAAGAACAGGGATGATGGGAGAGACCTTGTCTATGTACCTCAAAGAACAGGGATGGATGGAGAGACCTTGTCTATGTACCTCAAAGAACAGGGATGATGGGAGAGACCTTGTCTATGTACCTCAAAGAACAGGGATGGATGGAGAGACCTTGTCTATGTACCTCAAAGAACAGGGATGATGGGAGAGACCTTGTCTATGTACCTCAAAGAACAGGGATGATGGGAGAGACCTTGTCTATGTACCTCAAAGAACAGGGATGATGGGAGAGACCTTGTCTATGTACCTCAAAGAACAGGGATGGATGGAGAGACCTTGTCTATGTACCTCAAAGAACAGGGATGATGGGAGAGACCTTGTCTATGTACCTCAAAGAACAGGGATGGATGGAGAGACCTTGTCTATGTACCTCAAAGAACAGGGATGGATGGAGAGACCTTGTCTATGTACCTCAAAGAACAGGGATGATGGGAGAGACCTTGTCTATGTACCTCAAAGAACAGGGATGGATGGAGAGACCTTGTCTATGTACCTCAAAGAACAGGGATGGATGGAGAGACCTTGTCTATGTACCTCAAAGAACAAGGATGAATGGAGAGACCTTGTCTATGTACCTCAAAGAACAGGGATGGATGGAGAGACCTTGTCTATGTACCTCAAAGAACAAGGATGATGGGAGAGACCTTGTCTATGTTCCTCAAAGAACAGGGATGATGGGAGAGACCTTGTCTATGTTCCTCAAAGAACAGGGATGGATGGAGAGACCTTGTCTATGTTCCTCAAAGAACAAGGATGATGGGAGAGACCTTGTCTATGTTCCTCAAAGAACAAGGATGATGGGAGAGACCTTGTCTATGTTCCTCAAAGAACAGGGATGATGGGAGAGACCTTGTCTATGTTCCTCAAAGAACAGGGATGATGGGAGAGACCTTGTCTATGTTCCTCAAAGAACAAGGATGATGGGAGAGACCTTGTCTATGTACCTCAAAGAACAGGGATGGATGGAGAGACCTTGTCTATGTACCTCAAAGAACAGGGATGATGGGAGAGACCTTGTCTATGTACCTCAAAGAACAGGGATGGATGGAGAGACCTTGTCTATGTACCTCAAAGAACAGGGATGGATGGAGAGACCTTGTCTATGTACCTCAAAGAACAAGGATGAATGGAGAGACCTTGTCTATGTTCCTCAAAGAACAGGGATGATGGGAGAGACCTTGTCTATGTTCCTCAAAGAACAGGGATGGATGGAGAGACCTTGTCTATGTTCCTCAAAGAACAAGGATGATGGGAGAGACCTTGTCTATGTTCCTCAAAGAACAAGGATGATGGGAGAGACCTTGTCTATGTTCCTCAAAGAACAGGGATGATGGGAGAGACCTTGTCTATGTTCCTCAAAGAACAGGGATGATGGGAGAGACCTTGTCTATGTTCCTCAAAGAACAGGGATGGATGGAGAGACCTTGTCTATGTACCTCAAAGAACAGGGATGGATGGAGAGACCTTGTCTATGTACCTCAAAGAACAGGGATGAATGGAGAGACCTTGTCTATGTACCTCAAAGAACAAGGATGATGGGAGAGACCTTGTCTATGTTCCTCAAAGAACAGGGATGATGGGAGAGACCTTGTCTATGTTCCTCAAAGAACAGGGATGATGGGAGAGACCTTGTCTATGTTCCTCAAAGAACAAGGATGATGGGAGAGACCTTGTCTATGTTCCTCAAAGAACAGGGATGATGGGAGAGACCTTGTCTATGTTCCTCAAAGAACAGGGATGATGGGAGAGACCTTGTCTATGTACCTCAAAGAACAGGGATGGATGGAGAGACCTTGTCTATGTACCTCAAAGAACAGGGATGATGGGAGAGACCTTGTCTATGTTCCTCAAAGAACAGGGATGATGGGAGAGACCTTGTCTATGTTCCTCAAAGAACAGGGATGATGGGAGAGACCTTGTCTATGTTCCTCAAAGAACAGGGATGAATGGAGAGACCTTGTCTATGTACCTCAAAGAACAGGGATGGATGGAGAGACCTTGTCTATGTTCCTCAAAGAACAAGGATGATGGGAGAGACCTTGTCTATGTTCCTCAAAGAACAGGGATGGATGGAGAGACCTTGTCTATGTTCCTCAAAGAACAAGGATGATGGGAGAGACCTTGTCTATGTACCTCAAAGAACAGGGATGGATGGAGAGACCTTGTCTATGTTCCTCAAAGAACAGGGATGGATGGAGAGACCTTGTCTATGTTCCTCAAAGAACAGGGATGGATGGAGAGACCTTGTCTATGTACCTCAAAGAACAAGGATGATGGGAGAGACCTTGTCTATGTACCTCAAAGAACAGGGATGGATGGAGAGACCTTGTCTATGTTCCTCAAAGAACAGGGATGGATGGAGAGACCTTGTCTATGTTCCTCAAAGAACAGGGATGGATGGAGAGACCTTGTCTATGTTCCTCAAGGAACAAGGATGAATGGAGAGACCTTGTCTATGTTCATCAAGGAACAGGGATGATGGGAGAGACCTTGTCTATGTTCCTCAAAGAACAGGGATGAATGGAGAGACCTTGTCTATGTTCCTCAAAGAACAGGGATGATGGGAGAGACCTTGTCTATGTTCCTCAAAGAACAGGGATGGATGGAGAGACCTTGTCTATGTTCCTCAAAGAACAGGGATGATGGGAGAGACCTTGTCTATGTTCCTCAAAGAACAAGGATGAATGGAGAGACCTTGTCTATGTTCCTCAAGGAACAGGGATGGATGGAGAGACCTTGTCTATGTTCCTCAAAGAACAGGGATGGATGGAGAGACCTTGTCTATGTTCCTCAAGGAACAGGGATGATGGGAGAGACCTTGTCTATGTTCCTCAAAGAACAAGGATGATGGGAGAGACCTTGTCTATGTTCCTCAAAGAACAAGGATGAATGGAGAGACCTTGTCTATGTTCCTCAAAGAACAGGGATGATGGGAGAGACCTTGTCTATGTACCTCAAAGAACAAGGATGAATGGAGAGACCTTGTCTATGTTCCTCAAAGAACAGGGATGATGGGAGAGACCTTGTCTATGTACCTCAAGGAACAGGGATGGATGGAGAGACCTTGTCTATGTACCTCAAAGAACAAGGATGAATGGAGAGACCTTGTCTATGTTCCTCAAAGAACAGGGATGATGGGAGAGACCTTGTCTATGTACCTCAAGGAACAGGGATGGATGGAGAGACCTTGTCTATGTACCTCAAAGAACAAGGATGAATGGAGAGACCTTGTCTATGTACCTCAAAGAACAGGGATGATGGGAGAGACCTTGTCTATGTACCTCAAAGAACAGGGATGATGGGAGAGACCTTGTCTGTAGTCTATTTTTCTAGAGGGAATCTGAATGACTTTCATTTAATCTTTCATTTGAATCAAGCTCTTGGGTGGCCAGTGAAGAAGTAATGTCCATATCTGAGGTTGACTTCACTCTTATATTTGCGGTAGATCACTCACGTCAAATAATTTTTCAGACAAAGTTGATGATTGAAACTTTGAAATGTAAAAATTGAAAACACAGGCAAGAGGACGAGATCAAAGCATCCACCCAATGAGAAGGAAAACTTCCATGATCCAGCCGGTCAAGACGTAGTAGCCCTGTCGCAGGCTGAGGAGGACAAAATCAGGACATAAAAACAAGCACATGTACTGACCATATGACAGAGTCGCCGTACTTGATGGTGCCAGATTTTTATCCTCACTATGACGCAATCCATTTTTGATAATAGAGACAATAAAAAGAGTTCTTAAATGTTATGTAGAGCCAATCTTAACATATGGATGTGAATCATGGACAATAGAACAACAGACAAGAAAATCACTGGAGTCTGTAGAAATGTGGTTTTACAGAAGAATGTTGAGAGTACCATGGACAGCTAAGAAGAGTAATGAAAACGTTCTGAAAGAGGTCAAAGCAAAAAGAGAACTAATTTCCAATATTAGGAAGAAACAATCATCATTTTTTGGCCATGTAATGAGAAGAGAACAGCTGGAATATATTGTAACAACTGGAAAAATTGAGGGACGAAGAGATAGAGGGAAGCAAAGAGAGAAAATAACAGACAGCTTAAGAGAATGGCTTGGCAGAAGGTCAACAACAGAAATGATAAAGAACTGTTGAGATTGAAAGTTAGGGAGAGACATGATCACCTACGCCAGTAGGCCCGGTACTTGATGATGACACGAGGTCACAAAGACTTAAACATAGAGACAATGAATATGTCAATAAATTTATGAAGGTCCTTGATTTTAAAAAATGTGTCTAACAAGTTGATTGTAAACTGGGGGATATGACTGGGGCTTGACGTTCATGAGGTGGCCATTGAATAAAAAAATAGACAAACTAGTCTCTCTCCACACACGGACAACAATTTGCTTTCTCGTTTCCTTGAGTGCGCAGCAACCAGGCTATCTTGTGTCAACAACAGCTGTCTTATTCTCAAGCTAATCTCGTAGGCATTCACTTGGTTACAAGAGATATTTTAGTTGAAGAAAAAAAACAACAGAAATCAAACATTAAAGAAGAAATGTATCTTCTGTTGTTACATTTGCTTAACTAGTGATCAATTTGGCTTGAAATAAATGTTCATATTCTAAGTTTTGTTATGGTTGACAGCGTGCTGTGACATCAGCACTTTCTGACATCAGATTTGTCTTGGTTGCAAGGCTGCTGCTGGAATCAGACCCTGGTCACCATCCTCTCCCACACACTATCCAGCATTAATCTGAAATCTCCCACACACTATCCAGCATTAATCTGAAATCTCCCACACACTATCCAGCATTAATCTGAAATCTCCCACACACTATCCAGCATTAATCTGAAATCTCCCACACACTATCCAGCATTAATCTGAAATTTCCCACACACTATCCAGCATTAATCTGAAATCTCCCACACACTATCCAGCATTAATCTGAAATTTCCCACACACTATCCAGCATTAATCTGAAATCTCCCACACACTGTCCAGCATTAATCTGAAATCTCTCACACACTGTCCAGCATTAATCTGAAATCTCCCACACACTATCCAGCATTAATCTGAAATCTCCCACACACTGTCCAGCATTAATCTGAAATTTCCCACACACTATCCAGCATTAATCTGAAATCTCCCACACACTATCCAGCATTAATCTGAAATCTCCCACACACTATCCAGCATTAATCTGAAATCTCCCACACACTATCCAGCTTTAATCTGAAATTTCCCACACACTATCCAGCATTAATCTGAAATCTCCCACACACTGTCCAACATTAATCTGAAATTTCCCACACACTGTCCAGCATTAATCTGAAATCTCCCACATACTATCCAGCATTAATCTGAAATCTCCCACATACTATCCAGCATTAATCTGAAATCTCCCACACACTGTCCAACATTAATCTGAAATTTCCCACACACTGTCCAGCATTAATCTGAAATCTCCCACATACTATCCAGCATTAATCTGACTCTCATTCAATCCTTAAACTTTGGGGATTACTGGGGGGCATGGACATCATCAAATCTTCCTATTTCTCTGTTGCCTGCATGTTGGTAAATTCAACACCCATCAACAGCTTGATGTTGTCATCCCACTTTTACTTTGCATGTATTTCGCTCTTTTCTTCACATGCAAAATATTGACCAGCCCTGAAAAACAGCGATCACATCACCTCGGTGCATGCTTATTTCAGGTACATACAAAGTATATTACGCTGTTCAACAGTTCAAAGAATTCTGTGACGGAATCGTCTGAACTACTTTCAGAGCTGCAGAATGCAAGAAGCAGATAAATTGAGCAAATAGTCTGGCAAAATAAATCAACACAACAGAAGAGAAGCTGATTTAATCAACAGCTTCTGTTTAACAAAAACATGACCACCCTTTGTTCATACATTTCTGAGACTGTTGCTTCCAAATGTAGGTAGAAGAAAGTACCAACAAGTTGAACAACAAACAAAACAAATCTAATTTGAAAATAGAAAGAAATGTCAATGTACAAAATAGGGAGAAGCTAAAGAACAAATTTAGGGAGAAGCTAAACTTGAACAAATCTAGGGAGAAGTTAAACTTGAACAAATCTAGGGAGAAGTTAAACTTGAACAAATCTAGGGAGAAGTTAAACTTGAACAAATATAGGGAGAAGTTAAACTTGAACAAATCTAGGGAGAAGCTAAACTTGAACAAATCTAGGGAGAAGCTAAACTTGAACAAATCTAGGGAGAAGTTAAACTTGAACAAATCTAGGGAGAAGCTAAACTTGAACAAATCTAGGGAGAAGTTAAACTTGAACAAATCTAGGGAGAAGCTAAACTTGAACAAATCTAGGGAGAAGCTAAACTTGAACACATTTAGGGAGAAGCTAAACTTGAACAAATTTAGGGAGAAGTTAAACTTGAACAAATTTAGGGAGAAGTTAAACTTGAACAAATCTAGGGAGAAGTTAAACTTGAACAAATCTAGGGAGAAGTTAAACTTGAACAATTCTAGGGAGAAGTTAAACTTGAACAAATATAGGGAGAAGTTAAACTTGAACAAATCTAGGGAGAAGCTAAACTTGAACAAATTTAGAGAGAAGCTAAACTTGAACAAATCTAGGGAGAAGCTAAACTTGAACAAATATAGGGAGAAGCTAAACTTGAACAAATATAGGGAGAAGCTAAACTTGAACAAATTTAGGGAAAAGCTAAACTTGAACAAATCTAGGGAGAAGCTAAACTTGAACAAACCTAGGGAGAAGCTAAACTTGAACAAATCTAGGGAGAAGTTAAACTTGAACAAATCTATGGAGAAGCTAAACTTGAACAAATATAGGGAGAAGTTAAACTTGAACAAATCTAGGGAGAAGCTAAACTTGAACAAATCTAGGGAGAAGCTAAACTTGAACAAATATAGGGAGAAGCTAAACTTGAACAAATTTAGGGAAAAGCTAAACTTGAACAAATCTAGGGAGAAGCTAAACTTGAACAAATCTAGGGAGAAGCTAAACTTGAACAAATCTAGGGAGAAGCTAAACTTGAACAAATATAGGGAGAAGCTAAACTTGAACTAATTTAGGGAAAAGCTAAACTTGAACAAATCTAGGGAGAAGCTAAACTTGAACAAATCTAGGGAGAAGCTAAACTTGAACAAATCTAGGGAGAAGTTAAACTTGAACAAATCTAGGAAGCTGGAGTTGACTGTTGATCTAAAAGTATATATGAGCCTGATTGTTTCCTATAACAAAATATATTGGATTGCTATGGGGGGGTGAGTATATGGCTACTTCTCTATGCATGCTGCCTTTATTCTCTAGCCCATGAGAAACACCTCCCCTCATCATACCTTAGAAGCAGAACAAACAGCGCAGCGATGGTTTATTTTTTATCAGCAAAATTTCAAAACCGTACACGACGATGCGAAATCAGCTTCAATGTTGACCTACATTCTATACGCAGCCAATCATTATTTAGAAATTTGTCACACAAAATGTTCAACAAAAGATCTCTTGTGGGGAACAGTCGTTCAAATACAAAAAATGACTAGCTGGTTGTACCTGGGTTCTTTAACTGCAGGGCTTGTCTTCTCACTCTCTCGACTGGTCCATCAATGAACAATCAAACATGTCACCAGTGACTGTGATGTACCAATATGAACAAACAGCCACCAGTGACTGGAGATGTACCAATATGATCAATCAGTCACAGTGACTGCGATGTACCAATATGAACAATCAAACATGTCACCAGTGACTGTGATGTACCAATATGAACAATCAAACAGCCGCCATTGACTGTGATGTACCAATATGAACAATCAGTCACCAGTGACTGCGATGTATCAATATGAATAATCAATCAGTCACCAGTGACTGCGATGTACCAATATGAACAATCAAACATGTCACCAGTGACTGCAATGTACCAATATGAATAATCAATCAGTCACCAGTGACTGCGATGTACCAATATGAACAATCAAACAGTCACCAGTGACTGCGATGTACCAATATGAACAATCAAACATGTCACCAGTGACTGCAATGTACCAATATGAATAATCAATCAGTCACCAGTGACTGCGATGTACCAATATGAACAATCAAACAGTCACCAGTGACTGCGATGTACCAATATGAACAATCAAACAGTCACCAGTGACTGCGATGTACCAATATGAACAATCAAACAGCCACCAGTGACTGGAGATGTACCATATGAACAGTCAGTCACCAGTGACTGCGATGAACCAATATGAACAATCAAACAGTCACTGGTGACTGCAATGTACCAATATGAACAATCAAACAGCCACCAGTGACTGGAGATATACCATATGAACAGTCAGTCACCTGTGACTGCGATGTACCAATATGAACAGTCAGTCACCTGTGACTGCGATGTACCAATATGAACAGTCAGTCACCAGTGACTGCGATGTACCAATATGAACAGTCAGTCACCAGTGACTGCGATGAACCAATATGAACAGTCAGTCACCTGTGACTGCGATGTACCAATATGAACAGTCAGTCACCTGTGACTGCGATGTACCAATATGAACAGTCAGTCACCTGTGACTGCGATGTACCAATATGAACAGTCAGTCACCTGTGACTGCGATGTACCAATATGAACAGTCAGTCACCTGTGACTGCGATGTACCAATATGAACAGTCAGTCACCTGTGACTGCGATGTACCAATATGAACAAAGATTAGAAATGAACAAAAATGTTGGAAAGGAAAATTCAAAGAGAAATTGGAATGAGACTGAAGTAGCTCACAAAAACCAACGGAATCTCAATACAGAGTGCTACTGCTGCGCTTTCAATGTTTCTAAAAACAGAACTTGTACTCTTACAAACAACTTCTGCATAACTCCACTGATCATTTACAAACATTACAATCACACAGGACCAGCAGTATAGAATATATTATATAAGCTAAGTGCATTTTATGATACATTTTTCTCTTTCTCGTTTTCCATTTTATATATCTTGAAGCCCATCCTACCTCTCCTCATGTAATATTCATTTCTCTCTTTTCGCACCTTTCTTATTTCAACATCTTACTTTCCTCTCCCTCCACTTGATCATCTAACATGTAGTTATAGATAATTGTGCTTCACCGTTTGTTGTCGTTGTCCCTGTATTCTTAAGAAGGCCACAGGCCGAAACGTCAGTATTGTGTTGTGTTCCTTCCTTGTAAATCTGTCATCATACTTTGGAGTGTTTAGCACACCCCACCACTGACTCTTTGCTACCAGCTTTACCGCAGCATTGCAATTAGTTGCCTGTTCCTTATAGAATATAACAAAGAAGACTTTAATTGTTTCTAAAAATAGAACTTGTACTCTTACAGACAACTTCTGCACAACTCCACTGATCATTTACAAACATTACATGCACAGTATCAGCAGTATAGAATATAACAAAGAAGACCTTCACTGCAAATTTAAAAAACAACATTTGTATAATTTCACATAGCATTCCAAAAATACTTGCATTATTGGAGTGAAAAGCCACTTTCATTGTTTTAAAAGGTAATCCAAAAAAAAAGCACTTTTATTATCTCAAAGATATGGCAGCTGCGCAATCACAGAGTATAAAAATAAATTATTACTACATTCACAACACAAACATCACAATACGTCCCTGGAAGATTCACAACGAAATATTCTCACATTCCATAAACAATATGTACCATATGTTATCGCCAAAAGTATTCACAATCAAATGTCCACTTATAACATTCTCAACAATGTCCCCTAACATGACAAAGAGATGTCCCCTAACATAACAATGGCAGAGAGATGTCCCCTAGCATAACAATAACAGAGAGATGTCCCCCAACATAACAATAACAGCGAGAGATCCCCTAACATAACAATAACAGCGAGATGTCCCCTAACATAACAATAACAGAGAGATGTCCCCAATATAACAATAACAGCGAGATGTCCCCTAACATAACAATGGCAGAGAGATGTCCCCTAGCATAACAATAACAGAGAGATGTCCCCCAACATAACAATAACAACGAGATGTCCCCCAACATAACAATAACAGCAAGATGTCCCCTAACATAACAATGACAGAGAGATGTCCCCCAACATAACAATGACAGAGAGATGTCCCCCAACATAACAATGACAGAGAGATGTCCCCCAACATAACAATGACAGAGAGATGTCCCCCAACATAACAATAACAGCGAGATGTCCCCCAACATAACAATAACAGCGAGATCTCCCCCAACATAACAATAACAGCGAGATCTCCCCCAACATAACAATAACAGTGCGATGTCCCCTAACATAACAATGACAGAGAGATGTCCCCCAACATAACAATAACAGCGCGATGTCCCCTAACATAACAATGACAGAGAGATGTTCCCCAACATAACAATAACAGCAAGATGTCCCCTAACATAACAATAACAGTGAGATGTTCCCCAACATAATAATGACAGCGAGATGTTCCCCAACATAACAATGACAGCGAGATGTCCCCCAACATAACAATGACAGCAAGATGTCCCCTAATATAACAATGACAGCGATAGGTCGCCCAACATAACAATGACAGCGAGATGTCCCCCAACATAATAATGACAGTGAGATGTCCCCTAATATGACAATGACAGCGAGATGTCCCCCAACATAACATTGACAGCGATAGGTCGCCCAACATAACAATGACAGCGAGATGTCCCCCAACATAACAATGACAGCGAGATGTCCCCTAATATGACAATGACAGCGAGATGTCCCCCAACATAACAATGACAGCGAGATGTCCCCCAACATATCAATGGCAGCGAGATGTCCCCCAACATAACAATGACAGCGAGATGTCCCCTAATATGACAATGACAGCGAGATGTCCCCCAACATAATAATGACAGCAAGATGTCCCCTAATATAAGAATGACAGCAATATGTCCCCACAATAAATATCCCACAGTGAGCAAGGCACAAGCTGCAGAAATCCTGATGTCAACATCCTCGTTAGCAAAAGTCGCCAACAGGTTTGTGGCCTACGCTGGTAAACCAGCAGCTGCCTGATTGGTCAGCAAAATAGAAATGTTACCAGCAGGCAAAGAAATCAAAGTTTGTCAGAGAATTTGTTGTTGCACCTGGTCATTGGTGCACAAATAATATCATGAGATGGAGAAATATCGAGGGCTTGAATTTGTCTGATGGAGCGTTCATATCCAACAAATGATGGTGCTTCTAACAGATCTCAGACAACAGAGTCAGTGTATGGTCATGCTACAGACCTGAAGCTTGAGTTTGTCTAACAGATCTCAGACAACAGAGTCAGTGTATGGTCATGCTACAGACCTGAAACTTGAGTTTGTCTAACAGATCTCAGACAACAGAGTCAGCATATGGTCATGCTACAGACCTGAAGCTTGAGTTTGTCTAACAGATCTCAGACAACAGAGTCAGTGTATGGTCATGCTACAGACCTGAAGCTTGAGTTTGTCTAACAGATCTCAGACAACAGAGTCAGTGTATGGTCATGCTACAGACCTGAAACTTGAGTTTGTCTAACAGATCTCAGACAACAGAGTCAGAATATGGTCATGCTACAGACCTGAAGCTTGAGTTTGTCTAACAGATCTCAGACAACAGAGTCAGTGTATGGTCATGCTACAGACCTGAAGCTTGAGTTTGTCTAACAGATCTCAGACAACAGAGTCAGTGTATGGTCATGCTACAGACCTGAAGCTTGAGTTTGTCTAACAGATCTCAGACAACAGAGTCAGTGTATGGTCATGCTACAGACCTGAAGCTTGAGTCTGTCTAACAGATCTCAGACAACAGAGTCAGTGTATGGTCATGCTACAGACCTGAAGCTTGAGTCTGTCTAACAGATCTCAGACAACAGAGTCAGAATATGGTCATGCTACAGACCTGAAGCTTGAGTCTGTCTAACAGATCTCAGACAACAGAGTCAGAATATGGTCATGCTACAGACCTGAAGCTTGAGTCTGTCTAACAGATCTCAGACAACAGAGTCAGTGTATGGTCATGCTACAGACCTGAGACTTGAGTGTGGACCATTTTTTGTTGATTTGTGCAACCTGCAGAAGTTTTGGAAGATTAACCATTAGCAAGCAACTAACTTTCTTGTCCAGATGTCATTCTGATGGCTCCTCACTCTGTCATCAGCCATTACAATTCTCAGGGCTCCTCACTCGGTCATCAGCCATTACATTTCTCAGGGCTCCTCACTCGGTAATCAACCATTACATTTCTCAGGGCTCCTCACTCGGTAATCAACCATTACATTTCTCAGGGCTCCTCACTCTGTAATCAGCCATTACATTTCTCAGGGCTCCTCAATCTGTAATCAGCCATTATATTTCTCAGGGCTCCTCACTCTGTAATCAGCCATTACATTTCTCAGGGCTCCTCACTCTGTAATCAGCCATTACATTTCTCAGGGCTCCTCACTCTGTAATCAGCCGTTACATTTCTCAGGGCTCCTCACTCTGTAATCAGCCATTCAGCCATTACATTTCTCAGGGCTCCTCACTCTGTAATCAGCCGTTACATTTCTCAGGGCTCTTCACTCTGTAATCAGCCATTACATTTCTCAGGGCTCCTCACTCTGTAATCAGCCGTTACATTTCTCAGGGCTCCTCACTCTGTAATCAGCCATTACATTTCTCAGGGCTCTTCACTCTGTAATCAGCCATTACATTTCTCAGGGCTCCTCACTCTGTAATCAGCCATTACATTTCCCATCATAAATTTGACTACCATCACGTAACAAAAACATCTTTCATCAAATGGAAGATGTTGTGTGTAATATAATCCCATGTAGAAATGATGTTCCATCATAAATATAAGAGAAACACTTCAAGCCACAATCAATTATCAGGTCTGTAGAGCAAGAAGAAATATTGCAGTTATATCAATCTATACACATCAATATGTACACACAAATCTATGTACAAAAATATCACATCAAGGGGAAAACAGTCATGAAAAGTTTGTAGAAAACTATCACAACCAAAAAAAGATATCAACTTGCACAGACCAAAAAAAAAAGATATCAACTTGCATTGACCAAAAAAAAAGATATCAACTTGCGTAGACCAACAAAAGATATCAACTTGCATAGACCAACAAAAGATATCAACTTGCATAGACCAACAAATTAAACTTAATAAGAAAAATGGGAAAATGCAAAAACTATAGTCAGTCCATCAAATAACGCAAAGTTGCTTGGCAAAACGAAGGAGTATCCATTTAACTCTAGGTTATGACATCTTTGTAAAAATGACGAAGACAAAATAAATATTCTCGGAATTCAACAGTTTACCATGAGCAAACATCCCCCCGCCACACTAATTATTACTTCCAGTGACCCCTGAGTGTTTGATTTGTTCCCTTTGATGAATTATTTCCCTTGCCAGCTTCGTTAAGAAGTACAAAGCCATAGTAAAAACGCTGCTGTTTTATTATTTATTTCCCCTTTTGTTATGACGGGCGAGGGGGAAAATGTCATCGGCTGTTGGCAAGACACCAAACAAACCTTTGTAACATGGAGTAGGCAGTGGACAATACTAATAGGAAGCAGAACATACGGCTGGACTGGCAGCTGATATGTCAGGACAACATAACACTTCCAGCAGCCACGGAGCTATGGGGTTGAATTTCAGGCCATCATTCGAACGTAAGCCAGGAAATGATCACCATATCAAATTCCCATGTTTCTACTTGGGTAAACACACCTGTGTAGCTAAAAAATAACAAAGTAAAGTACCCCCGTCAAGCCAAGTGGCGGCGTATAGGGAATATGGTGTTAGTGACCATAAATTTTACAGACCTTCAGCACATGATTTTTGGGGTAATGTGGTCGGTATTACGCCCGTGCTGCTTTACTTTCCCGGAAAAAAAATCAGGTACCCATTTAAGGCTAGGTGAACCCGGAAGCCGTAGGTTGGGATTGAACCCTACCCCTTGTACCTTGTAGTCCAGTTCACTAACCACTGAGCTACCGCGGCTCCGACCTGTGTAGCTAAAGTTCATAGAAAATCTCATTTTCTTACCTCCAAATGTTAACAATTAGTGTTTGTAATTTTTATGAGTGTACCGTAAAAACGTGACAAATGGACTCTTAATTAAGAGTTAAAGTTAAGACCTCCTTCGATGCCTAAAGTATAGGGGACATGGTGTTAGGCCCATATTTGTCAAAGATGAAATAAAATCTCCGGTACCCATTTTTATATGCTGGGTAAGCATCCAAGCTGGGGCCTCGGTAGCCTAGTTGGGAAAACCACCCGACTGGACTACCGACATTCGGACAACCCGTGTTCGATTCCCGCTGGGAGCAGTGTGAATTGTAATCGTGGTTGGTAAAAAAAATTTACCCCCACGGTCGACCCAGCCGTTGGCAGAAATGGGTACCAGGGTATTACCCTGGGAAGGTGAGGAATGTCGCTTCGCATCTGAGTTTCGATGCTTGAGGCGACACTATACAGAAATATCCAAACATTTCTGGATAGGCAGCCGAGCACATATGGGTGGAAACTCGCGTGCTAAGACGCCGGTTCAAGTCTCGTACTTTACCTTTACATCCAAGCTGTTGTGATCTAATTTTTTGTTGCTACTCCTGAGATCTGAACTCTGGTCAATAGCAAACGTACAAACCGTGAACATATGGTCTAGTCAGGAACATACGATGGTCGAGTCAGGAACATACAATAACCTTATAATAACAATGCAAAAATAATCTACTGTACAAGATAAGCTAAGAACTAACAAATCTATTGTACAAGATAAACTAAGAACTAACAAATCTATTGTACAAGATAAGTTAAGAACTAACAAATCTATTATACAAGATAAGTTAAGAACTAACAAATCTATTATACAAGATAAGTTAAGAACTAACAAATCTATTGTACAAGATAAGTTAAGAACTAACAAATCTATTATACAAGATAAGTTAAGAACTAACAAATCTATTGTACAAGATAAGTTAAGAACTAACAAATCTATTATACAAGATAAGTTAAGAACTAACAAATCTATTATACAAGATAAGTTAAGAACTAACAAATCTATTGTACAAGATAAGTTAAGAACTAACAAATCTATTGTACAAGATAAGCTAAGAACTAACAAATCTATTGTACAAGATAAGCTAAGAACTAACAAATCTATTGTACAAGATAAACTAAGAACTAACAAATCTATTGTACAAAATAAGCTAAGAACTAACAAATCTATTGTACAAGATAAGCTAAGAACTAACAAATCTATTGTACAAGATAAACTAAGAACTAATAAATATATTGTACAAGATAAGCTAAGAACTAATAAATATATTGTACAAGATAAACTAAGAACTAACAAATCTATTGTACAAGATCAGCTAAGAACTAACAAATCTATTGTACAAGATAAACTAAGAACTAATAAATATATTGTACAAGATAAACTAAGAACTAACAAATCTATTGTACAAGATAAACTAAGAACTAACAAATCTATTGTACAAGATCAGCTAAGAACTAACAAATTATCGTCACTGAGATCTCTTGTCCAGCCCTCAACAAAAGGGACTTAACCAACAAGTCATGGAATCATTGGAACTTGACACCCATCTTGGGGGTGACATATCACGTTAAAAGGCTGTGTAGAAGTCAAAAACATGCGGTCTCTTCATGAAGGCATATGACGAATTTGAAAATGTGACTCCTTTCTTAGATATGACTCCGTTACCCTCATGGACATGTCCAAAGAGATGAAGAGTTGGTCTGGAGATAAACAAATCAGAAAAAACAATTGATAAATGTAGGACTTGCATTTTATGAAGGACTTGCATTTTATGTAGAACTTGCATTTTATGTAGGACTTGCATTTTATGTAGGACTTACATTTTATGTAGGACTCGCATTTTATGTAGGACTCGCATTTTATGTAGGACTCGCATTTTATGTAGGACTCACATTTTATGTAGGACTCACATTTTATGTAGGACTCGCATTTTATGTAGGACTCACATTTTATGTAGGACTCGCATTTTATTTGGAAATTACATGATGATATCTTGACATTTGTGAACAGAACTTAAAAGTGTCTTTGTAACTAATGATTTGAATCTGGACAACTACTTGAACAACTGTTGGTGAAGCCTCAAATAGACACAGGTAACTACAGGAACAACTGTTGATGAAGCCTCAAATAGACACAGGTAACTACAGGAACAACTGTTGATGAAGCCTCAAACAGACACAGGTAACTACAGGAACAACTGTTGATGAAGCCTCAAATAGACACAGGTAACTACAGGAACAACTGTTGGTGAAGCCTCAAATAGACACAGGTAACTACAGGAACAACTGTTGGTGAAGCCTCAAATAGACACAGGTAACTACAGGAACAACTGTTGATGAAGCCTCAAATAGACACAGGTAACTACAGGAACAACTGTTGATGAAGCCTCAAATAGACACAGGTAACTACAGGAACAACTGTTGGTGAAGCCTCACATAGACACAGGTAACTACAGGAACAACTGTTGATGAAGCCTCAAATAGACACAGGTAACTACAGGAACAACTGTTGATGAAGCCTCAAATAGACACAGGTAACTACAGGAACAACTGTTGATGAAGCCTCAAATAGACACAGATAACTACAGGAACAACTGTTGATGAAGCCTCAAATAGACACAGGTAACTACAGGAACAACTGTTGGTGAAGCCTCAAATAGACACAGGTAACTACAGGAACAACTGTTGGTGAAGCCTCACATAGACACAGGTAACTACAGGAACAACTGTTGATGAAGCCTCAAATAGACACAGGTAACTACAGGAACAACTGTTGATGAAGCCTCAAATAGACACAGGTAACTACAGGAACAACTGTTGATGAAGCCTCAAATAGACACAGATAACTACAGGAACAACTGTTGATGAAGCCTCAAATAGACACAGGTAACTACAGGAACAACTGTTGGTGAAGCCTCAAATAGACACAGGTAACTACAGGAACAACTGTTGATGAAGCCTCAAATAGACACAGGTAACTACAGGAACAACTGTTGATGAAGCCTCAAATAGACACAGGTAACTACAGGAACAACTGTTGGTGAAGCCTCAAATTGACACAGGTAACTACAGGAACAACTGTTGGTGAAGCCTCAAATAGACACAGGTAACTACAGGAACAACTGTTGATGAAGCCTCAAATAGACACAGGTAACTACAGGAACAACTGTTGGTGAAGCCTCAAATAGACACAGGTAACTACAGGAACAACTGTTGATGAAGCCTCAAATAGACACAGGTAACTACAGGAACAACTGTTGATGAAGCCTCAAATAGACACAGGTAACTACAGGAACAACTGTTGGTGAAGCCTCAAATAGACACAGGTAACTACAGGAACAACTATCGGTGAAGCCTCAAATAGACACAGGTAACTGTAAGAACAACTGTTAATGAAGCCTCAAATAGGCACAGGTAACTATAGGAACAAATAGACACAACCTTTGGTGAAGCCTCAAATAGAAAAAGGAAAACTATAGGACCAACTGTTAATGAAGCCTCAAATAGGCACAGGTAACTATAGGAACAAATAGACACAACTTTTGGTGAAGCCTCAAATAGAAAAAGGAAAACTATAGGACCAACTGTTAATGAAGCCTCAAATAGGCACAGGTAACTATAGGAACAAATAGACACAACTTTTGGTGAAGCCTCAAATAGGCACAGGTAACTATAGGAACAAATAGACACAACCTTTGGTGAAGCCTCAAATAGAAAAAGGAAAACTATAGGACCAACTGTTAATGAAGCCTCAAATAGGCACAGGTAACTATAGGAACAAATAGACACAACTTTTGGTGAAGCCTCAAATAGGCATTATTTGTTGATCCATGACAACATTTGTACCTACAAAAAAAGGACATCATTCACACGTACTGCTAGATGTCATTCACACGTACTGCTAGATGTCATTCACACGTACTGCTAGATGTCATTCACACATACTGCTAGATGTCATTCACACGCACTGCTAGATGTCATTCACACGTACTGCTAGATGTCATTCACATGTACTGCTAGATGTCATTCACATGCATTGCTAGATGTCATTCACACGTACTGCTAGATGTCATTCACACGTACTGCTAGATGTCATTCACATGCACTGCTAGATGTCATTCACTGTGCTGCTATGATTCACACATACTGCTAGATATCATTCATATGTACTGCTAGATGTCATTCACATGTGCTGCTAGATGTCATTCATACATACTGCTAGATATCATTCATATGTACATTCATGGTAGAGATGTCATTCACATGTGCTGCTAGATGTGATTCACACATACTGCTAGATATCATTCATATGTACTGCTAGATGTCATTCAATGGTACTGGTAGATGTCATTCACATGTACCGCTAGATACCGTTAGCACGTACTTCTAGATGTGATTCACACATACTGCTAGATGCCATTCACACATACCGCTAGATGCCGTTAGCACGTACTTCTAGATGTGATTCACACATACTGCTAGATGTCATTCACATGTACTGCTAGATGTCATTCCCGCATGCTGCCATGATAAGATTTGCAGCAACTATAATAATATTCACAGCAGCAAGGATAACATATCCAGTAGCTGTGATAAGATACACAGCAGCAAAGATAATAAATCCAGTAGCTGTGATAAGATACACAGCAGCAAAGATAATAAATCCAGTAGCTGTGATAAGATACACAGCAGCAAAGATAATAAATCCAGTAGCTGTGATAAGATACACAGAAGCAAAGATAATATATCCAGTAGCTGTGATAAGATACACAGCAGCAAAGATAATAAATCCAGTAGCTGTGATAAGATACACAGCAGCAAGGTTAATATATCCAGTAGCTGTGATAAGATACACAGCAGCAAAGATAATAAATCCAGTAGCTGTGATAAGATACACAGCAGCAAAGATAATAAATCCAGTAGCTGTGATAAGATACACAGCAGCAAAGATAATAAATCCAGTAGCTGTGATAAGATACACAGAAGCAAAGATAATATATCCAGTAGCTGTGATAAGATACACAGCAGCAAAGATAATATATCCAGTAGCTGTGATAAGATACACAGCAGCAAAGATAATATATCCAGTAGCTGTGATAAGATACACAGCAGCAAAGATAACATATCCAGTAGCTGTGATAAGATACACAGCAGCTATGACAGAACACTTCCGATGTTGACACAAGAAAGTTTTCAACTCGTGACTTACTTGATTCTAATCAGCACTTCCTCTTTAAGATGAGGACAGCCCCAGTGGCACCGCCCTGGGTGGATAATCCCGCACGTCCCACAAGGTTGGTCTGGTGTAATACGGTGAAACGTTCGTGACAGGCCCGGCATTTTCCTGGCACTCCATGTGATGCCAAGGTCCAGAATTCCATGCGGAGGGGAATGAGTAATTAGGACATCGGTTCTCGATGGTATTTTCCTCCAATGGGCTGCAATCTTTCTTGAGGTACGAACAAAACTTCTGGCATTTGTCATCAGTCTGAATGGGGTGTAGGGAGTTCCATAAAAATGTATACCCTCGTAGATAAATGAAGAATTGAACAGATAAACAGCAGAAGTCAACCTTGTCTGAACCGCTTGCAATTTCTTCCCCTCAAGACATCCTTCATGATTACCAGCCACAAAAATTTTTACCTTGTGAGGAAATCGATCGAAAAAATCATTCATTAATTGTATAATTTCTTCAAAATTATCGGAGCGAAAAATGCCTCCCGATTGTTTGGACCAATCAAAGTCCCCAGAGTGAACAAGAACATCTCCACAGGGAATCTCAAGGTCGCTGGTCCGAGACCTGCGGACGTTGCTAAGAAACACTCCACCTTTATGAAAGACATCATCTGTGGCATCCGTGAAAGAGCCAGCTCTTTTCTCAAAGGCATCAATCCCTTTCTCGTCAACAACCTGGTTGGCAACATCCGAACTGCTGCTTCTGCGGATGGAGATGTTTCCACTGATTGGCCGTGGAGGTGTCAGCACATTGTGCCCTAAATGCGTATCAGAGATGTGAACGATGCGTACAACATGAGATGAGGATGTTGCTTCTGCAACATGTCCAACAGGGATAACATCCAAGTTGTGCATCATAGGCAGGCGGCCAAACTATGAGGTCAGGATTTCCTCATGGCCAGTGGAGATGTTTCTGAAAATATAAACAAGATTTACATTGTGATGTCGACCGTGTGAGACAACAATATCATGTCATGGCTGTGATTATGTTTTGTCTAAGAGCATCAGACAGAAAATTTGTAATGAATTAAGAGAAATCTTTATCTGCAGACTGACAACAGACAAAAAGTTAGCGAAATGGTTTATTAAGGCAGACAAGAAAGTATGTATTGAATAACGGACACATCTGTGTAAATAATTGTGTCACCATTAGAAGTTAGAAAAAATCAAGGCTTGCACTTCTACCTCAATGAATGGTGGGGTTTTTTGTCTACATTCCCTAGTGTGATGACAACAAGAAAGGACGTCCTGCACTCGGATGATACCCATTCTTCTCAGTGTTCTATATCCTCAGTTGACCACAACCGCTTAACAATATCCCCATAGCCTGCCATATCCATCAAGTTATAGCCTATATATTGTAGGTAGTCTACAGATAAAAGGTGATGGTTCCTACACAAGTCTACTAATTACTTCATTGTGTGCTATGACAACCGATGCTAACTGGACTTGGACTTCTAGGACAATTCTATTCTTGGAATCAGTTTCATTGTAGTGAGGGCATCCAGATACCTGCTCCACAGGTCATCCCAGTATTTCACGAAGCGTACACAGACTGAATTAGTGAATGTCCCAGGAGTCAGGTGTTCATTGAAATGATTGTAGTTGGAATTCTAGATACATCTACTTTTCCCACTAAGCACTCCTGATCGACCAGATCCCTTTTCCACCTTTAGACTCCTCACTCTCTTAATATATATATCATTGTTCCACCTTTAGACTCCTCACTCTCTCAATATATACTTCATTGCCCCACCTTTAGACTCCTCACTCTCTCAATATATAATAAATACTTCACTGTCCCACCTTTAGACTCCTCACTCTCTCAATATATACTATTCATTGCCCCACCTTTAGACTCCTCACTCTCTCAATATATAATAAATACTTCATTGCCCCACCTTTAGACTCCTCACTCTCTCAATATATAATAAATACTTCATTGCCCCACCTTTAGACTACTCACTCTCTCAATATATACATCATTGTCCCACCTTTAGACTCCTAACTCTCTCAATATATACATCTTTGCCCCACCTTTAGTTGGCGATCTCGGCACTGTCTAAAGTAGAGTCTAAAGTAAGTGTCTAACTGGAGAAGCACTCAACTCCGGACTACCGGAACCGTCAGAGTAGATCTGTCCCCTGTCTTGTCGAGCTGATGGTTTCAGGTGCTTTAATTTGTGTGTGTCCATGTTAAATATATGTAGCTAGAAATATGAATAATGTGTGTGGATGCCCAACTTATTATCCCGTCAAGACGACAAACAATAGCTGACCAAGATCGACTAACCTTCTCTCTCTTCCTGGACAAGGAAGAAAGATCCCCAGTATCAACTTCCGGTTACAAGCAAATTGCCAGTTTGCATTATTTATCTGCTACAAAACCAAAACATCCGTCCTTACCACATCATCACATGGTAGCATGCACACAATCTTGTCATGACAAAATGTCAATTATAAAACATAATTTAATTGATATATTTATAGAATGGAGCTTCAATGATGTTTGAGAAGAACAAGAGTGAGAGATTAGTTGTGGTGAGATGGAGCTGTGAGCGTGTAGCTGGCGACCAGACGACGGCAGCCATGAAGCTCACGCCGGTCCTCACATTTTACATTCGCTACCGGAGGGTCCAGGGACTCATTCGATTCGGGTAATCCTTGCTTTTATGTTACAAACTATCTCCTTAGTACTTTTGTTTCGGGCTGAGAAGTTTTCTTTAGCTGATCATACCTGACCGACTGCGTAAATAATGGACAGAGAGACGGGTCACCCCCAGGTGTCCGTACAACACAACACCAGTGTTGATCATTGAATCCATGCATCTGACCTCCCTTGTAATTTCGTTTCTGTTTCTTATATTTTTTCATTTATCTTATCTGATATATCTTTATTTTCATACTCAGTACAGTTAGGGACTAACACAACCAACAGTAGCTGTAACAGAAAAAGAGGATAGATTTGGTCTAAATGTCTAGTTTAAAGTTTACTACAGTCGTACGGTACACTCACTACTCACTGTGACACAACTCACTGTGTTCGTACACGCCGTGTAACACTAACACACACATGTACAACGGCCATCATCAAGTCATCAGTTCTCAAAATCTGCTGTGATCTCCAGCACCATGGTGCACCCACTACTTGTATCATCCCTCTATGTGCAGCTACTACTGACGACACCCGGTGTCGGACAACAGTGTGAGTGTTGTTGTGTTCGGCTTCCCACGACGTAACTTTCCCCATCTCCCATCATCATCATCGAGTGCCGTCTCCACATCCAAGGTTGGCTACCATGGAGCGACATTCTGCTCTGTCTCTTGCTTTCATGGTGCAGATTGTCATAGTTTGACTTTTCCATCTTTTGATGTTACTTGTCCATGTTAGTCTTGGTCTGCTTCTTTTACCTTGTATTTTCCCCTCCAGGATTACTTTTAGTAGGCTGTTGTGTCTTTTAACATGGCCCAAAAATCGCATTTGTCTTGTTTGAATTGTGTTTAGTAGTTCTCTTTCCATTTTTAATTGTTTTAAGACTTCATCGTTTGTTTTCTTTTCCTTCCATCCAATTCTACCTATTCTTCTATATCCACATTTCAAAGGCTTCAATTCTCAGTTCTGTTTTGTCTAATACTAATGTCCATGTTTCTGCACCATATAGGAATATTGAGAAGATATAACATTTTGCTATTCTTAGTTTTAGCCCTGGTGTTATTTGTTTTGATGTTAGTATGTTCTTCATGACATTAAAATTACTTTTTGCCATTCCTATTCTTTTGTTTATTTCAGTTGTACATTTTCTGGTTATAGTATGTCCAAGGTAGTTGTAGCTCTGAACTGTCTCCAGGTCTATTCCTTCAACTTTCATATCCACTTGTGGTTTTGAGTATTTTCTTTGTTTATGATCATAGTTTTAGTCTTGTTGAGTCCCACCTTAACTTGACATTAATTTATATTCTCAGAAGTAGTACTTCAAGTACAGAGAGGCTCTTGTTCATTCTGTGGATGGATCTGTCTATCCAATATTGACAGATTCAGCCACGAGAGAAGCTGTTCAGTAAAACAACATCCAACATAGGACACTAATATTTGACCAAGCTACTGACTTGTCATGGTTGCTTGCTACCAACTGTTAGTCAAGACACGCCAAAGGCCATATATATATATAGGAAGTAACAATCATCATTTTTTGGCCATGTAATGATAAGAGAACAACTGGAATATATTGTAACAACCGGGAAAATTGAGGGACGAAGAGATAGAGGGAAGCAAAGAGAAAAAATAACAAACAGCTTAAGAGAATGGCTTGGCAGAAGGTCAACAACAGAAATGATAAATAGCTGCCTTGATCAAAAGTTGTGGAGAGACATGATCACCTACGCCAGTAGGCCCAGTACTTGATGATGATGATGATGATATATATATATATATATACAATACAGTTTGTTCCTGGCTGTAATTTTTTTCCTAGAGGTATTGTTATTGTTATTGGTTATGGAAGGCCTCGGTCTCACAGCAAACGAATTAAAATCTATAATTGCTCAACCGCCCGTGCCAGTGGAAACATCCGAATTACTAACTCATCTCCCAAACAAAGAAAGGTAACTGTAGTCCCCATCGTAGCAGTCTCAGCACACGCCAAAAGACATAAGGCGAAACCGCGCAGAAAGTGAACACAGCCAACTGTTCCCCATCATACGATATCATCATTCATCGTAAACAAGCGGGATATCGAAGCAGGATCAAAACGGATGAGACACACAGCTCACGGTGTGCACAGAGCACTTAACTCAGTAGCTCCTGCAACAAGCCGGACTTGGAATATGAAGAAACTGCAAGAAGGAACACTTTTCAGACATAGCCATCAATGGTTCCTGCCGCCTATCCACCATATACCATGGGAGTTTACATACTCCCAAAAATGATGATCGTCGTAGCACTTGATGATGTTAGGCTATCATTGATGACTCCAATTCCAAACATATAGACACACAGGGTGGTAAGTTATCATTTCCAATCCAACAGAAGCCACATGACCTGTAGTTAGTAAAAACACAATTGATGATGTTCTCCGCTCCCTTCTTGTAGCTGCCGCCACACGATTCTGATGTCTCATTAACTTGGACATCATTCAAGAACAATGTCAGATGAACATTCCATAGATATGGCTTTGCTGATGAAGTGCTTGGTGCAACAGTTGTATCAATCATACTGGAGGCTCCTGGTCTATGGTCATTAATATCACAGATGGCACATGATGTTGTTATATTCAGAATTTCTTTCTGGGGTGTAAATATGTGGAACACACATGGAGAGTGGTTTGTGGTCACAGTAATTCCATTAAAGGCAATTCTAGGGTAGCATGGCATAGCTGTTTCAGAACAGCACAATCTTCCTAGAGGTAACACTTACTTAACATAATTGATAAATAACTATCGAGAGTTGTGGAGAGACATGATCACCTACACCAGCAGTAATGGTACTTGATGATGGTCCCAGAGGCTGTTATTTGTTATTATTAATTATGGTTGTCAGCACCATCTATGTACACACACAGATCATGGATGGATAGTTGTGTGGTCCATGTACTGGAGTACTGTTGCTATCATGGATGGATAGTTGTGTGTGTGGTGCATGTACTGGAGTACTGTTGCTATCATGGATGGATAGTTGAGTGTGTGGTCCATGTACTGGAGTACTGTTGCTATCATGGATGGATAGTTGATTGTGTGGTCCATGTACTGGAGTACTGTTGCTATCATGGATGGATAGTTGAGTGTGTGGTTCATGTACTGGAGTACTGTTGCTATCATGGATGGATAGTTGAGTGTGTGGTTCATGTACTGGAGTACTGTTGCTATCATGGATGGATGGATAGTTGTGTGGTTCATGTACTGGAGTACTGTTGCTATCATGGATGGATGGATAGTTGTGTGGTTCATGTACTGGAGTACTGTTGCTATCATGGATGGATGGATAGTTGTGTGGTTCATGTACTGGAGTACTGTTGCTATCATGGATGGATGGATAGTTGTGTGGTTCATGTACTGGAGTACTGTTGCTATCATGGATGGTTAGTTGAGTGTGTGGTTCATGTACTGGAGTACTGTTGCTATCATGGATGGATAGTTGAGTGTGTGGTTCATGTACTGGAGTACTGTTGCTATCATGGATGGATAGTTGAGTGTGTGGTCCATGTACTGGAGTACTGTTGCTATCATGGATGGATAGTTGTGTGTGTGGTTCATGTACTGGAGTACTGTTGCTATCATGGATGGATAGTTGATTGTGTGGTCCATGTACTGGAGTACTGTTGCTATCATGGATGGATAGTTGAGTGTGTGGTCCATGTACTGGAGTACTGTTGCTATCATGGATGGATAGTTGATTGTGTGGTCCATGTACTGGAGTACTGTTGCTATCATGGATGGATAGTTGAGTGTGTGGTCCATGTACTGGAGTACTGTTGCTATCATCGATGAATAGTTGAGTGTGTGGTCTATGTACTGGAGTACTGTTGCTATCATGGATGGATAGTTGAGTGTGTGGTCCATGTACTGGAGTACTGTTGCTATCATCGATGAATAGTTGAGTGTGTAGTCTATGTACTGGAGTACTGTCGCTATCATGGATGGATAGTTGAGTGTGTGGTCCATGTACTGGAGTACTGTTGCTATCATGGATGGATAGTTGAGTGTGTAGTCCATGTACATGTTTTTTTTTTGCACAAAAAATGTATACATGTACTATAACATAAGCCTTTGAAATGTGGATTTATAGAATAATTGGATGGAAAGAAAAGAAAACAAAGTTTTAAAACAACTAAAAATGAAAAGTAAACTACTAAACACAATTAGAATAAGACAAATGAAATTTTTGGGGCATGTTAAAAGACACAACTGCCTAATAAAAGTGATATTGGAAGAGAAAATACAAGGTAAAAGGCTGAGTCAGACCAAGACTAACATGGATGAGTAACATCAAAAGATGGACAAACCAGCCTATGACAACCTGCACCATCAAAACAAGGGACAGAGTAGAATGGCGCTCCATGGTAGCCAACCTTCGTTGCGGAGACGGCACTCGATGATGATGATAATTTTAGATAACTTTCTTTATACTGGTTCTATTGATTCCTCCAATCAACATTAAAAGTATTGTTGACTGGTTCTATCGATTCCTCCAATCACATTAAAAGTTGTATTGTTGACTGGTTCTTGGTTCTATTGATTCCTCCAATCAACATTAAAAGTTGTATTGTTGACTTTTTCTATTGATTCTTCCAATCAACATTAAAAGTTGTATTGTTGACTGTTCTATCGATTCCTCCAATCAACATTAAAAGTTGTATTGTTGACTGGTTCTATTGATTCCTCCAATCAACATTAAAAGTTGTTGACTGCTTCTATTGATTCCTCCAATCAACTTTAAAAATTCTCTCTCTCTCTCTCTGCGATCAGGACTCAGTCAGAGTAGGATTCCAGACTCCCACATGAAGTCAACTGTCAGGTTAACTGTGTTGATCGCCCCCACAGACAGAACGTCACATTTAGAGTCTGCCAGATCCACTCTGACTAAACACCCGTTAATACGTTGCACTGTGTTCTGCGCCAGTGGCCCAGTGCATCCGATTTCAGCCAGCATTTTTTCAGGTTTGCTTTCCTTAGCCTTTGATTGTCCCCAATCTTCCTGCAAGGCAGCAGATTGTCTTTTCTGTAGGGGATTCTGCCCTTAGATGGTCTACCCTCTCAGGTTTACGAGCACCATCTGCCCGAGTCACTAGAGGTGACTAACACAGACATGCACACACAGAGATATGAGATGTGAATAACACAGACAAGTGCACAGCGATACGAGCCATGACTAACACTGACACACATCAAGATATATGACACATGACTAACATAGACATGCATATAAAGCTATGAGATATGACTGACTTAGACATGCACACACAAAGATATGACGCATACCTAACATAGACATACACACAAAGATATAAGATATGACTAACATAGGCATGCACACACAAAGATATGAGATGTGACTTACGTAGCCATGCACACACAAGAATATGAGATGTGACAGACACAGACATGTACGCACAAAGATATGAGATATGACTAACATAAACATGCAAACAAAGATATGAGATATCCCTAACCCAGACATGCACACACAAAGATATGACACATGACTAACACAGATACACACTAAGTTATGATATATTACTAAACTCAGACGCACATAAAGATAAGAGACATGATTAACACGGACACACCAAGATATGAGATATGATTTAGATGACACACATCTAGATATGAGCCATGGCTAGCACACACACACACACACACAACATACACTTAAGCTAAGATTTGATCCATGGCTAGCTCAGAAACACCCCAAGATATGAGCCATGACTAGCACAGAAAAACATTAAGATATGAGTCATGTCTTCACGGAAAAACACCAAGAAATGAGCCAAGTCTAGCACATAAACACATTGAGGTATCCATATGCTTGGGTTAGTCTGCAGACTCTTCTTAACGTGTGAATCATTGACATACGAGACGCAGGCTTCGATTAACTGTCCGCAGGTTTCGTTAAAACAGTTGTCCGGAGATTTGAGAATGCAGTCTGACACGTAGAACTTTCCCTTGCATGCACTGTTCCAGGATGACTGTCCGCAGGTTTCGTTCAAACAGTTGTCCGGAGATTTGAGAATGCAGTCTGACACGTAGAACTTTCCCAATTAAAAATTGTATTGTTGACTGGTTCTGTTGATTCCTCCAATCAACATTAAAAGTTGTATTGTTGATAGGTTCTATTGATTCCTCCAAATAACATTAAAAGTTGTATTGTTGATTAGTTCTATTGATTCCTCCAATCAACATTAAAAATTGTATTGTTGACTGGTTCTGTTGATTCCTCCAATCAACATTAAAAGTTGTATTGTTGACTGGTTCTATTGATTCCTCCAATCAACATTAAAAGTTGTATTGTTGACTGGTTCCTCCAATCAACATTAAAGTTGTATTGTTGACTGGTTCTATTGGTTCCTCCAATCAACATTAAAAGTTGTATTGTTGACTGGTTCCTCCAATCAGCATTAAAAGTTGTATTGTTGACTGGTTCCTCCAATCAACATTAAAAGTTGTATTGTTGACTGGTTCTATTGATTCCCCCAATCAACATTAAAAGTTGTATTGTTGACTGGTTCCTCCAATCAGCATTAAAAGTTGTATTGTTGACTGGTTCCTCCAATCAGCATTAAAAGTTATATTGTTGACTGGTTCTATTGATTCCTCCAATCAGCATTAAAAGTTATATTGTTGACTGGTTCTATTAATTCCCCCAATGAACATTAAAAGTTGTATTGTTGACTGGTTCTATTTGTTCCTCCAATCAACATTAAAAGTTGTATTGTTGACTGGTTCTATTTGTTCCTCCACTCAGCATTAAAAGTTGTATTGTTGACTGGTTCTATTAATTCCCCCAATGAACATTAAAAGTTGTATTGTTGACTGGTTCTATTTGTTCCTCCACTCAGCATTAAAAGTTGTATTGTTGACTGTTCTATTGGTTCCTCCACTCAGCATTAAAAGTTGTATTGTTGACTGGTTCTATTGGTTCCTCCAATCAACATTAAAAGTTGTATTGTTGACTGGTTCTATTGGTTCCTCCACAGAAAGCACAGAGTTATCCCCCCAATCAGCATTACCCTGAAGGAGAAGGCAGCAGAAATGATGGTCCGGGAAAAAATGAATTTGGACATTTTAAACAGACCCTTCTTGTCAGAGGTGAGTGCTCGACACAAGTCTCCGAACATTTATGTTTGAACATTTTAAATATGCTCTGGCTGGAGTGTAGAGAGCACTATACATGGAGATCTCATATGTAGAGAGGTCTCCAAATGTTGAATATTTGGAGTTTTCACTTCACTTTTACATTTCTCTAAGTGTAGATGCTCTTTTTATTTTTATTTTCGTTCGCCAGCTTTTACCTCTGACGAAGTTCCTAGAGATTAGGAACTGAATTTTGTGTGTTAATCCATTTTTCCCTGGCAGCCGTGTGCACAGGCGTCCCTCGTCGCACAGGCAGATAACTCTGACTTGGGAGGTACTCATATTTTTTCCGTTCATGAATAATTGAAGTTTTAAGCACAGGCAGATAACTCTGACTTCGGAGGTACTCATATTTTTTCCGTCCATGAATAATTGAAATTTTAAGCCGGGCCTCGCTGCTGAGACCAGGAGTGGTTGCCGCAGAGAGAAATCATAAATAAAAATTCCAACTGGTGCAGCCGGGATTTGAACCCACAACCTCTCTGTCTCGAGGCCGGCGTTTTGCCTCCAGACCAACCAATCCTCCTATATGCTCTTTGTTTTCATGATTTAATTTCACCGTGGCAGCTTGCGCTCTTCTTCCATGACTGCTCAGTCATTGGTGTATAGACTGTCAAACTTGTGTACTTCACATTGTGTTCAGGTTTGTGGGTTGGCATACAGCACACCTGTCTACCTTGGTGGCCTCGGTAGCCTAGTTGGGAAAACCACCCGACTGGACTGCTGACGTTCGGACAACCTGTGTTCGATTCCCGCTGGAAGCAGTGTGAAATCTACTCGTGGTTGAAAAAATAAAATACCCGCCACGGTCGACCCAGCCGGTGGCAAAAATGGGTGCCAGGGTATTACCCTGGGAAGGTGAGGAATGTCGCCTCACATCTGAGTTTCGGAGCTTGAGGCGACACTATCCAGAAATCTCTGAGCGTTTCTGGATAGGCGGCCGAGCACACATGGGTGGAAACTCGCATGCTAAGATGCCGGTTCAAGTCTCGTACTTTACCTTTACACCTGTCTATATGAAATTGTTTGCACACGCTCGTCTCTTGTATAAAACAACAGTAAGACTTTAATGGCATAGTTCAACAAACAGAAATGCATCACTATAACGAAGCCCAGCGGCCTGACATCGCCACTTGGGTATCAAAGTTAATGCTAAGGAAATATTATTTACCTCGACTCTTGTAATCAAGCTCTGGCTCTCTCATCATACACTAAATCACTTCTCACTAAAAGAGCGTTTGCTTGGTCCTACTAACTTAGCTCAACTGTGTCGTCTACCCACTCCCACAAATAAAGAGCGTTTGCTTGGTTCTACTAACTTAGCTCAACTGTGTCGTCTACCCACTCCCACAAATAAAGAGCGTTTGCTTGGTCCTACTAACTTAGCTCAACTGTGTCGTCTACCCACTCCCACAAATAAAGAGCGTTTGCTTGGTTCTACTAACTTAGCTCAACTGTGTCGTCTACCCACTCCCACAAATAAAGAGCGTTTGCTTGGTCCTACTAACTTAGCTCAACTGTGTCGTCTACCCACTCCCACAAATAAAGAGCGTTTGCTTGGTTCTACTAACTTAGCCCAACTGTGTCGTCTACCCACTCCCACAAATAAAGAGCGTTTGCTTGGTTCTACTAACTTAGCTCAACTGTGTCGTCTACCCACTCCCACAAATAAAGAGCGTTTGCTTGGTTCTACTAACTTAGCTCAACTGTGTCGTCTACCCACTCCCACAAATAAAGAGCGTTTGCTTGGTTCTACTAACTTAGCTCAACTGTGTCGTCTACCCACTCCCACAAATAAAGAGCGTTTGCTTGGTTCTACTAACTTAGCTCAACTGTGTCTTCCTAGTTACTTAGTTTCCATCTTGTATCTATTCTGACAGAAACTTCATCCTACCCACTCCCACAAATAAAGAGCGTTTGCTTGGTTCTACTAACTTAGCTCAACTGTGTCTTCCTAGTTACTTAGTTTTACATCTTGTATCTATTCTGACAGAAACTACACCCTACCCACTCCTACAAATAAAGAGCGTTTGCTTGGTCCCACTAACTTAGCTCAACTGTGTCTTCCTAGTTACTTAGTTTCCATCTTGTATCTATTCTGACAGAAACTTCATCCTACCCACTCCCACAAATAAAGAGCACTAACTTAGCTCAACTGTGTCGTCCTAGTTACTTAGTTTCTATCTATTCTGACAGAAACTTCATCCTACAAATAAAGAGCTTTTGCTCAGGTACTGCTACAAAAGCCTAACTTAACTCCACTGTGTCTTTCTATTCACTTCGTTTCTAATTTCCTCATTTTTTTTTTTTTAAAAACTCCACCCTACCCACTCCTAACAAATAAAGAGCATTTGCTCAGTTACTGCTACAAAAGCCTAACTTAACTCCACTGTGTCTTTCTATTCACTTCGTTTCTAATTTCCTCATTTTTTTTTTTAAAAAACTCCACCCTACCCACTCCTAACAAATAAAGAGCATTTGCTCAGTTACTGCTACAAAAGCCTAACTTAACTCCACTGTGTCTTTCTATTCACTTCGTTTCTAATTTCCTCATTTTTTTTTTTTTAAAAACTCCACCCTACCCACTCCTAACAAATAAAGAGCATTTGCTCAGTTACTGCTACAAAAGCCTAACTTAACTCCACTGTGTCTTTCTATTCACTTCGTTTCTAATTTCCTCATTTTTTTTTTTTTAAAAACTCCACCCTACCCACTCCTAACAAATAAAGAGCATTTGCTCAGTTACTGCTACAAAAGCCTAACTTAACTCCACTGTGTCTTTCTATTCACTTCGTTTCTAATTTCCTCATTTTTTTTTTTTTAAAAACTCCACCCTACCCACTCCTAACAAATAAAGAGCATTTGCTCAGTTACTGCTACAAAAGCCTAACTTAACTCCACTGTGTCTTTCTATTCACTTCGTTTCTAATTTCCTCATTTTTTTTTTTTAAAAACTCCACCCTACCCACTCCTAACAAATAAAGAGCATTTGCTCAGTTACTGCTACAAAAGCCTAACTTAACTCCACTGTGTCTTTCTATTCACTTCGTTTCTAATTTCCTCATTTTTTTTTTTTTTTACCCAAAACATCCACCCTAACCCACTGTGTCTTTCTAACTAATAAAGAGCATTTGCTCAGTTACTGCTACAAAAGCCTAACTTAACTCCACTGTGTCTTTCTATTCACTTCGTTTCTAATTTCCTCATTTTTTTTTTTTTTTAAAAAACTCCACCCTACCCACTCCTAACAAATAAAGAGCATTTGCTCAGTTACTGCTACAAGGGCCCAATGCCCTAGCAGCGCAGCCAGTCTTCTTATTTCCTTAGCTTACATATGATTTTTTTTTTCTGGAAACCCTCTGCCCAGCCTTAAGTATCTCGTACCTCAGCCAATCAAAAACTACCTCAGTAATTCCCCAGCCAATGAAATCTCTTCACGCCATAGCCTCTATCTCACCCTAACACTTCCCTTACGTCTATTCACTCCTCTGTGCTTCTCACCATTCCCCATAATCACGAGACTTTCCCCATCTCTACTCACCCAAACAACAGTTCGCTACTTCTCCCGTGAATGTCACTTTCCCCTCACATACGATGGTTCTCTCAATTCTCCTTACACTGTCCCTGACTCCATTATTTGCCTGCATCCTTACATTCCCGGTTACAGGAGAAGGGGACATCTACATATAATACAGAGATGGAAGGAGTAAAATGATCTTTGCAACAGGTAGGGTATCCTCCACTTCTTCTTCTTCTTTCCTTCCTCATTTGCCTTTCAGCGTCGAGGGGAGATATAATTTGCGGTCTTTTGCTCTTCTGTTCGCCTCTGCTGCTGTTATGTTTCCTAGTGCTTCTAATATTCCATCGACCCATCTTTTTCGTGGTCGACCCTTGGGTCTGGTGTTCTCACAATGTTTGTTGAAGGCTCATTGTGTTGTGTTTTGTTCTTTCTGCCTTGTCACGTTGCCAAACCATTTTATCTGTTGTTTCCTTATATATTCTACGGCGGGGGCTATTCCTAGATTTTTTCTCAGTTCTTCATTTCTGATCTTATCTCTCAGACTGTTTCCTGTCATTCGTCTAACACATTTCATCTCAGTAGAGGTTATTTTTCTTATTGTTTTTGCATCAAGGGTCCAGGACTGACATTGGTAGCACAACATTGGGATGAAGATTGTATTGTAGAGTGCTCGTTTTGCCTCCAGAGTTATCCTCCAGTTACAGAGCTGAAAACCACCACTAAAAAAAAATGTTTTCTTAACGGGCTTCAAGTGACTTCTGAAGTCCGTGAAAACTTCAAAGCATCCGCAAGACAAGGTCTCAGAGCTGCCACAGTGACATTACAATAAACATCCCCCAACTGCAGAATTGCTGGAAATGAGGTAGTTCTCAGCCTCTCCAAATCTGGCGGGGGGGGCATAAGCGCCTGCGCGGTCGCAATAGCAGGGCCGGCGCACCATCAGCTGACCAAGACCTAGCTGTTCTACCTCCTCGTGGTCTCCCCTGGTAACAGTCTGCATCAAAACAGACTGGCTAACAGAAGCTAGGATTGCCGTGTTCCCTGTAGTGGTGGCTGTTACTGATTGAGGACCCAGTATTGCAGTACCTCTGGGCTGGACTAGTAGTTTCCCAGCGTAGCCTGGTACAGACGACCTCCAACCTCCAGTAAGAGCCGGGAATGTCAAGAAAGCCATTACGACCCGCCACATCTTATGAGTCAAAGGGCAAACAAGCTCGTATCAACTCGTGGCAATCCATCAACAACAACAACTCCAAATCTGGCAACAGGAAGGGCTCAGTCAGCTAGAGAGTGGTCAGGACCATCAGGAAACGAGTGGAGAAGCAAACGCTGGAAATAAACAACTTGCAGGACCTGCTGGCTCCACCAGACCTTCATTTTCTGTCTCAGAACAGGCCACTACTGACTCCTGAGTCACCTTCACAGGCTGGGAATAAATATGTTTACACTGATGGATGTCACAGGGGAAGGGGGAATAACTCACACTGATGAATGTCACAGGGGAAGGGGGAGTAACTCACACTGATGGATGTCACAGGGAAGGGGGAATAACTCACACTGATGGATGTCACAGGGGAAGGGGGAATAACTCACACTGATGGATGTCACAGGGGAAGGGGGAATAACTCACACTGATGGATGTCACAGGGGAAGGGGGAATAACTCACACTGATGAATGTGTACAAGATGCCCATGTACAATGTCTGTGTGTGTGTGTACAAGATGCCCATGTACAATGTCTGTGTACAAGATGTGCATGTTCAATGTCTATGTGTTGTGTGTGTGTACAATGTCTATGTGTTGTGTGTGTGTACAAGATGTGCATGTACAATGTCTATGTGTTGTGTGTGTGTACAAGATGTGCATGTACAATGTCTATGTGTTGTGTGTGTGTACAAGATGTGCATGTACAATGTCTATGTGTTGTGTGTGTGTACAAGATGTGCGTGTACAATGTCTATGTGTTGTGTGTGTACAAGATCCCCATGTACAATGCCTGTGTTGTGTGTGTGTACAAAATGCTCATATACAATGTCTATGTGTTGTGTGTGTACAAGATGCCCATGTACAATGTCTATGTGTTGTGTGTGTACAAGATCCCCATGTACAATGCCTGTGTTGTGTGTGTACAAAATGCTCATATACAATGTCTATATGTTGTGTGTGTACAAGATGCCCATGTACAATGTCTATGTGTTGTGTGTGTACAAAATGCTCATATACAATGTCTATGTGTTGTGTGTGTACAAGATGCCCATGTACAATGTCTAATAGTTGTACATGCTGATCTCTAGGCTGAGGAAGGTGCCTACAACAAAGTTGTGGAGAAGGTACCATTCAAGAATGACAAGCAACTGAAGATAGAGAGAAGAAAGAATATCATCGAGAGCTTTAGACCTCATTACACCACCGAAGAGTTACTGGCAAACCTTAATAAAGACAAACGCTGGGAGTGACCACTTCCTGCACTCTCTGATCGCTTCATTTGGTGCTTCCTGTTTGACTGTCGTTATAATACTGACATGTATCCATGGAGATAAGTGCTTATTTTTTAGGTCATCAATGTACAGTTGTGATTATTTGTGTATTTTGAGCTGACTGTTGTGAATCTGTATAGTGATTTGGGTCAAATAAATATGAAAGATACATTGAAACTTTTGTTGTCTTTTCTGTACGTCCAGAGGAGAACTTCTGGTTGGTGAGTGGTTCCCCTTATAGAGTTCAGGACAGGTTACGCTAGATCTAAAGTGCTCCCTAGCGTTTGGCTTTTCGTGGCAAGGCGCTGTGCCACCGAGTACAGGTTCGATCCTGCTGTGGTCCATATTTTTTCCTGTTGTTGATTATTTGTCATTTTTTCTGAGTGCTGTAAACATACCTCTTCCTCTGAATTGTTACGCCATGTCATAGTGACAGGTCAACCACTTCAGACTAATGTCATTTCAATCCTTCCCGCACCGCTAGATGCCACTCAGGGCTTGTAATGTTTTTTGTCATCTATTCTTTGTGAGATGTTTGATCTTATCTGAGTCTATGCCTGCCAACTTTGCTTCTCTTATAAGTGTTCTTTTTAGTGTCTCTCTAGGTCTTCCTCTATTTCTGTACCCTGATGTTTCCTATAGAAGAGCCTGTTTTGGAATTCTCTTGTTGTCTCTTCTCAACACATGTCTGACATATGTCCATCTTCTCTTCCTAATTGTAGATGAGATCATTGGTTGCATGGCCATTTTTCTTATCTCTATATTAGTCTTGAATTCATTCCATTGTAGATGAGATCATTGGTTGCATGACCATTTCTCTTATCTCTATATTAGTCTTGAATTCATTCCATTGTAGATGAGATCATTGGTTGCATGACCATTTCTCTTATCTCTATATTAGTCATTGGTTGCATGACCATTTCTCTTATCTCTATATTAGTCTTGAATTCATTCCATTGTAGATGAGATCATTGGTTGCATGACCATTTCTCTTATCTCTATATTAGTCTTGAATTCATTCCATTGTAGATATCATCATTGGTTGCATGACCATTTCTCTTATCTCTATATTAGTCTTGAATTCATTCCATTGTAGATGAGATCATTGGTTGCATGACCATTTCTCTTATCTCTATATTAGTCTTGAATTCATTCCATTGTATGATATCATCATTGGTTGCATGACCATTTCTCTTATCTCTATATTAGTCTTGAATTCATTCCATTGTAGATGAGATCATTGGTTGCATGACCATTTCTCTTATCTCTATATTAGTCTTGAATTCATTCCATTGTAGATGAGATCGTTGGTTGCTAATATAGAGATAAGAGAAATGGCCATGCAAACAACGATCTCATCTTCAATTAGGAAGAGAAGATGGACATATGTCAGACATGTGTTGAGAAGAGACAAAAGAATTCCAAAATGTGGTCTTTTATGGGAAACATCAGGATACTGAAAAATGAAGACCTCGAGGCACTAAAAAGAACACTTATAAGAAAAGCAATGTTGGCAGGCATAGACTTAGTAGATAAGATTGAGCATCTCTCCCAGAATAGAGATGGATGGCCAAAAACAGTACAAGCTGTGAGGCTGGAAGGATGTAGATCAATGGTAACTACAATCACTGACAGTAGACATCCCTGTTTCACTGCCATCAACCATTCCCTCCACTGCCCAAGGACAGCCGTCATGTCTTTTATAATGAAGGCACTTTCTGCTGGTGTGTCCACAAGTCTATCTATGCTGTCAAACACTTTTTGTTTTTAAATCAACAAAATTTGCAGATTAAAATAATTGTTGTTTTGCTGAATGTTCATTAGAGTGAATTGTTGTTGTGAATGTTCATTAGAGTAAATTGTTGTTGTGAATGTTCATTAGAGTGAATTGTTGTTGTGAATGTTCATTAGAGTGAATTGTTGTTGTAAATGTTCATTACAGTGAATTGTTGTTGTTGTGAATGTTCATTAAAGTGAATTGTTGTTGTTGTGAATGTTCATTAAAGTGAATTGTTGTTGTTGTGAATGTTCATTAAAGTGAATTGTTGTTGTTGTGAATGTTCATTAGAGTGAATTGTTGTTGTTGTGAATGTTCATTAAAGTGAATTGTTGTTGTTGTGAATGTTCATTAGAGTGAATTGTTGTTGTTGTGAATGTTCATTAAAGTGAATTGTTGTTGTTGTGAATGTTCATTAAAGTGAATTGTTGTTGTTGTGAATGTTCATTAGAGTGAATTGTTGTTGTTGTGAATGTTCATTAGAGTGAATTGTTGTTGTTGTGAATATTCATTAGAGTGAATTGTTGTTGTGAATGTTCATTAGAGAGAATTGTTGTTGTGAATGTTCATTAGAGTGAATTGTTGTTGTGAATGTTCATTAGAGTGAATTGTTGTTGTGAATGTTCATTAGAGTGAATTATTGTTGTGAATGTTTATTAGAGTGAATTATTGTTGTGAATGTTCATTAGAGTGAATTGTTGTTGTTGTGAATATTCATTAGAGTGAATTGTTGTTGTGAATGTTCATTAGAGTGAATTGTTGTTGTGAATGTTCATTAGAGTGAATTATTGTTGTGAATGTTTATTAGAGTGAATTATTGTTGTGAATGTTCATTAGAGTGAATTGTTGTTGTTGTGAATATTCATTAGAGTGAATTATTGTTGTGAATGTTCATTAGAGTGAATTGTTGTTGTTGTGAATGTTCATTAGAGTGAATTGTTGTTGTTGTGAATATTCATTAGAGTGAATTGTTGTTGTTGTGAATATTCATTAGAGTGAATTGTTGTTGTTGTGAATGTTCATTAGAGTGAATTGTTGTGAATGTTCATTAGAGTGAATTGTTGTTGTTGTGAATATTCATTAGAGTGAATTGTTGTTGTGAATGTTCATTAGAGTGAATTGTTGTTGTTGTGAATATTCATTAGAGTGAATTGTTGTGAATGTTCATTAGAGTGAATTGTTGTTGTTGTGAATGTTCATTAGAGTGAATTGTTGTTGTTGTGAATGTTCATTAGAGTGAATTGTTGTTGTTGTGAATATTCATTAGAGTGAATTGTTGTGAATGTTCATTAGAGTGAATTGTTGTTGTTGTGAATATTCATTAGAGTGAATTGTTGTTGTGAATGTTCATTAGAGTGAATTGTTGGTCAAAGCAGCATGTTCTTCGCTCATATCATCAACATCTTTGGTTCTGTTCAGCAATATTCTACAGAGAACCTTGGAGACAACTGATACGAGCAACATTGCTCTCCAGCTATTGCAATCATTAAGAGTGCCTTCTTGATGTAGTTTACAGACCTGAGAAGAGCAATGTGGTCCACACCCACCTCCCTGGAAGAGACACTATATGGGGGCAATCGATTCGCTTAAACAGACGGCTGACTTCATGAGAGAGTCTGGAATCCTACTCTGATTGAGTCTTGATCGCAGAGAGACTGGAATCCTACTCTGATTGAGTCTTGATCGCAGAGAGACTGGAATCCTACTCTGATTGAGTCTTGATTGCAGAGAGAGAGAGTCTGGAATCCTACTCTGATTGTCTTGATTGCACAGAGAGTGAGAGAGTTTGGAATCCTACTCTGATTGAGTCTTGATCACAGAGAGAGAGTGAGTCTGGAATCCTACTCTGATTGAGTCTTGATCACAGAGAGAGTGAGTCTGGAATCCTACTCTGATTGAGTCTTGATCACAGAGAGAGAGTCTGGAATCCTACTTTGATTGAGTCTTGATCACAGAGAGAGAGAGAGAGTCTGGAATCCTACTCTGATTGAGTCTTGATCACAGAGAGAGAGTCTGGAATCCTACTTTGATTGAGTCTTGATCACAGAGAGAGAGAGTCTGGAATCCTACTCTGATTGAGTCTTGATCACAGAGAGAGAGAGTCTGGAATCCTACTCTGATTGAGTCTTGATCACAGAAAGAGAGAGTCTGGAATCCTACTCTGATTGAGTCTTGATCACAGAAAGAGAGAGTCTGGAATCCTACTTTGATTGAGTCTTGATCACAGAGAGAGAGAGGTAGTTTGATCATGACCCCTTTCTTCCAGTTTGTAGGAACTTTGTTGTTCATTCCAAATTTGATGAAATAACTTTCCTAAGTGGGATAAGTTTTGATTATGCTTTCAGCATCTCTGCAGCTATTTCATCTATGCCAGGAGCTTTATTATTAGCCTTGTGTTTCACTGCTAATTTAATCTCTCTTCTAGTCTTCTTCTTTCCTTCCTCATTTGCCTTTCAGCGTCGAGGGGAGATATAATTTGCGGTCTTTTGCTCTTCTGTTCGCCTCTGCTGCTGTTATGTTTCCTAGTGCTTCTAATATTCCATCGACCCATCTTTTTCGTGGTCGACCCTTGGGTCTGGTGTTCTCGCGTTTGTTGAAGGCTCGTTGTGTTGTGTTTTCTTCTTTCTGCCTAGTCACGTGGCCAAACCATTTTATCTGTTGTTTCCTTATATATTCTATGACAGGGGCTATTACTAGCATTGTTCTCAGTTCTTCATTTCTGATCTTATCTCTCAGACTGTTTCCTGTCATTCGTCTAACACATTTCATCTCAGTAGAGGTTGTTTTTCTTATTGTTCTTGCATCTAGGGTCCAGGTCTGGCATTGGTAGCACAACGTTGGGATGAAGATTGTATTGTAGAGTGCTCGTTTTGCCTCCAGAGTTATTTCCTTGTTGGACAATAGTGGTGATAACTGCCCAATGATTTGACAAGCTTTGTTGTATCTTGATTCTATTTCTGCTGTTTGTGAATTATCGTTTGTCACTAGACTTCCTTGGTATTTGAATTCCTCTACTCTGTTCTAGTGATTTCATTTATGTTGATGTTAGCACTATCTAAGTTAGTATATGGCTGACCACCGTGGGCCTAATCATGTACTATTCCAAAGAAAGCCGTGGAGAGATATTCTAACTACAGTAAGTAATCTTGGAAGGGAAAATGCAAGGTAAAAGAGGCATACCAAGACTAACATGGACAAGTCAGCCTATGACAACCTGCACTATCAAAGCAAGATAGCTGAATAGCGTTCCCTTGTAGCCAACCTTTGATGTGGAGATGGCACCCAATGATGAGAAGTTTATAAGGTGCCATCTTTACTCACAACAGGTCTGCCACTTGATGTTGTCAAGGATCTTGTTTCTGTAGATTGTAGCTTTCTGTCTTGGAGACTAATTCTGCATCCACTGCCAGATTATTCATCTTTTATCTCTTCTTGCAGAACTATTATTATCAAGGTCATTCTGTGTTGCTGTTGCCATGTTCCTATAGATAATCCTGACATCATCAAGTACCGGGCCTAGTGGCGTAGGTGATCATGTCTCTCCACAACTTTCCATCTCGGCAGCTATTTATCATTTCTGTTGTTGACCTTCTGCCAAGCCATTGTCTTAAGCTGTCTGTTATTTATTCTCTTTGCTTCCCTCTATCTCTTCGTCCCTCAATTTTTCCAGTTGTTACAATATATTCCAATTGTTCTCTTCTCATTACATGGCCAAAAAATTATGATCCTGACATGGAACCTAATTCTGCCAGAAAAATGTATGTTCTTTATTTGTTGTAGCTGAACTTTTTCACTTATTACCGAAGTTATGTTTTGCTTTTAGCAGACTAATGTAATGGTGACCACAAACTGATATCTGAGATAAGAGTAATGGCGTTTCAATACAACATGAGCATAACAAACAACATTTCAAATAAAGAACACAACAATAGTTGCATTATTGTACAAGTTGTGATGTCAACATGATAGAACAACAAGGTAGACAGAACAAGAAGACATTGCTGAAGTGTGCTCCCAACTGTTGGCCAATGTCTGGTACTGCTGCCTCATTCATCTTTCTCTCTGTAGCTGGGTTTTCTGTCTGTATATGGGAGGGGGGGGGGGGTATAGGATCTGTTAGTGGCGGAGGGATGAGTATAGGATCTGTTAGTGGCGGAGGGATGAGTATAGGATCTGTTGGTGGTGGAGGGGGGAAGTATAAGATCTGTTGGTGGTGGAGGGGGGAGGGTATAGGATCTATTAGTGGCGGAGGGAGGAGTATAGGATCTGTTGGTGGTGGAGGGGGGAAGTATAAGATCTGTTGGTGGTGGAGGGGGGAGGGTATAGGATCTATTAGTGGCGGAGGGATGAGTATAGGATCTGTTGGTGGTGGAGGGGGGAAGTATAAGATCTGTTGGTGGTGGAGGGGGGAGGTATAGGATCTATTAGTGGCGGAGGGAGGAGTATAGGATCTGTTGGTGGCGGAGGGATGAGTATAGGATCTGTTAGTGGTGGAGGGATGAGTATAGGATCTGTTAGTGGTGGAGGGATGAGTATAGGATCTGTTAGTGGCGGAGGGATGAGTATAGGATCTGTTAGTGGCGGAGGGATGAGTATAGGATCTGTTGGTGGTGGAGGGGGGAAGTATAAGATCTGTTGGTGGTGGAGGGGGGAGGGTATAGGATCTATTAGTGGCGGAGGGAGGAGTATAGGATCTGTTAGTGGCGGAGGGATGAGTATAGGATCTGTTAGTGGTGGAGGGATGAGTATAGGATCTGTTAGTGGTGGAGGGGGGAGTATAAGATCTGTTGGGGGGGGAGGGTATAGGATCTGTTGGTGGCGGAGGGAGGAGTATAGGATCTGTTGGTGGTGGAGGGGGGAAGCATAAGATCTGTTGGTGGTGGAGGGGGGAGTATAGGATCTGTTGGTGGGGGAGGGGTGAGTATAAGATCTGTTGGTGGTGGAGGGGGGAAGTATAAGATCTGTTGGTGGTGGAGGGGTGAGTATAAGATCTGTTAGTGGTGGAGGGGTGAGTATAAGATCTGTTGGTGGTGGTGGAGGGGGGAGTATAAGATCTGTTAGTGGTGGAGGGGGGGGTATAGGATCTGTTAGTGGTGGAGGACAGTAGAACATGGATGGAGTGTGTGGTTGTGATGTAAGGGAATGATCTTGGTCCAGGTAGAGGCTCATCTTGCCTGACATGTGACCCTGCAGCTACAACCTTCTGGCATCGTGGAGAGCTCGTAGAGAAATGACAATCTTTCATGAACAAAACATCTCGGAGGAGACACACAAGTTAATACATGCTCTTGACAACACTATCTCACCCCACACAGTACATTACTCCACACACAAATCCATCACTCCACACACTAATCCATCACTCCACACAGATCATCACCCCACACAGTACATTACTCCACACACTAATCCATCACTCTACACACTAATCCATCACTCTACACACTAATCCATCACTCCACACAGATCATCACCCCACACAGTACATTACTCCACACAAATCCATCACTCCACACACTAATCCATCACTCCACACAGATCATCACCCCACACAGTACATTACTCCACACACTAATACATCACTCTACACAGATCATCACCCCACACAGTACATTACTCCACACAAATCCATTACTCCACACAAATCCATCACTCCACACACAAATCCCATCACTCCATACACAGACCATCACTCCACACACAAATCCCATCACTGCACACACACAGACCACTCCACACACAAATCCATCACTCCACACACAGACCATCACTCCACATAAATCCATCACTCCACACACACAGACCACCACTCCATACACATAAATCCATCACTCCACATAAATCCATCACTCCACACACAAATCCCATCACTCCATACACACAGACCATCACTCCACACACTAGAAATCCACTCAACAAAAATATGCCCTATCAATCAAACACTAAAAATACACATCAAGATGGACTTGTACCAAAACTTGTTGGCAGGAACAGAGTGCAATCACACGAGAGCAACTTTGACATCTGAGATAGCAAACTGACTACATCATTGTGTGAAGACTGTCTTTAGCAATAATAACATGTGTCTTCTTAGTCACTGCTGTTTGTTTTGCAAGGTCAGGTCTTTACATTGAGCTATAGAAATGACCTCTGCCAAGTTGTCTGCTTGACAATTGTGTTGTTGGGTGAGACTTTCCGTGAAGTCTTCGGATTTTCCTTCCAACGTTGGACACTTGTCTCAGCAGAACGTCTCCTAGCTCTGCTAGATCACTGGGGTTGTTTTCCATACTGTAAATATCTGAACATGCTGCATCTGGACTCTCTAGAACTGGCTCACTTGATGTGGCCTCCAAGCTGCTGTGGCTGACAGGATGAGGCTCCAAACATCTTGAGGCTGTGTTTGACTGAGGCTCTTCTAAGGCTGAGAGTTCTGGAAGGTTTGTGGTGCTGCTGGTTTTGTTTTTCTTGAAGACACTTGGGTTCTGTAGTGCAGGAAGTTCCTTATGGAACGATGCATGTTGAGAAGCTGCGGGTGGTGTAGGAAGTTCCTTATGGAACGGCGCATGTTGAGAAGCTGCGGGTGGTGTAGGAAGTTCCTTATGGAACGGCGCATGTTGAGAAGGTGCAGGAAGTTCCTTATGGAACGGTGCATGTTGAGAAGCTGTGGGTGGTGCAGGAAGTTCCTTATGGAACGATGCATGTTGAGAAGCTGTGGGTGGTGCAGGAAGTTCCTTATGGAACGATGCATGTTGAGAAGCTGCGGGTGGTGTAGGAAGTTCCTTATGGAACGGCGCATGTTGAGAAGGTGCAGGAAGTTCCTTATGGAACGGTGCATGTTGAGAAGCTGTGGGTGGTGCAGGAAGTTCCTTATGGAACGATGCGTGTTGAGAAGCTGTGGGTGGTGCAGGAAGTTCCTTATGGAACGGTGCGTGTTGAGAAGGTGCGGGTGGTGTAAGAACAGAAGATGGTGACAATGGACTTTGAGGAGGTGAGAGAAGTGGAGGAGTTAGTGGTGTCAGTCTGGCAACTGCCTGAGATGGCGGAGTAGAAGTCTTGCTGTAGGAATCTTCCAGAAATATGTGGATGTTGCTATCCTGTGGACTGATCTCGCCAGCAGAATGTGACCTGCTGACACCCTCTTTGAGATTATGTTCGTAGCCAAGCTCTGATGAAACCCATTCAGCATCAGGGCTTCTGACTTCAAACTTCCCAACCAAATGTCTGACCACAGACGGTTCTGATGAACCGCCTCCAAGAGACTGGCTGGAGGAAGTCGCAGGCTTGATTACTGTATGAGCTGCGTCACCGACTGATAGAACTCTTGGTCGCATACTCTCTTGGCTGGAGCAAAGGTCACTGTTTAGCACACCAAGGCCAGTTCTAGAATTACCTATCTCCGCTGCACTGCAGCAAGCTTGATATCCCTCGGGCTGAGTGCCCAATTCCACTGACTCCCCGTGTGTTGATATCTTTCTTGCCCTAACCAACGCCAGGGAAGCGTCCCCACCACCAGAGTGCCTACACGTTAATGAAGACTTCTCCGACTCCGCCTCAAACACAGTGGACGACTTGCTGGCAACATTTTTACGAACGGGAGGTGAGTTCTTCTCAATTTTCTGGACAAAATATTTGACCAGATTTGTCCCAAACCTTCCCCCATCTTCTCGTTGGGAGGGACTGGGACTTATGGACAAGGCTGACCCAATTTCCCTGATCAATGCCAGCGTATGTGGGTCAAAGTTTCCCCTGCCGCTGGGTTCAAGGTCAAGTTGTTTGTCCCATGATGCACTCCTCTCTTTTGCTGGAAAGCTGTTCTGGCCATGCAGGGGTGTAGGTGTTGATGTGTTGTCTGGTTGGCTGCTGGAGGTTGCCACATTGTCCACACCTGAGTCAAGGAGACAAAATTATCAATTATTAACTTGATAAGCATAGACAAGACACTATAGCTCTCTCACTGTCAACACAGACAAGACCTTACAGCTCTCTCACTGTCAACACAGACAGGACACTACAGCTCTCTCACTGTCAACACAGACAAGACACTATAGCTCTCTCACTGTCAACACAGACAAGACACTAGCTCTCTCACTGTTAACACAGACAAGACACTATAGCTCTCTCACTGTCAACACAGACAAGACACTATAGCTCTCTCACTGTCAACACAGACAGGACACTACAGCTCTCTCACTGTCAACACAGACAAGACACTACAACTCTCTCACTGTCAACACAGACAAGAAACTACAGCTCTCTCACTGCCAACACAGACAAGACAGTACATCTCTCTCTCTGTCAACACAGACAAGACACTATAGCTCTCTCTCTGTCAACACAGACAGGACACTACAGCTCTCTCACTGTCAACACAGACAAGACACTATAGCTCTCTCTGTCAACACAGACAAGACACTATAGCTCTCACTGTCAACACAGACAAGACACTACAGCTCTCTCACTGTCAACACAGACAAGACACTACATCTCTCTCACTGTCAACACAGACAAGACACTACAGCTCTCTCTCTGTCAACACAGACAAGACACTACAGCTCTCTCTCTGTCAACACAGACAAGACACTATAGCTCTCTCACTGTCAACACAGACAAGACACTATAGCTCTCTCACTGTCAACACAGACAAGACACTATAGCTCTCTCACTGTCAACACAGACAAGACACTACAGCTCTCTCACTGTCAACACAGACAAGACACTATAGCTCTCTCACTGTCAACACAGACAAGACACTATAGCTCTCTCACTGTCAACACAGACAAGACACTATAGCTCTCACTGTCAACACAGACAAGACACTACAGCTCTCTCACTGTCAACACAGACAAGACACTACATCTCTCTCACTGTCAACACAGACAAGACACTACAGCTCTCTCTCTGTCAACACAGACAAGACACTATAGCTCTCTCTCTGTCAACACAGACAAGACACTACAGCTCTCTCACTGCCAACACAGACTAGACAATACAGCTCTCTCACTGTCAACACAGACAAGACACTACAGCTCTCTCACTGTCAACACAGACAGGACACTACAGCTCTCTCACTGTCAACACAGACAGGACACTACAGCTCTCCCACTGTCAACACAGACAAGACACTGCAGTTCTCGATGTGGAGATGGCACCCAATGAATGTTGCTCCATGATAGCCAAACTTTGAAGTGGAAACGCCACCCAATGAATGGTGGCTCCATGGTTGCCAACCTTCGAAGTGGAGATGGCACCTAATGAATGGTGGCTCCATGGTTGCCAACCTTCGAAGTGGAGATGGCACCTAATGAATGGTAGTCCATGGTAGCCAATCTTCAGTGTGAAGATGAAACCCAATGAATGTTGCTCCATGGTAGCCAACCTTCGAAGTGGAGACAGCACCTAATGAATGGTGGTCCATGGTAGCCAACCTTCGAAGTGGAGACAGCACCTAATGAATGGTGGTCCATGGTAGCCAACCTTCAAAGTGGAGACAGCACCTAATGAATGGTGGTCCATGGTAGCCAACCTTCAAAGTGGAGACGGCACCTAATGAATGGTGGTCCATGGTAGCCAACCTTCGAAGTGGAGACGGCACCTAATGAATGGTGGTCCATGGTAGCCAACCTTCAAAGTGGAGACAGCACCTAACGAATGGTGGTCCATGGTAGCCAACCTTCAAAGTGGAGACAGCACCTAACGAATGGTGGTCCATGGTAGCCAACCTTCAAAGTGGAGACAGCACCTAATGAATGGTGGTCCATGGTAGCCAACCTTCAAAGTGGAGACAGCACCTAATGAATGGTGGTCCATGGTAGCCAACCTTCAAAGTGGAGACAGCACCTAACGAATGGTGGTCCATGGTAGCCAACCTTCAAAGTGGAGACAGCACCTAATGAATGGTGGTCCATGATAGCCAACCTTCAAAGTGGAGACGGCACCTAATGAATGGTGGTCCATGGTAGCCAACCTTCGAAGTGGAGACGGCACCTAAAGAATGGTGGTCAATGGTAGCCAACCTTCAAAGTGGAGACAGCACCTAATGAATGGTGGTCCATGGTAGCCAACCTTCGAAGTGGAGACGGCACCTAATGAATGGTGGTCCATGGTAGCCAACCTTCAAAGTGGAGACGGCACCTAATGAATGGTGGTCCATGGTAGCCAACCTTCGAAGTGGAGACGGCACCTAATGAATGGTGGTCCATGGTAGCCAACCTTCGAAGTGGAGACGGCACCTAATGAATGGTGGTCCATGGTAGCCAACCTTCGAAGTGGAGACGGCACCTAAAGAATGGTGGTCAATGGTAGCCAACCTTCAAAGTGGAGACAGCACCTAATGAATGGTGGTCCATGGTAGCCAACCTTCGAAGTGGAGACGGCACCTAATGAATGGTGGTCCATGGTAGCCAACCTTCAAAGTGGAGACGGCACCTAATGAATGGTGGTCCATGGTAGCCAACCTTCGAAGTGGAGACGGCACCTAAAGAATGGTGGTCCATGGTAGCCAACCTTCAAAGTGGAGACGGCACCTAAAGAATGGTGGTCCATGGTAGCCAACCTTCAAAGTGGAGACGGCACCTAATGAATGGTGGTCCATGATAGCCAACCTTCAAAGTGGAGACGGCACCTAATGAATGGTGGTCCATGGTAGCCAACCTTCAAAGTGGAGACGGCACCTAATGAATGGTGGTCCATGGTAGCCAACCTTCGAAGTGGAGACGGCACCTAATGAATGGTGGTCCAAGGTAGCCAACCTTCAATGCCGAGATGCCACCCAATGAATGAAATGTGCTCCATGGCACCCAATGAATGATCAAAGAGCCAGAACGTCATAACTTGGAGAAAGAGCCAGAACATCATAATTTGGAGAAATAGCCACTCCTTGTGTAATCATTTATGTAAACTTACCACTCCCTAGTCCCTGGCCAAGGTCTGTTGTTTGAGAGGGTGAATGATGCGTAGCAGACTTAATGTCTGTTGTCTTGACTTCGATGGCTGCTCCAACAGACTGAAGATCATCCAAAGATCTCCCAGAAGATGGGGACACGATGGGCCCACTCAGCCTGCGGCCTTGAGCATATCGAGAGTGGAGCATGTCCCTTGGTTGTTTCAAGCTGGATGTTCGTAGTACCGGACTGGTGGAGGTAAGGATCTCAGGGTCACCGTTGCTCAAGATAAGTCTGGTCAATAGAGTGAATTGTAGGTGAATGTTACAAACAGTAGAGCTTAAGTTTGGTGAGTTTAAGTGGAGGTTACAAACAGTGGAGCTTATGTTTGGTGAGTTTAAGTGAATGTTACAAACAGTGGAGCTTATGCTTGGTGAGTTTATGTGGAGGTTACAAACAGTGGAGCTTATGTTTGGTGAGTTTAAGTGGAGGTTACAAACAGTGGAGCTTATGTTTGATGAGTTTAAGTGGAGGTTACAAACAGTGGAGCTTATGCTTGGTGAGTTTATGTGAATGTTACAAACAGTGGAGCTTATGTTTGGTGAGTTTATGTGAATGTTACAAACAGTGGAGCTTATGCTTGGTGAGTTTATGTGAATGTTACAAACAGTGGAGCTTATGTTTGGTGAGTTTATGTGAATGTTACAAACAGTGGAGCTTATGTTTGGTGAGCTTAAGTGGAGGTTACAAACAATGGAGCTTATGTTTGGTGTGTTTAAGTGGAGGTTACAAACAATGGAGCTTATGTTTGGTGTGTTTAAGTGGAGGTTACAAACAGTGGAGCTTATGTTTGGTGAGTTTATGTGAATGTTACAAACAGTGGAGCTTATGCTTGGTGAGTTTATGTGAATGTTACAAACAGTGGAGCTTATGTTTGGTGAGTTTATGTGAATGTTACAAACAGTGGGGCTTATGTTTGGTGAGTTTATGTGAATGTTACAAACAGTGGAGCTTATGTTTGGTGAGCTTAAGTGGAGGTTACAAACAATGGAGCTTATGTTTGGTGTGTTTAAGTGGAGGTTACAAATAATGGAGCTTATGTTTGGTGTGTTTAAGTGGAGGTTACAAACAGTGGAGCTTATGTTTGGTGAGTTTAAGTGGAGGTTACAAAGAGTGGAGCTTATGTTTGGTGAGTTTAAGTGGAGGTAACAAACAGTGGAGTTTATGTTTGGTGTGTTTATGTGAATGCTACAAACAGTGGAGCTTATGTTTGGTGAGTTTAAGCGGAGGTAACAAACAGTGGAGCTTATGTTTGGTGAGTTTAAGCGGAGGTAACAAACAGTGGAGCTTATGTTTGGTGTGTTTATGTGAATGCTACAAACAGTGGAGCTTATGTGTGGTGAGTTTAAGTGGAGCTATGTTTGGTGAGTTGAAATGTTACATGTATTTGCTAAACAAAATGGTGAGTGAAAACTATGAATGATTGAGCCTGATTTCTAAATAAAATGGTGATCTTTAGGTAGAAATAATAATAATGATTGCAGACGGAATGTGCACAGAATATTACGTGTGGTTTATGAGGTATGTCCTGCTGGCTAGACTGAATGAATGAGATAAGACTGGGAGGGTGTGCACATCATGTTATGTGTAGTGTACGAAGCATGCCTTGCTGGCCAGCACAAACCTCTGTCTCCCCTCAATCTCCAGCCGTGTCCGCAAGACTGTGCCAGGAACTAGTGGAATATTCTCACTCTCAAACACGGAAATACTGCAAGAATCGCCTGACCCTTGTGGACACAGCTCCATGCAGCTGTGAGAACTAAATATGGCCAGGCCTGGCTGGTGTAGGCTGACCTGGCCCAGAAGATGACTTTCCTCTCTTGCATCTGCAGGGAAAGGACAGGAGATAGTCATCACATTTTCTTTAGAGAATACTCTACAATCAACATGCCAAGTCACTTTTCGTTTTTGAATTAAGTATTCATGTTTGTATGTTTCTACTGGAACAAACACATTTATCTACAGATGTATCATAGACCTAACACATTTATCTACAGATGTATCATAGACCTAGCACATTTATCTACAGATGTATCATAGACCTAGCACATTTATGTAGATGTATCATAGACCTAACACATTTATCTACAGATGTATCATAGACCTAGCACATTTATCTACAGATGTATCATAGACCTAACACATTTATCTACAGATGTATCATAGACCTAGCACATTTATCTACAGATGTATCAAAGACCTAACACATTTATCTACAGATGTATCAAAGACCTAACACATTTATCTACAGATGTATCATAGACCTAACACATTTATCTACAGATGTATCATAGACCTAGCACATTTATCTACAGATGTATCATAGACCTAGCACATTTATCTACAGATGTATCAAAGACCTAACACATTTATCCACAGAAAGATCTTATGATAAAAACATCTACCCACAAAGGTATCATAGATTAAACACATTCACCCACAGGTGTATCATAGAATAAACACATTTACCCACACAGACAGACGACATGTGATAAACACACATATTCACCCTGAAAGAAGGTGGCGCCAGTAGTCCCAGCCAGCGAAGGCCCTTCAGTGTTCTCTCCTCTGACATGAGGCTGGGACATTTCTCCCTGGGTCTCTCTGACCTACAACAACAAACATTCGCCAGTTCTTCCTGGGCTACCAACAGTGTCGTCATCCCATACAGCATGTTACAACGAGAGCTCAAATATGCTTGAAATATTTTGGTCACATACACGCCTCTAGTTTTTTGTATGTCACATATAGTCAATACACCAAGTTGTTTGTATGTCACATATGGTCAATATGTCAAGTTGTTTATATGTCACAAATAGTCAATACACCAATGAGGACATGAAGGGCACCATCCAATATGACGGCAGCACATCACAACCCTTCGGCATACACAGCGGTGTCAAGCAGGGATGCGTTCTTGCTCCAACTCTATTTGGAATCTTCTTCGCTGTTCTGTTAAAACATGCATTCTCACATTCAAATGAAGGTGTCTTTCTGCATACTAGATCCGATGGCCGACTGTTCAACATCTCAAGACTAAAGGCAAGGTCTAAGGTCAGACATATTTATATTAGAGATCTGTTATTTGCTGACGACGCTGCACTTGTCACGCAAAGTCAGGAAGAACTCCAGAGCATGGTACATCGCTTTGCACACGCCTGCCGAGACTTCGGTCTAACAATAAGTTTGCAGAAAACTAACATACTCGGTCAGGACACCGAAGCAACACCTGAAATCTCTATCGACAACTATAAACTTGACATCGTGCGGCAGTATAACTACCTGGGGTCCATCATCAGCGACAGACTATCTTTAGATACAGAAATTGACACTCGTATTGGTAAAGCCGCTACCACCTTTGCCCGTCTTTCTAAGCGTGTCTGGCAAAACAACAAACTGACAATTAAAACAAAATCTGCAGTGTACAATGCCTGCATAATTAGTATCCTCCTGTATGGCAGCAAATCTTGGACAACCTATGTAAAGCAGGAGAGGAGGCTAAATGCATTCCATATGCGATGTCTACACCGTATTCTTGGTATCACCTGGAAGGATAAAGTGACAAACATGGAGGTCCTGACTCGCACAGGCCTCCCGAATATCTACACGCTGCTCAAACAACGTAGGTTACGCTGGCTTGGCCATGTACACCGTATGAAAGATGGCCGCGTACCAAAAGATATACTCTACGGACAACTGGCAGATGGTAAAAGAACTAGGGGGCGCCCAAATCTTCGATTTGTAGATGTGTGTAAACGTGACATGAAGACCCTGAACATAAACCCTGCAGCCTGGGAAGACATAGCTGCAGACCGAAATCTCTGGAAACACACTCTAAAGGTTCACCTCAAAGAAGAAGCAGACAGATTCATAGAGAAAGAGAATACACGGCGAAAGAAAAGAAAGGAAAAAATAACATTTCTAGGGGCGCTGAAAAATCCATAGTCAACTATGACTGACGGAGGCTACTAGTCAATACACCAAGTTGCTTGTATGTCACATATAGTCAATATGTCAAGCTTTTTGTATGTCACATATAGTCAATATGCCAAGTTGTTTGTATGTCACATATAGTCAATATGTCAAGCTTTTTGTATGTCACATATAGTCGATATGCCAAGTTGTTTGTATGTCACATATAGTCAATATGCCAAGTTGTTTGTATGTCATATATAATCAATATGTCAAGTTGTTTGTATGTCACATATAGTCAATACATCAAGTTGTTTGTATGTCATATATAGTCAATACACCAAGTTGTTTGAATGTCACATATAGTCAATATGCCAAGTTGTTTGTATGTCACATATAGTCAATATGTCAAGCTTTTTGTATGTCACATATAGTCGATATGCCAAGTTGTTTGTATGTCACATATAGTCAATATGCCAAGTTGTTTGTATGTCATATATAATCAATATGTCAAGTTGTTTGTATGTCACATATAGTCAATACATCAAGTTGTTTGTATGTCATATATAGTTAATACACCAAGTTGTTTGAATGTCACATATAGTCAATATGCCAAGTTGTTTGTATGTCACATATAGTCAATATGCCAAGTTGTTTGTATGTCACATATAGTCAATATGCCAAGTTGTTTGTATGTCACATATAATCAATATGTCAAGTTGTTTGTATGTCACATATAGTCAATACATCAAGTTGTTTGTATGTCATATATAGTCAATACACCAAATTGCTTGTATGTCATATTAGTCAATACACCAAGTTGTTTGTATGCCACATATAGTCAATATGCCAAATTGCTTGTATGTCACATTAGTCAATACACCAAGTTGTTTGTATGTCACATATAGTCAATATGCCAAATTGCTTGTATGTCACATTAGTCAATACACCAAGTTGTTTGTATGCCACATATAGTCAATATGCCAAGTTGTTTGTATGCCACATATAGTCAATATGCCAAGTTGTTTGTATGTCACATATAGTCAATATGCCAAGTTGTTTGTATGTCACATATAGTCAATATGCCAAGTTGTTTGTATGCCACATATAGTCAATATGCCAAGTTGTTTGTATGCCACATATAGTCAATATGCCCTACTTCTAAACTTTCAAGAAATAAGGGACAACACGAGTTTACCTATCCATGTAAAAAAACCTTTTCTTGTCCTTTGTAAATGTTCATTGAACAGGCATTTAATAGAGAACTTTTAAGATTTTATTTGTAGCTTGATCATTTCTTATAATGTCTCCACATTATGTTTGTTCGTTCGTATTCATACTTCATATACTGTTATTATTAGGCCGTCTTGTTCTTTCTTTAACACATTCTTCAAGTCAAATCTTATTTTTTCAACCTTGACAATCGACAAAGGCTTGAGGTGTACAATAGTACCAACACATATTTATTGATGTACTATTTTACAGTCCGATGGTCAAGAAATAAGGGATAACATAAGTTTACCTTTACAAAATTACAAGAAATAGGGGACAACATAAGTTTACCTTTCCAAACTTACTAGAAATAGGGGACAACATAAGTTTACCTTTACAAACTTACAAGAAATAGGGGACAACATAAGTTTACCTTTCCAAATTTACAAGAAATAGGGGACAACATAAGTTTACCTTTCCAAACTTACAAGAAATAGGGGACAACATAAGTTTACCTTTCCAAACTTGATAGAAATAAGGGATAACATAAGTTTACCTTTCCAAACTTGTTAGAAATAAGGGATAACATAAGTTTACCTTTCCAAACTTGCTAGAAATAAGGGACAACATATGTTTACCTTTCCAAACTTGCAAGGAGTCTTCTCTTGACATGGACCATGAGCAGCAAAAGCTGTGCCAAGTACTTCTTTTGTGTTATCATGATCAGCTCCCTCCATCTCTGTAGCCACGACAGCATTTTCCAGGCATGTGACCTTATTAACTGCGGAGAGGTCAAGGGCAAATGGTAATGAATGTTCTACAGGTTCAGGTGATCCTCCAATACCCTGTGAAGACATCAAGTAACCATCACTTGTTGAAGACGGCCTCTTACTGGCACTAGATGATAGTGACGTGACATGACAGGAGGCACCAACTGCTGGCACTGTGCTCTGTACGTTTGTGGCAGAGAACTGAGCTTTATTTCCTGTCCTTTGAACCAAGGAACTGCTTGAGCATGTGAAAGGGGCAGACAAATAAGGCAGTAATTCAGGCACTGTTGTTGCTGCGGTCCCCTGGCTAACGTTGTCAGCTGATGGCTGTCCCTCGCTTTGCCACATGAGCATTCCAGCAGTGTCAAGGCCACAAATAGAAGGCTCGCTGTTGGCACGAACCTCGCAGGAAGGCACAACTTCATCCATGAGCTTGCTGACTTCATCATCATCATTTTCTAGCTCCGAGCCCAAGAGATCCTGTCTAATCCAGGAGCTGTCAGCTTTCAGTCGTGAAGACAACGATGTTTGTTGAAGTAAATATCCAGTATCTTCTGGTTGTATCATGGCTCTATCAGGCTGAGCCTCCTCCAAGCTAGGCTCAGGCTCATGAGCCATGTCTGAGGGCAGCACTTCCTGGGCATATCCAGTGCAGGAATATGATGATGTCAGTGGATCCTCAGGAACCACTGAAGTCTCAAGTCCAAGCTGCATATGACAAGCTGTTCTGGGAGCCTCTGTTGAAGCCTGAAGACCAAGGCAGGTATCCTGCAGAGAGTCTATGCTACTGGTCTCTGTATCTGTGTCCATCTTCAAGTCTTCAGACTCTGAATCTTGATCTGTGAGAACGAGACAAGATGGTGACTCAACCACAACAATAACTTTAGGTCATCAAAGTTTATCTATTAATTTATGAGAACAACGAGACAAGATGGTGACTCAACCAAATCAATAACTTTAGGTCATCAAAGTTTATCTATTAATTTGTGAGAACAATGAGACAAGATGGTGACTCAACCAAATCAATAACTTTAGGTCATCAAAGTTTATATGTTGATCTGTGAGGTACGAGACTTGAATCTGCATCTTAGCACGCTGGTTTTTATCCATATGTGCTTGGCCGCCTATCCAGGGGTGTTTGGAGACTCCTGCCTAGTGTCGCCTCAAGTATCGTAACTCATGAGCGAGGCTCCATTACTCAACTTTCCAGAGTGCTACCCTAGGATCCCATTTTTGCCAGCGGTTGGGTTGACAACAGGTTTATGTTTTCCAACCATGAATACAACTAACCAGGCTTCATGCTGGAAATGCACAGGTTGTCAAAACGTTGGCAGCTAGTGGAGTGGTTTTCCCAACTAGACTACCTAGTTTATATATTGATCTGTGGGGACGAGATCATCAAAATCTAATTACAGATCTGTGGGGACGAGATCATCAAAATCTAATTACAGATCTGTGGGGATGAGATCATCAAAATCTAATTTACACATCTGTGAGGACGAGATCATCAAAATCTAATTACACATCTGTGGCGACAAAATCATCAAAATCTGTGGTGACAAGATCATCAAAATCTAGTTACAGATCTGTGAGGATGAGATAATCAAAATCTAATTATAGATCTGTGGGGGATGAGATCATCAAAATCTAATTACAGATCTGTGAGGATGAGATCATCAAAATCTAATTATAGATCTGTGGGGACAAGATCATCAAAATCTAATTACAGATCTGTGAGGATGAGATCATCAAAATCTAATTATAGATCTGTGGGGACAAGATCATAAAAATCTAATTACAGATCTGTGAGGATGAGATCATCAAAATCTAATTATAGATCTGTGGGGACAAGATCATAAAAATCTAATTATAGATCTGTGTGGGACAAGATTATCAAAATCTAATTATAGATCTGTGGGAGACGAGATCATCAAAATCCAATTACAGATCTGCGGGAACGAGATCATCAAAATCTAATTATAGATCTGTGGGAGACGAGATCATCAAAATCTAATTACAGATCTGTGAGGATGAGATCATCAAATTCTAATTACAGATCTGTGAGGATAAGATCATCAAAATCTAATCACAGATCTGTGAGAATGAGATCATCAAAATCTAATTACAGATCTGTGAGGATGAGATCATCAAAATCTAATTACCGATCTGTGAGGATGAGATCATCAAAATCTAATCACAGATCTGTGAGAATGAGATCATCAAAATCTAATTACAGATCTGTGGCGACATGATCATCAAAATCTAATTGTAGACCTGTGGGGGACAAGATCAAAATCTAATTATAGATCTGTGTGGGACAAGATCATCAAAATCTAATTACAGATCTATGGCAACAAGATCATAAAATCTAATTATAGATCTGTGGGGACAAGATCATCAAAATCGAATTACAGATCTGTGGGGACAAGATCATCAAAATCTAGTTGCAGATCTGTGGGGATAAGATGGAATCTCTAAATGTCCTATCTATTCGAATGACACTGTTAAAGACACATTAAAAAAAACCTGCATTAATATTGTGTTAATAGAGGAATGCAGCAATGTCTTTCAGAAGCCTTGAAAAGTTGTGGAAATCAAAACTCATTAGCACAAACACAAAACTTAGGCTATTCAAATCAAATGTACTATCAACCCTTACGTATGCGTGTGAAAGCTGGAAAACAACAAGAGATATAGAAACAAAGTTGAACGCATTCGAAAATAAATGTCTAAGGAAAATACTTGGTATAGAATGGAACGAATTCAAAACAAACGAGGAAATTAGAGAAATCGCCAATCAACCACTAATATCTTCAGTAATAAAGAAAAGACGATGGTCATACGTTGGACATGTGATGAGAAGAGATAATAATCGAATAGCAAAGCAAGCCCTCATATGGGAAACAACAGGTAAAAGAAAAAGAGGAAGACCCAGGGAGACACTGAGAAGAACATTGATGAGAGAGGCAAGAGCAGCAGGAATCGGCTCCCTCAATGAGATAGAACTGCTTGCACAGAACAGAGACAGATGGCGAGATTTAATAAAATATCTTTAAAAGAAAACTGCTAGAACAAAAATTCATATAGGAGAAGGTGTATCTTGGTCTACGCCCTATGGGCCGGTTACGGCTCGAAAGGTCAATAGATAGAATAGAGGAATACTATGAAGATCTAAATGAATTTATGAAGCAAGTGAGATCTTCAGATATCTTGATTGTAATGTGTGATATGAATGCTAAAGTAGGAAAAGGTAGATGTAAGACCATTAGGAAATCATAGTTTACGAAAAAGAAATGAAAGTTTGTAAATAAAAGAGGCTGACAATATGTAACACCTTCTTTGAACAAGAGAAAAGGAAACTATATATAAGGAAAATGAGCCGCGATAGCTCAGTGATTAGTGAACTGAACTACAAAGGACAAGGGGTAGGGTTCGATCCCAACCGACGGCTTCCGGTTCACCCAGCCTTCAATGGGTACCGGATTTTTTTTCTGGGAAAGTAAAGCGGCACGGGCGCAATACCAACCACATTACCCCAAAAATCATGTGCCGAAGGTCTGTAAAATTTATGGTCACTAACACCATATTCCCTATACGCCGCCACTTGGCATGACGGGGTTACTTTACTTTTTTACATAAGGAAAAGCCATGGAGATAAGAAGAGGAATCAAATAGATTACATAATGATAAAAGATAGGTTCAGTAAGTTCAGTAACAACATCAAGAAAGTCAAAACCTATCCAGGAACAGATATTAACTCCGACCACAATCCTCGTGCCGAAGTCGGATGTGTTGGGCTGAAAGGCGCAAATATCACAGTTATACTGTAAACCACAACACAACGCAGACACGCCCACTTAACGTCCTTTTAAGGGCGGATGATGAAGAGTAATTCTGTAGTCTACTAGAATACTCTGGGTGTCCGGTTAGCGCAATCGATAGGCGGTTGGCTTACCACGGCAACAGCCGGGGTTCGTAATCCTGGCGAGGACACCTGGGTTTTACTAATTCCCTAAAAATTAGTAGGAGCCGCGATAGCTCAGTGGTTAGTGAACTGGACTACTACGGACAAGGGGTAGGGTTCGATCCCAACCGACGGCTCCGGGTTCACCCAGCCTTAAATGGGTACCGGATTTTTTCTGGGAAAGTAAAAGCAGCACGGGCGTAATACCGACCACATTACCCCAAAAATCATGTGCTGAAGGTCTGTAAAATATAGGGTCACTAACACCATATTTCCCTATACGCCACTTGGCGTGACGGGGGGTACTTTACTTTTTTACTTTTACTAGAATACTCTAGAATACTTGAGTCATCGGGCGAACGCAAGCAAGACCACAATCCTGTAATGATTAAAATGAAAGTAAAGCTAAAAAGAAACAAACGACTAATTCGCCAACAATACCACTAGATATAACATCTTTCAATCAAAAAGATATTAATCAAACTTATACAGTACAAGTGAAGAACACATATCAGAAGCTGCTAGAAGAAGGGATTGAGCAGTCTATCTATCTATTGACCTTTCTAGCCATAGCCGGCCCATTGGGCGTAGACCAAGATACTCCCTCTCTTATCTGAATTTTTGTTCTAGCAGTTTTAAATTCTTTTAAAGATATTTTATCAAATCTCGCCATTTGTCTCTGTTATGTGCAAGCAGCTCTATCTCATTGAGGGAGCCGATTCCTGCTACTCGTGCCTCTCTCATCAATGTTCTTCTCAGTGTCTCTCTGGGTCTTCCTCTTTTCCTCTTACCTGCTGTTTCCCACATGAGGGCTTGCTTTGCTATTCGGTTATTATATCTTCTCATTATATGTCCAACATATGACCAGTACCAGATTTAGCAAAACAGATGAGAAAATCCTGAAGAAAAAGTTATAACCAAATGGCAATGCATAAAAAAACAGCATACAAGAATCCCGTGACACCTTACCCAAAAAGGAAAAAAAACAAAAAACAAAAAATGGATAACTGACGTCATCTTGGAAAAAATGGAAGAAAGAAGACAAGCAAAGAACACTACCCAATACAACAAAATAGATAATGAAATACGCAAAATGTGCAAAAAAGATTGGCTCAACCAAAGATGACTGGAAGTCGAAACTATGGAAAATTACAAGATTTTAGAGGGATGCACACAGAAATAAAGAGAATGACTAGTAAAATGAAAAAAGCCACAGAAAGTGGATGTATTGCAAACAAAAAAGGAAAAATGATAACAGACAGCAAGGATATAATAGATAGATGGCAGGAATATATAACAGAATTATTGTAAGATGAAAGGAAAAGAAACCAATTATAAAATGTACAACAGGCTATAAAATCTTAAGTGGAAAAAGCTACACAAACAATGAAAAAGGGAAAAGCTGCAGGACCTGACAACATATAGATATAGATGATAAAGGCACTAGAAGATTTTGGCATTGAAGTGCTCACAGACATATGCACAGACATATACCATACAGAATACATACCAAATGATCTAAAAACATCAACATTCATTGCATTACCTGAAGGAAATGGTGCATTTGAATGCAGTAACTTTAGAACAATTAGCCACGTAACAAAAATCTTGCTAAAAGTTATACAAGGGAGGATTCAGAATAAAATCAATATGGAATTAGAATAACAATTTAGATTTGAGAAAAATAGTGGGACAAAAGAGGCCATAATCAGTATGAGGACATTAATCGAAAAGTACACAGAAGTAAACAAACAAACAAAAAAAACAACTAGAAATGAAAAGAGAACTACTAAACACAATTCAAACAAGACAAAATAGATTTTTGGAGCATGCTAAAAGACATGGCAGCCTGCTAAAAGTAATCTTGTAAAATGAAAATACAAGGTAAAAGAGGCAGACCAAGACTAACATGCACAAGTAACATCAAAAGATGGACAAGTCAGCCTATGACAATCTGCACCATCAAAGCAAGAGACTGAGGCAGACCAAGACTAACATGGTCAAGTAACATCAAAAGATGGACAAGTCAGCCTATGACAATCTGCACCATCAAAGCAAGAGACTGAGGCAGACCAAGACTAACATGGTCAAGTAACATCAAAAGATGGACAAGTCAGCCTATGACAATCTGCACTATCAAAGCAAGAGACTGAGGCAGACCAAGACTAACATGGTCAAGTAACATCAAAAGATGGACAAGCCAGCCTATGACAATCTGCACTATCAAAGCAAGAGACTGAGGCAGACCAAGACTAACATGGTCAAGTAACATCAAAAGATGGACAAGCCAGCCTATGACAATCTGCACCATCAAAGCAAGAGACTGAGGCAGACCAAGACTAACATGGTCAAGTAACATCAAAAGATGGACAAGTCAGCCTATGACAATCTGCACTATCAAAGCAAGAGACTGAGGCAGACCAAGACTAACATGGTCAAGTAACATCAAAAGATGGACAAGTCAGCCTATGACAACCTGCACTATCAAAGCAAGAGACAGAGGCAGACCAAGACTAACATGGACAAGTAACATCAAAAGATGGACAAGTCAGCCTATGACAATCTGCACTGTCAAAGCAAGAGACAGAGGCAGACCAAGACTAACATGGTCAAGTAACATCAAAAGATGGACAAGTCAGCCTATGACAATCTGCACTATCAAAGCAAGAGACAGAGGCAGACCAAGACTAACATGGTCAAGTAACATCAAAAGATGGACAAGTCAGCCTATGACAATCTGCACTATCAAAGCAAGAGACTGAGTGGAATGGCACTCTAAGGTAGCCAACCTTCGATACAGAGATTTTTAGTTTCACTAAATGAATGAATAATGCTCCATGATAGTCAACCTTTGATGCGGAGACAGCACTCAATGAGTGAATGATGCTCCATGATAGCCAACCTTTGATGCGGAGATGGCACCCAATGAATTAAATTAATGTCCTACCTACAAAAGATCCTACCTAGAGTGCAGGCAGAACATAAAACAAAATGCAGAAACAAACATCACCTTCATGTGATGAACCAATCCACTCTTCCTCACAAGCCACACCCCCACAGGCTGACAGCCAATCAGAGTGTGACATCATGTGGAAGAGATTGTCTCCTAAAAAAGAGCTCGGTGATATTTCTACTTCCTCCTTCGCACCCTCGTCAAGCAGATTCTGATCAGATTTGCAGCGAAATATGTCTCTCTTGTTGCTGAGAATGAAATGACGTGAAATCAAATACACAGAAAATACTTCGTTCATTTTCTAATGAATATTAGGTTAGGTCAGCTTGCTGTCTACATCAGCTCCATGAGATGTGAAGCTCACAGCACTACTTCTTTCATCATTTTATAATGAACATTTCTCTGTGTTCAATTTGTTGTCTCCATCAACTCTGTTCTCCCCATCAACTCTGTTGACCCTCTCCATTCTGTTGTCCACATCAACTCTGTTGACCCTTTCCACTCTGTTGTCCACATCAACTCTGTTGACCCTTTCCACTCTGTTGTCCCCATCAACTCTGTTCTCCCCATCAACTCTGTTAACCCTTTCCACTCTGTTGTCCCCATCAACTCTGTTGTCCACATCAACTCTGTTGTCCACATCTACTCTGTTGTCCCCATCAACTCTGTTGTCCCCATCAACTCTGTTGACCCTTTCCACTCTGTTGTCCCCATCAACTCTGTTCTCCCCATCAACTCTGTTAACCCTTTCCACTCTGTTGTTCCCATCAACTTTGTTGTCCCCATCAACTCTGTTGTCCCCATCAACTCTGTTGTCCACATCAACTCTGTTGTCCACATTCACTCTGTTTTCCACATCAACTCTGTTGTCCACATCAACTCTGTTGTCCCCATCAACTCTGTTGTCCCCATCAACTCTGTTGTCCCCATCAACTCTGTTGTCCACATCAACTCTGTTGTCCACATTCACTCTGTTTTCCACATCAACTCTGTTGTCCACATCAACTCTGTTGTCCCCATCAACTTTGTTGTCCCCATCAACTCTGTTGTCCCCATCAACTCTGTTGTCCCCATCAACTCTGTTGTCCCCATCAACTCTGTTGTCCCCATGAACTCTGTTGTCCCCATGAACTCTGTTGTCCCCATCAACTCTGTTGTCCCCATCAACTCTGTTGTCCACATCAACTCTGTTGTCCACATCCACTCTGTTGTCCACATCCACTCTGTTGTCCACATCAACTCTGTTGTCCACATCAACTCTGTTGTCCCCATCAACTCTGTTGTCCCCATCAACTCTGTTGTCCCCATCAACTCTGTTGTCCCATCAACTCTGTTGTCCCCATCAACTCTGTTCTCCACATCAACTCTGTTGTCCACATCAACTCTGTTCACCCTTTCCACATCAACTCTGTTGTCCCCATCAGCTCTGTTGTCCCCATCAGCTCTGTTGTCCCCATCAACTCTGTTGTCCACATCAACTCTGTTGTTCCCATCAACTCTGTTGTCCCCATCAACTCTGTTGTCCACATCAACTTTGTTGTCCCCATCAACTCTGTTGTCCCCATCAACTCTGTTGTCCCCATCAACTCTGTTGTCCCCATCAACTCTGTTGTCCCCATCAACTCTGTTGTCCACATTCACTCTGTTGTCCCCATCCACTCTGTTGTCCCCATCAACTCTGTTGTCCACATCAACTCTGTTGTCCCCATCAACTCTGTTGTCCCCATCAACTCTGTTGTTCACATCAACTGTTCTCCACATCAACTCTGTTGCCCATATAAACTCTGTGATATCGGCTGTAAAACAGCAAAATAGCTACCAGAATCAAGAGCAACCAAATTTATTAACATTGGTTTGTGGTTATCTTTCAAAGAGTGCCCCAATGCTGGCTCATTAGTGTTTCTAATATTCCATCAATCCATCATTTGCTCTTCTGTTGACCTCTCCTACTGTTATGTTTCCTAGTGTTTCTAATATTCCATCAATCCATCTTTTGCTCTTCTGTTGGCCTCTCCTACTGTTATGTTTCCTAATGTTTCCAGTATTCCATCAATCCATCTTTTGCTCTTCTGTTGGCCTCTCCTGCTGTTATGTTTCCTAGTGTTTCTAATATTTCATCAATCCATCTTTTGCTCTTCTGTTGGCCTCTACTGCTGTTATGTTTCCCAGTGTTTCTAATATTCCATCAATCCATCTGTTGCTCTTCTATTGGCCTCTCCTGCTGTTATGTTTCCTAGTGTTTCTAATATTCCATCAATCCATCTTTTGCTCTTCTATTGGCCTCTCCTGCTGTTATGTTTCCTAGTGTTTCTAATATTCCATCAATCCATCTTTTGCTCTTCTATTGGCCTCTCCTGCTGTTATGTTTCCTAGTGTTTCTAATATTCCATCAATCCATCTTTTGTTCTTCTGTTTGCCTCTGTCCCATCATACAATCCCTAACTTCCTCTACTTTCACTCGTACTCTGTCACTTTTAATCTTGTCTATCTCCCCTTTAATACATTTTTTACTCACCTATCTCTTCTATTTTGTCAATCTCTCAATTATATCCCCTGCTCTCTCACCCTGTCACACACGGCACCCTGTCACACACGGCACCCTGTGTTTAAAGTTGATGATTTTAGATGACCCAAATAAAATAAAATGCTAAGGCATGTACTCTGACCTGGCTGTCAGTATTGCCTCATACATCTGTAGCTGATCCATGAATCCAGAGTTTGGATTCACACAGTTTCTACGTCCTTTCACAAAATTGAAAGCTTCATCAACGGACCAGCGTCGATCTTTCATCATGAAAGCCATCACCTGTCAAAAATGACACAAAATCTGGACTGTCAATTTCCTTGATGATAGATGCCACAGATGTGATGAGGGGATGTCACAGATGTGATGAGGGGATGTCATGCATGCATGTTATGAGGGGATGTCACAGATGTGATGAGGGGATGCCACAGTTGTGATGAGGGGATGTCACAGATGTGATGAGGGATGTCATGCATGCATGTTATGAGGGGATGTCACAGATGTGATGAGGGGATGCCACAGATGTGATGAGGGGATGTCACAGATGTGATGAGGGATGTCATGCATGCATGTTATGAGAGGATGTCACAGATGTGATGAGGGGATGGCACAGATGTGATGAGGGGATGTCATGCATGCATGTTATGAGGGGATGTCACAGATGTGATGAGGGGATGTCACAGATGTTATGAGGGGATCCCACAGATGTGATGAGGGGATGTCACAGATGTTATGAGGGGATCCCACAGATATGATGAGGGGATGTCACAGATGTGATGAGGGGATGTCGCAGATGTTATGAGGGGATCCCACAGATGTGATGAGGGGATGTCACAGATGTTATGAGGGGATCCCACAGATGTGATGAGGGGATCCCACAGATGTGATGAGGGGATGTCACAGATGTGATGAGGGGATGCCTCTCGATTGCCCTCCCCCTGTGATCCCTACTTGATCTGACTACATAGTCTAGTTCCTAGACCCACCACATCAGACTTTGGGTTGCCCTCCCTCTGCGACCAGACCACTTCATCCGTTTCTAGACTCACCACTAAGAAGTGGAGAGGGGTATTGATCAGCTCTGGTTTACAGATCCTGATACAGTCAGCTATGAATTGCTGACCACTTCCTGTGAAGGTGCTGATGGATGCCTTGTGCCACAGAACAGCTAAGAGTTGACAACAAGGACAGGACCCACAAGAACAACTCACAGCTGATAACAAGGACATGACCCACATGAACAACTCACAGCTGACAACAAGGACAGGACCCACATGAACAACTCACAGTTGACAACAAGAACATGACCCACAAGAACAACTCTCAGTTGACAAGGACAGGACCCACAAGAACAACTCACAGCTGACAACAAGGACAGGACCCACAAGAACAACTCACAGTTGACAACAAAGACATGACCCACAAGAATAACTCACAGCTGACAAGGACAGGACCCACAAGAACAACTCACAGCTGACAACAAGGATAGGACTCACAAGAACAACTCACAGTTGACAACAAGAACAGGACCCACAAGAATAACTCACAGCTGACAACAAGGACAGGACCCACAAGAACAACTCACAGTTGACAACAAAGACATGACCCACAAGAATAACTCACAGCTGACAACAAGGACAGGACCCACATGAACAACTCACAGTTGACAACAAGGACAGGACCCACAAGAACAACTCACAGTTGACAACAAGGACAGGACCCACAAGAACAACTCATAGTTGACAGCAAGGACAGTACCCACAAGAACAACTCATAGTTGACAACAAGGACAGGACCCACAAGAACAACTCACAGCTGACAACAAGAACAGGACCCACAAGAATAACTCACAGCTGACAATATGGACAGGACCCACAAGAACAACTCACAGTTGACAACAAGGACAGGACCCACAAGAACAACTCACAGCTGACAACAAGGACAGGACCCACAAGAATAACTCACAGCTGACAACAAGGACAGGACCCACAAGAACAACTCACAGTTGATGCTGACCGACTGATCCCCATCTTGCAGTGAACTAGCACCTTTGACCTTTGACTCCTGCACAAATGAAAATGTCCACATTATCTGATAGTACACATATGAGATGTCTACTTTGACAACTTTACTCAATGTTATATCAATCTTTACATCACAACTTTACTCAATGTTATATCAATCTTTACATCACAACTTTACTCAATGTTATATCAATCTTTACATCACAACTTCACTCAATGTTATATCAATCTTTACATCAAAGCTTAACCCAAAGTTTACAACAAAACTTTACCCATTACCACACCAACTTTTATATCAAAACTTCACTACATTATCATTTTGCTATCTACTACATCAACTTATATCAATGACTCCACACTACATCAACTTATATCAATGACTCCACGCTAATCAACTTATATCAATGACTCCACACTACATCAACTTATATCAATGACTCCACACTACATCAACTTATATCAATGACTCCACACTACATCAACTTATATCAATGACTCCACACTACATCAACTTATATCAATGACTCCACACTACATCAACTTATATCAATGACTCCACACTACATCAACTTATATCAATGACTCCACACTATATCAATGACTCCACACTACATCAACTTATATCAATGACTCCACGCTACATCAACTTATATCAATGACTCCACACTACATCAACTTATATCAATGTCTCCACACTACATCAACTTATATCAATGACTCCACACTATATCAATGACTCCACACTACATCAACTTATATCAATGACTCCACACTACATCAACTTATATCAATGACTCCACACTACATCAACTTATATCAATGACTCCACACTAGATCAACTTATATCAATGTCTCCACACTACATCAACTTATATCAATGACTCCACACTATATCAATGACTCCACACTACATCAACTTATATCAATGACTCCACACTACATCAACTTATATCAATGACTACACACTACATCAACTTATATCAATGACTCCACACTACATCATCTTATATCAAAGACTCCACACTACATCAACTTATATCAAAGACTCCACACTACATCAACTTATATCAATGACTCCACACTACATCAACTTATATCAATGACTCCACACTAGATCAACTTATATCAATGACTCCACACTACATCAACTTTTATCAATGACTCCATACTACATCAATTTTTACACCCAGAAACATACTCCACATATAAAAGAGAAGTGTACGGTGCCAGTGCCAAGACTGGCACACTCATGGCACATGATGCAACATCTCAGACCACACAATTCATCACAATGACTGCTCTGTGGGCAAATCTGATAGGAAAAAATCTACCCACAAACGATAAAAATCTTGATTATAAAAAAAATGAAAGTACTTCTGAAGTCAAAGAATATCTGCCTGTGTGGAAAGAGACACCTGAGTATATGGCTGTCAATTTGGAAAATAGGAAAATTCAGTGCCTCTGGACTTGGCTAGAAATATCAAGCTGGCGTACACAAATAAATGAAATATCAAGCTGATGTACACAAATAAATGAAATATCAAGCTGGTGTACACAAATAAATGAAATATCAAGTTGGCATACATAAATAAATGAAATATCAAGCTGGTGTACACAAATAAATGAAATATCAAGCTGGTGTACACAAATAAATGAAATATCAAGCTGGTGTACACAAATAAATGAAACATCAAGTTGGTGTACACAAATAAATGAAATATCAAGTTGGCATACATAAATAAATGAAATATCAAGCTGATGTACACAAATAAATGAAATATCAAGTTGGTGTACACAAATAAATGAAACATCAAGCAGGCATACACAAATAAATGAAATATCAAGCTGGCATACACAAATAAATGAAATATCAAGCTGGTGTACACAAATAAATGAAATATCAAGTTGGCATACATAAATAAATGAAATATCAAGCTGGCATACATAAATAAATGAAATATCAAGTTGGCATACATAAATAAATGAAATATCAAGCTGGCGTACACAAATAAATGAAATATCAAGTTGGCATACATAAATAAATGAAATATCAAGTTGGCATACATAAATAAATGAAATATCAAGCTGGTGTACACAAATAAATGAAACATCAAGCTGGCATACATAAATAAATGAAATATCAAGCTGGCGTACACAAATAAATGAAATATCAAGCTGGCGTACACAAAATAAATAAACAACTCAGGGAACTATGAAGCCCTGTAGGGGAGGCAAAACCTTAGCCAGCTGGGAATGGAACTCAGACCACCATTTCTCTAGACAACTGCACTAACTACTACGCCACTGGTGCTCCTCTCACTCAGTCCAAGAGACAGAGAAAATGTCTCATCTGACTTGATCTTGAAGATACAGAACTCAAAATGTCTGTCAAAGCTGGCAGTGAAAGTCTGTCTATTTGATGTGACCTTGGAGATACAGAACTCAAAATGTCTGTCAAAGCTGGCAGTGAAAGTCTGTCTATTTGATGTGACCTTGGAGATACAAAAATCAAAATGTCTGTCAAAGCTGGTAGTGAAAGTCTGTCTATTTATCTGCCCTTGAAGATACAGAACTCAAAATGTCTGTCAAAGCTGGCAGTGAAAGTCTGTCTACTTATCTGTCTTTGGAGATACAGAACTCAAAATGTCTGTCAAAGCTGGCAGTGAAAGTCTGTCCACTTATCTGTCTTTGGAGATACAGAACTCAAAATATCTGTCAAAGCTGGCAGTGAAAGTCTGTCTATTTGATGTGACCTTGGAGATACAGAACTCAAAATGTCTGTCAAAGCTGGCAGTGAAAGTCTGCCCACTTGTAGTCGGGGAGGTAGGAATGTCAGGAAATAGATGGAGTTGGGTATAGTGTCAGGAGATTGGGGAGAAGCATTGTGGGTAATGTGAGAACCACTGTGAGTTAAGAGACATGCACGGGACGGTTGGTGAGTAGAGGTTGGAAAATCTCATGCGCTAGGTGAATGGTACGAAACTCTAGAGTGAGTTGTCTTAAGATGATGAGATTGATTTGATTGGCTGAGTAATGACGTAGGTGATTTGGGATTGGTTGGAACACGAGGTACTTAAAAGGCTGGGTAGAAAGAAAGATGAATTTTAGTCTGTTCAAAGAGGGAACTAAACATAGAGAGAGATAGATAGGAGGTCGGCTGCACCACTTGGGCATCAGACTCATTTAGTGGTAACAGAGCAAAACACTCTTTTTTAATAGGAGTCATTCGGTGGAAATTCCAAACACAGAGAGAGATCAGATGTAAGTTAGAGACATCGGAGATGGGAAGTGCCACCAGGGAGTAAGGTTTCCTTTTTAGCAGTAATAGGGCAAAGGCTCTTGGTTTTAGAGAGAAAACAGACATAAACAGTTGGGAGTTAGGAGATGTAAGCTAGAGGAAGTCTAGATAAATTCACAAGTAAGGGTAGAGCGATAGTCATCATCAAGTACCCGGCCTAGTGGCGTAGGTGATCATGTCTCTCCACAACATTCAATCTCGGCAGCTATTTATCATTTCTGTTGTTGACCTTCTGCCAAGCCATTCTCTTAAGCTGTCTGTTATTTTATTCCAGCTGTTGAATAGCGATAGTAGGAAGTTGTAATGGTGTAAGGGCATTTAGAGAACAGGAGCAGGCGGCATAAGGTGGTATAAGTCAAAACTTTCTTAGACCTATTAGACGGACTGGAGCGGATTGTCATACCGCCCAGCCAGTGTATATAGCTTGTTATTAGACGGACTGGAGCGGATTGTCATACCGCCCAGCCAGTGTATATATCTTGTTATTAGACGGACTGGAGCGGATTGTCATACCGCCCAGCCAGTGTATATAGCTTGTTATTAGACGGACTGGAGCGGATTGTCATACCGCCCAGCCAGTGTATATAGCTTGTTATTAGACGGACTGGAGCGGATTGTCATACCGCCCAGCCAGTGTATATAGCTTGTTATTAGACGGACTGGAGCGGATTGTCATACCGCCCAGCCAGTGTATATATCTTGTTATTAGACGGACTGGAGCGGATTGTCATACCGCCCAGCCAGTGTATATATCTTGTTATTAGACGGACTGGAGCGGATTGTCATACCGCCCAGCCAGTGTATATATCTTGTTATTAGACGGACTGGAGCGGATTGTCATACCGCCCAGCCAGTGTATATAGCTTGTTATTAGACGGACTGGAGCGGATTGTCATACCGCCCAGCCAGTGTATATAGCTTGTTATTAGACGGACTGGAGCGGATTGTCATACCGCCCAGCCAGTGTATATAGCTTGTTATTAGACGGACTGGAGCGGATTGTCATACCGCCCAGCCAGTGTATATAGCTTGTTATTAGACGGACTGGAGCGGATTGTCATACCGCCCAGCCAGTGTATATAGCTTGTTATTAGACGGACTGGAGCGGATTGTCATACCGCCCAGCCAGTGTATATAGCTTGTTATTAGACGGACTGGAGCGGATTGTCATACCGCCCAGCCAGTGTATATAGCTTGTTATTAGACGGACTGGAGCGGATTGTCATACCGCCCAGCCAGTGTATATAGCTTGTTATTAGACGGACTGGAGCGGATTGTCATACCGCCCAGCCAGTGTATATAGCTTTTTATTAGACGGACTGGAGCGGATTGTCATACCGCCCAGCCAGTGTATATAGCTTGTTATTAGACGGACTGGAGCGGATTGTCATACCGCCCAGCCAGTGTATATAGCTTGTTATTAGACGGACTGGAGCGGATTGTCATACCGCCCAGCCAGTGTATATAGCTTGTTATTAGACGGACTGGAGCGGATTGTCATACCGCCCAGCCAGTGTATATAGCTTGTTATTAGACGGACTGGAGCGGATTGTCATACCGCCCAGCCAGTGTATATAGCTTGTTATTAGACGGACTGGAGCGGATTGTCATACCGCCCAGCCAGTGTATATAGCTTGTTATTAGACGGACTGGAGCGGATTGTCATACCGCCCAGCCAGTGTATATAGCTTGTTATTAGTCGGACTGGAGCGGATTGTCATACCGCCCAGCCAGTGTATATAGCTTGTTATTAGATGGACTGGAGCGGATTGTCATACCGCCCAGCCAGTGTATATAGCTTGTTATTAGACGGACTGGAGCGGATTGTCATACCGCCCAGCCAGTGTATATAGCTTGTTATTAGACGGACTGGAGCGGATTGTCATACCGCCTAGCCAGTGTATATAGCTTGTTATTAGACGGACTGGAGCGGATTGTCATACCGCCCAGCCAGTGTATATAGCTTGTTATTAGACGGACTGGAGCGGATTGTCATACCGCCCAGCCAGTGTATATAGCTTGTTATTAGACGGACTGGAGCGAATTGTCATACTGCCCAGCCAGTGTATATAGCTTGTTATTAGACGGACTGGAGCGGATTGTCATACCGCCCAGCCAGTGTATATAGCTTGTTATTAGACAGACTGGAGCGGATTGTCATACCGCCCAGCCAGTGTATATAGCTTGTTATTAGACGGACTGGAGCGGATTGTCATACCGCCCAGCCAGTGTATATAGCTTGTTTATAATCGGAACACTGTCAATAAAGCAAATTAAGTATTGTGTTATCCATGACTTGTGTCACCTCAATTGTGTGTGGCTGTACAATTCTTCTTTTTCTTCTACCTTTTTTAGCTCCCAGTGGAGCATAGGTCAACAAACACTTTCCAAGTCGTTCTGTTTTTTGCCATTCTTTTAAGATCATTCCATGTCTTCCCCATCATCTTCATCTCTGCTTCTATCCGTCTTCTCCAAGAATTACTTGGTCTTCCTCTTTGTCTTTTCCTCTGGGGATTCCAAAAAAGGGCCTGTTGTGTAATACTCTCAGTTGTGCAACTGACTATTTCTAATTGGCCGATTTGGGCCAATCAACACAACGCTAAGTAGGACCATACTGAGTACAACAAACACGTGCAGTCCATATGATCAGAGGTGGAGCTAAATGTCGAGTAGCTCTGAGACTAACCAGCTTGGAAGAAGCTAAGAGAAGACCAGATGGCTTCCAATTGAGTCAGGAAGAACAACAGTCACTTTTTGTGAATGGGGAGTGAGAGCGCTGGATGAGCGGGACACCAATGATCCTGCTCATAATGTTCCAGAGTTGATTCATTTCAATGCTCTCTCAGTAATAATTGCAGCAGATCAGCACGACAAGCGAGTACAGTGTGATGAGTACATCGAATCTCACCATCACCACAACCATGACAGTAAAAGTAAAGTACCCCCGTCACGCCAAGTGGCATATAAGGAATATGGTGTTAGTGACCATAAATTTTACAGACCTTCAGCACATGATTTTTGGGGTAATGTGGTCGGTATTATGCCCGTGCCGCTTTATTTTCCCAGAAAAAATCGGGTACCCATTTAAGGCTGGGTGAACCCGGAAGCCGTCGGCTGGGATCGAACCCTACCTCTTGTTCTTTGTAGTCCAGTTCATTAACCACTGGGCAATCACGGCTCCCACCACTACAGTGAATGCAGGATAATCATCAAATCACCACGATCAACAAATCGCCACAAGATTACATTTTAAAGAAGGCGCCACCATCATAAGCAAACAACCTTTTTAAAAATATTACACACTGACCTGGCCTTGGAGATGAACTTGTAGGTCTTGTCCCAGTGTCTAAGTAGGTCAGCCTTATCTTCATCATACACCCGCACATTGTAGTAGTGGAATCTTCCCTCAAAGAAGTTGTCTATCTCCTTCGTCACATTGAGGATGTAGTCAATGCTGTGCCGTGACAATCAAAGAATGAAAGCATCATTAGTCATGACAGCACAACACAAGTAATGTTTCCATTTGACTGAGATTTACTGTCACATAGAAAACCTCATGCATATCACAATATCCAAACTTAGAATATTCAACTCGAGGGTATCATCACTTACCTACCCATGTGAAAGCTGGAAAACAACAAGAGAGAGAAAACTAAACGATTTTGAAGTCTAAGAAAGACACTCTGTGTACAATGGAAAGAATTCAAGACTAATATAGTGATAAGAGAAATGGTCATGCAACCAACAATCTCATCTACAATGGAATGAATTCAAGACGTGTACAGGGATAAGAGAAATGGTCATACAACCAAGGATCTCATCTACAATGGAATGAATTCAAGACTAATATAGAGATAAGAGAAATGGTCAATGAACCAATGATCTCATCTACAATGGAATGAATTCAAGACTAATATAGAGACAAGAGAAATGGTCATGCAACCAATGATCTCATCTACAATGAAATGAATTCAAGACTAATATAGAGATAAGAGAAATGGCCATTCAACCAACGATCTCATCTATAATGGAATGAATTCAAGACTAATATAGAGATAAGAGAAATGGTCAATGAACCAATGATCTCATCTACAATGGAATGAATTCAAGACTAATATAGAGACAAGAGAAATGGTCATGCAACCAACGATCTCATCTACAATGTAATGAATTCAAGACTAATATAGAGATAAGAGAAATGGCCATTCAACCAACGATCTCATCTACAATGGAATGAATTCAAGACTAATATAGAGATAAGAGAAATGGTCAATGAACCAATGATCTCATCTACAATGGAATGAATTCAAGACTAATATAGAGATAAGAGAAATGGTCAATGAACCAATGATCTCATCTACAATGGAATGAATTCAAGACTAATATAGAGATAAGAGAAATGGTCAATGAACCAATGATCTCATCTACAATGGAATGAATTCAAGACTAATATAGAGATAAGAGAAATGGCCATTCAACCAACGATCTCATCTACAATGGAATGAATTCAAGACTAATATAGAGATAAGAGAAATGGTCATACAACCAACGATCTCATCTACAATGGAATGAATTCAAGACTAATATAGAGATAAGAGAAATAGCCATACAACCAATGATCTTATCTACAATGGAATGAATTCAAGACTAATATAGAGATAAGAGAAATGGTCATGCAACCAATGATCTCATCTACAATGGAATGAATTCAAGACTAATATAGAGATAAGAGAAATGGTCATACAACCAACGATCTCATCTACAATGGAATGAATTCAAGACTAATATAGAGATAAGAGAAATAGCCATACAACCAATGATCTCATCTACAATGGAATGAATTCAAGACTAATATAGAGATAAGAGAAATGGTCATGCAACCAATGATCTCATCTACAATGGAATGAATTCAAGACTAATATAGAGATAAGAGAAATGGTCATACAACCAACGATCTCATCTACAATGGAATGAATTCAAGACTAATATAGAGATAAGAGAAATGGCCATGCAACCAATGATCTCATCTACAATGGAATGAATTCAAGACTAATATAGAGATAAGAGAAATGGCCATGCAACCAATGATCTCATCTACAATGGAATGAATTCAAGACTAATATAGAGATAAGAGAAATAGCCATACAACCAATGATCTCATCTACAATTAGGAAGAGAAGATGGACATATGTCGGACTATGTGCTGAGAAGAGACAACAAGAGAATTCCAAAACAGGCTCTTCTATAGGAAACATCAGGGTACAGAAAAAGAGGAAGACCAAGAAAGACACTAAAATGAACACTTATAAGAGAAGCAAAGTTGGCAGGCATAGACTCAGTAGATAAGATTGAGCATCTCATCCAGAAAAGAGATGGATGGCCAAAAACAGTACAAGCTGTGAGGCTGGAAGGATCGAGATTTCTGCATTCATCTGACGATTACTCCTCCCTGTTATCTGCCCTTGACTACACACAATCGGTGCTGTACAGCCAGCTGTGACATCCAACTATCATCAAGTGCCATAAGTAATCATGTCTCCAACTGTTGATCCCAACAATAGTTGATCAATTTTCTTTGTTGACTGCTGACTCTCTGCAAGTACTATCTATGTTTCTCTACCTCCCTTTTCTTTAAACTGTTCCACTCTTATAACAAAGTCAACAGCTATATGTTATATGTTCAAGTTACAGCTATATGTTATGTGTTCAAGCTACAGCTATATGTTATATGTTCCAGTTACAGCTATATGTTATATGTTCAAGTTACAGCTATATGTTCAAGTTACAGCTATATGTTATATGTTCAAGCTACAGCTATATGTTCAAGCTACAGCTATATGTTATATGTTCAAGTTACAGCTATATGTTATATGTTCAAGTTACAGCTATATGTTATATGTTCAAGTTACAGCTATATGTTATATGTTCAAGTTACAGCTATATGTTATATGTTCAAGTTACAGCTATATATATTATGTTCAAGTTACAGCTTATAATAACTATACATCATATATATAAATAACATATGTTATATGTACAAGCTACAACTATATGTTATATGTTTTTGGCTACAACTATATGTTATATGTTTAAGCTACAGCTCTATGTTATATGTCCAAGCTACAACTATATGTTTAAGCAAACTAGAGTCATATGTTTTAAGCTACAGTTATATATTTAGGCAAGCTAGAGCTATATGTTATATGTTCAGGCTACAGCTCTATGTTTAAGCAAACTAGCATTATATGTTTTCAGCTACAGCTCTATGTTATATGTTTAAGCTACAGCTATATGTTTAAGCAAGTTAGAGCTATATGTTATCTGTTCAAGCTACAGTTATATGTTTAAGCTAAAACTATATGTTATATGTTTAAGTTATATATTATATGTTTAAGCTAGAGCTTTTGTAGAAACGACGTTTGACGTCCCGCCTCGATGATGTGTTGACCTTTCCTTTATAATCTGACGATTCTTGTCTTCAAACTCGATGACATGTTGACATGTCGACTGCTCAAATACTTGACACTGGGCCCTTGCTTGATCTCTCCTGTGCAACCCCCTTTAACCTTGAACTCTAGTACTCTTCTGACACGATGGAACACCTTTATGTACAGACAACAAGTAAGTGCATATTCTGGTTCCTGTGAACGTTCTGATTCTGCCAGCTAGGGTTCAGCCCCCGTGTCAACCAGGACTGAGCTTGTTATCCTAGACTCGGCATTCTGTAGTCAGATTAACGGCCATCTACTTGACTGATGCTGTAGCTTCTGACAGGCTAGGGTTCAGCCCCCTTGTCAACCTGGACTGAGCTTGCTATCCTAGACTCGGCATTCTGTAGTCAGATTAACGGCCGTCTACTTGACTGATGCTGTAGCTTCTGACTGGCTAGGGTTCAGTCCCCTATTCAACCTGGACTGAGCTTGCTACCCTAGACTCGGCATTCTGTAGTCAGATTAACGGCCATCTACTTGACTGATGCTGTAGCTTCTGACCAGCTAGGACAAAATACTGACGAGGTTCAACTAATCAGCTGAATTCCAGTTTTAAAAACAAACAACTCGGGTTGATTCATGAATCGTCACTCATGAACAATAGTTTGTACTGCAGCTCACACTCTTTACTTAGCTGCTCAACATACACAATGAATGTCATATATGAGGCTCACACTCTCGTTCTCAGCTGCTCAACATACACAATGAATGTCATATATGAGGCTCACACTCTCGTTCTCAGCTGCTCAACATACACAATGAATGTCATACATGAGGCTCACACTCTCGTTCTCAGCTGCTCAACATACACAATGAATGTCATACATGAGGCTCACACTCTCGTTCTCAGCTGCTCAACATACACAATGAATGTCATACATGAGGCTCACACTCTTGTCCTCAGCTGCTCAACATACACAATGAATGTCATACATGAGGCTCACACTCTTGTTCTCAGCTGCTCAACATACACAATGAATGTCATATATGAGGCTCACACACTTGTTCTCAGCTGCTCAACATACACAATGAATGTCATACATGAGGCTCACACTCTCGTTCTCAGCTGTTTAACATACACAATGAATGTCATACATGAGGCTCACACTCTCGTTCTCAGCTGCTCAACATACACAATGAATGTCATACATGAGGCTCACACTCTTGTTCTCAGCTACTCAACATACACAATGAATGTCATACATGAGGCTCACACACTTGTTCTCAGCTGCTCAACATACACAATGAATGTCATACATGAGGCTCACACTCTCGTTCTCAGCTACTCAACATACACAATGAATGTCATACATGAGGCTCACACTTTTGTTCTCAGCTGCTCAACATACACAATGAATGTCATACATGAGGCTCACACTCTTGTTCTCAGCTGCTCAACATACACAATGAATGTCATACATGAGGCTCACACTCTCGTTCTTAGCTGCTCAACATACACAATGAATGCCATACATGAGGCTCACACTCTCGTTCTTAGCTGCTCAACATACACAATGAATGTCATACATGAGGCTCACACTCTCGTTCTTAGCTGCTCAACATACACAATGAATGTCATATATGAGGCTCACACTCTCGTTCTTAGCTGCTCAACATACACAATGAATGTCATATATGAGGCTCACACTTTTGTTCTCAGCTGCTCAACATACACAATGAATGTCATACATGAGGCTCACACTCTCGTTCTCAGCTGCTCAACATACACAATGAATGTCATATATGAGGCTCACACTCTCGTTCTCAGCTGCTCAACATACACAATGAATGTCATACATGAGGCTCACACTCTCGTTCTCAGCTGCTCAGCATACACAATGAATGTCATACATGAGGCTCACACTTTTGTTCTCAGCTGCTCAACATACACAATGAATGTCATATATGAGGCTCACACTCTCGTTCTTAGCTGCTCAACATACACAATGAATGCCATACATGAGGCTCACACACTTGTTCTCAGCTGCTCAACATACACAATGAATGTCATACATGAGGCTCACACTCTTGTTCTCAGCTGCTCAACATACACAATGAATGTCATACATGAGGCTCACACTCTTGTTCTCAGCTGCTCAACATACACAATGAATGTCATATATGAGGCTCACACACTTGTTCTCAGCTGCTCAGCATACACAATGAATGTCATACATGAGGCTCACACACTTGTTCTCAGCTGCTCAACATACACAATGAATGTCATACATGAGGCTCACACTCTTGTTCTCAGCTGCTCAACATACACAATGAATGTCATACATGAGGCTCACATGTGCCCCGATTTCTCTCATTCTGTCAATTTGACTACAGTTCCGTAACGTGGCTGGATCAACTCCTGACGCTATTTCGTCTATTTATCTCAGGCTTAATCTATAGCCCTCATGTGGGAAACAACAGGTAAGAGAAAAAGAGGAAGACCCAGAGAGACACTGAGAAGAACATTGATGAGAGAGGCAAGAGCAGCAGGAATCGGCTCCCTCAATGAGATAGAGCTGCTTGTACAGAACAGAGACAAATGGCGAGATTTGATAAAATATCTTTACAAGAATTGAAAACTGCTAGAACAAAAATTTAGATGAAGGAGTATCTTGGTCTACGCCCTATGGGCCGGCTACGGCTCGAAAGGCTAATAGATAGATAGATAGATAATCTATAGCCGCTGCTCTCATCTCAAGTAGTACTTAAGTCACAAGTTACCAGCATAGAATACTAGTTTCATAGACTCACTAGAACTTTAAATACTAACACTGTGGAGGTTGTAACTGTCTCCTCCTGAAGTAAATATAGCTCAGTTCTGTTCTACTTGAGTCTACCCTAATAATATACTTTGACTAGAAGTAAATATAGCTCAGTTCTGTTCTACTTGAGTCTACCCTAATAATATACTTTGACTAGAAGTAAATATAGCTCAGTTCTGTTCTACTTGAGTCTACCCTAATAATACACTTTGACTAGAAGTAAATATAGCTCAGTTCTGTTCTACTTGAGTCTACCCTAATAATACACTTTGACTAGAAGTAAATATAGCTCAGTTCTGTTCTACTTGAGTCTACCCTAATAATACACTTTGACTAGAAGTAAATACAGCTCAGTTCTGTTCTACTTGAGTCTACCCTAATAATACACTTTGACTAGAAGTAAATATAGCTCAGTTCTGTTCTACTTGAGTCTACCCTAATAATACACTTTGACTAGAAGTAAATACAGCTCAGTTCTGTTCTACTTGAGTCTACCCTAATAATACACTTTGACTAAACACTGCGAGTGGGGGCCTCGGTAGCCGAGTTGGGAAAACCACCCGACTGGACTACCGACGTTCGGACAACCCGTGTTTGATTCCCGCTGGGAGCAGTGTGAATTGTACTCATGGTTGGTAAAAAAAAAATACCCCCATGGTCGACCCAGCCGTTGGCAGAAATGGGTACCAGGGTAATACCCTGGGAAGGTGAGGAATGTTGCCTCACATCTGAGTTTCGATGCTTGAGGCAACACTACAGAAATTTCCGAACATTTCTAGATAGGCGGCTGAGCACATATGGGTGGAAACTCACGTGCTAAGACACCGGTTCAAGTCTCGTACTTGACCTTGACTGTGAATTTATGCGAGCTGTGTCTCACTCAACTGTCACACTATTCTCTCAAACAAAAAACAGTAACTGTCTCTCATACACCTAACATGGCTACTCAACGGTACCGCTCATAAGCCGTTCGCCTTGAGTAATTGTTACATCTAGACTGTCCTCTAACTTCTCGTTTGTGACCAAGCCTTTTCCTCCAGCCAATCATAACCCGGTTTACATTCTTCCCTCTCTCCTGATTGCTTTTCACTTTCCACGTGAAACTTAAAATAATATTCATTTATTATTATTTGTCTCCAGCCTAAACCCCTGGAAACTACTATTCGTGCTGTTTCGTCCTAAATATTTGTCTGCTACGTAAGTATTCAGCCCTACCCTATCTGGGAGATACTTGTCTTAATAGGAAAAAATACAGATACACTATGTATTTCCGAGCTGTGATCGCGGCCTTATACTATAGTCATGAGAACACCTGCGCGAAAGACTTTGCCTACAAAGCTAATTTTTTAGTTAGCTGAGTGGCAGTGTTCCCTAGCGTTTGGCTTTTCGTGGCAAGGCGCTGTGCGACTGAGTACGGATTCGATCCTGCTTTGGTCCATATTTTTTTCTGTTGTTGATTATTTGTCATTTTTTCCGAGTGCTGTAAACATACCTCTTCCTCTGAATTGATTCGCTGATTATCGCCTTGGAAGTTTCCCTCTACAATAATATTCATTTATTATTATTTGTCTCCAGTCTAAACCACTGGAAACTACTATTCGTGCTGTTTCGTCCTAAATGTTTGTCTGCAACGCAAGTATTCAGCCCTACCCTATCCGGGAGATACTTGTCTTAACAGGAAAAAATACAGATACACTATGTATTTCCGAGCTGTGATCGCGGCCTTATGCTATAGTCATGAGAACACCTGAGCGAAAGACTTTGCCTACGTAGCTAATTTTTTAGTTAGCTGAGTGGCAGTGTTCCGTAGCGTTTGGCTTTTCATGGCAAGGCGCTGTGCCACTGAGTACGGATTCGATCCTGCTTTGGTCCATATTTTTTTTCTGTTATTGATTATTTGTCAATTTTTCAGAGTGCTGTAAACATACCTCTTCCTCTGAATTGATTCGCTCAATATTCTACTTGAGAGTGAACTCTTATCACTTTCCCCGTGACTTCTACCACACACTCCCATATTGTCATACACTCAGTAATCGCTGCTACAGAGCTGTGTATTATATGTTTAAGCTAGAGCTATATGTTATATGTTCTAGCTATATGTTATGTAGAGATATTTCACTCATTCTGGACAAATGCTCACATTTCCTAACAAAACAAAAATAAACAAGAATTCACCTTCAGAACTTTGCAAAGTTGACCCAGAGAGAGATGAACTGCCAACTGGCAGAGACAAGACTTACCCTTTTCCAAGTAGCTCGTCTAAATTGGAGGCGTTCCACTCTGACCCCAGGTAGAGAAACTCTAAAATTTCAGATGGCTCGTCCATCTGTCCCAGAATCCTCAAGACTTCCTCATCAAAGTAACCTTTGAACTCTGATAAGGACATGTTCAATTTCTCCTCGACAGCTTTCCGCAACTGTTCAATGAAACAAATGGGAGATAATCAGGTTGATTTTAGCACATTGGCTTCAAGAGTTCATCAGGAAATAGCAAACATCACCGATAACATAGAGCATGTTGATCATAAAGAGTTCATCAGGAAATAGCAAACATCACCGTTAACATAGAGCATGTTGATCATAAAGAGTTCATCAGGAAATAGCAAACATCACCGATAACATAGAGCATGTTGATATCAAGAGTTCATCAGGAAATAGCAAACATCACCGTTAACATAGAGCATGTTGACCATAAAGAGTTCATCAGGAAATAGCAAACATCACCGATAACATAGAGCATGTTGATATCAAGAGTTTATCAGGAAATAGCAAACATCACCGATAACATAGAGCATGTTGATATCAAGAGTTTATCAGGAAATAGCAAACATCACCGTTAACATAGAGCATGTTGATCATAAAGAGTTCATCAGGAAATAGCAAACATCACCGTTAACATAGAGCATGTTGATCATAAAGAGTTCATCAGGAAATAGCAAACATCACCGATAACATAGAGCATGTTGATATCAAGAGTTCATCAGGAAATAGCAAACATCACCGCTAACATAGAGCATGTTGATATCAAGAGTTCATCAGGAAATAGCAAACATCACCGTTAACATAGAGCATGTTGATATCAAGAGTTCATCAGGAAATAGCAAACATCACCGTTAACATAGAGCATGTTGATATCAAGAGTTCATAAGGAAATAGCAAACATCACCGTTAACATAGAGCATGTTGATATCAAGAGTTCATCAGGAAATAGCAAACATCACCGTTAACATAGAGCATGTTGATCATAAAGAGTTCATCAGGAAATAGCAAACATCACCGTTAACATAGAGCATGTTGATATCAAGAGTTCATCAGGAAATAGCAAACATCACCGTTAACATAGAGCATGTTGATATCAAGAGTTCATCAACACAGAAAAGCTAATGTCTAGTGTCCATCAACACAGAACAGGTTAATGTTTAGTGACCATCAACACAGAACAGACTAATGTCTAGTGACCATCAGCACAGAACAGGTTAATGTCTAGTGACCATCAGCACAGAATAAGCTAATGTCTAGTGTCCATCAACACAGAACAGGTTAATGTCTAGTGTCCATCAACACAGAATAGGTTAATGTTTAGTGTCCATCAACACAGAATAGGTTAATGTTTAGTGACCATCAGCACAGAATAGGTTAATATTTAGTGACCATCAGCACAGAATAGGTTAATGTTTAGTGACCATCAGCACAGAATAGGTTAATGTTTAGTGACCATCAGCACAGAACAGGCTAATGTTTAGTGACCATCAACACAGAATAGGCTAATGTCTAGTGTCCATCAGCACAGAATAGGCTAATGTCTAGTGACCATCAGCACAGAATAGGTTAATGTTTAGTGACCATCAACACAGAATAGGTTAATGTTTAGTGACCATCAGCACAGAATAGGCTAATGTCTAGTGTCTAGTGACCATCAACACAAAACAGGTTAATGTCTAGTGACCATCAGCACAGAATAGGTTAATGTCTAGTGACCATCAACACAGAACAGGCTAATGTCTAGTGTCTAGTGACCATCAACACAGAACAGGTTAATGTCTAGTGTCTAGTGACCATCAACACAGAACAGGCTAATGTCTAATGTCTAGTGTCTAGTGACCATCAACACAGAACAGGTTAATGTCTAGTGTCTAGTGACCATCAACACAGAACAGGCTAATGTCTAGTGTCTAGTGACCATCAACACAGAACAGGTTAATGTCTAGTGTCTAGTGACCATCAACACAGAACAGGCTAATGTCTAGTCTCTAGTGACCATCAACACAGAACAGGTTAATGTCTAGTGTCTAGTGACCATCAACACAGAACAGGCTAATGTCTAATGTCTAGTGACCATCAACACAGAACAGGCTAATGTCTAATGTCTAGTGTCTAGTGACCATCAACACAGAACAGGTTAATGTCTAGTGTCTAGTGACCATCAACACAGAACAGGTTAATGTCTAGTGTCTAGTGACCATCAACACAGAACAGGCTAATGTCTAATGTCTAGTGTCTAGTGACCATCAACACAGAACAGGTTAATGTCTAGTGTCTAGTGACCATCAACACAGAACAGGCTAATGTCTAGTGTCTAGTGACCATCAACACAGAACAGGCTAATGTCTAGTGTCTAGTGACCATCAATACAGAACAGGCTAATGTCTAGTGACCATCAACACAGAACAGGCTAATGTCTAGAGACCATCAACACAGAACAGGCTAATGTCTAGTGACCATCAACACAGAACAGGCTAATGTCTAGTGACCATCAACACAGAACAGGCTAATGTCTAGTGACCATCAACACAGAACAGGCTAATGTCTAGTGACCATCAACACAGAACAGGTTAATGTCTAGTGACCATCAACACAGAACCGGTTAATGTCTAGTGACCATCAACACAGAACAGGTTAATGTCTAGTGACCATCAACACAGAACAGGCTAATGTCTAGTGACCATCAACACAGAACAGGTTAATGTCTAGTGTCTAGTGACCATCAACACAGAACAGGCTAATGTCTAATGTCTAGTGTCTAGTGACCATCAACACAGAACAGGTTAATGTCTAGTGTCTAGTGACCATCAACACAGAACAGGCTAATGTCTAGTGTCTAGTGACCATCAACACAGAACAGGTTAATGTCTAGTGTCTAGTGACCATCAACACAGAACAGGCTAATGTCTAGTCTCTAGTGACCATCAACACAGAACAGGTTAATGTCTAGTGTCTAGTGACCATCAACACAGAACAGGCTAATGTCTAATGTCTAGTGACCATCAACACAGAACAGGCTAATGTCTAATGTCTAGTGTCTAGTGACCATCAACACAGAACAGGTTAATGTCTAGTGTCTAGTGACCATCAACACAGAACAGGTTAATGTCTAGTGTCTAGTGACCATCAACACAGAACAGGCTAATGTCTAATGTCTAGTGTCTAGTGACCATCAACACAGAACAGGTTAATGTCTAGTGTCTAGTGACCATCAACACAGAACAGGCTAATGTCTAGTGTCTAGTGACCATCAACACAGAACAGGCTAATGTCTAGTGTCTAGTGACCATCAATACAGAACAGGCTAATGTCTAGTGACCATCAACACAGAACAGGCTAATGTCTAGAGACCATCAACACAGAACAGGCTAATGTCTAGTGACCATCAACACAGAACAGGCTAATGTCTAGTGACCATCAACACAGAACAGGCTAATGTCTAGTGACCATCAACACAGAACAGGCTAATGTCTAGTGACCATCAACACAGAACAGGTTAATGTCTAGTGACCATCAACACAGAACAGGTTAATGTCTAGTGACCATCAACACAGAACAGGTTAATGTCTAGTGACCATCAACACAGAACAGGCTAATGTCTAGTGACCATCAACACAGAACAGGCTAATGTCTAGTGACCATCAACACAGAACAGGCTAATGTCTAGTGACCATCAACACAGAACAGGTTAATGTCTAGTGACCATCAACACAGAACAGGCTAATGTCTAGTGACCATCAACACAGAACAGGTTAATGTCTAGTGACCATCAACACAGAACAGGTTAATGTCTAGTGACCATCAACACAGAACAGGCTAATGCCTAGTGTCTAGTGACCATCAACACAGAACAGGCTAATGTCTAGTGACCATCAACACAGAACAGGCTAATGTCTAGTGACCATCAACACAGAACAGGCTAATGTCTAGAGACCATCAACACAGAACAGGCTAATGTCTAGTGACCATCAATACAGAACAGGCTAATGTCTAGTGTCCATCAACACAGAATAGGTTAATGTTTAGTGACCATCAGCACAGAATAGGTTAATATTTAGTGACCATCAGCACAGAATAGGTTAATGTTTAGTGACCATCAGCACAGAACAGGCTAATGTTTAGTGACCATCAGCACAGAACAGGCTAATGTTTAGTGACCATCAGCACAGAATAGGCTAATGTCTAGTGTCCATCAGCACAGAATAGGCTAATGTCTAGTGACCATCAGCACAGAATAGGTTAATGTTTAGTGACCATCAACACAGAATAGGTTAATGTTTAGTGACCATCAGCACAGAATAGGCTAATGTCTAGTGTCTAGTGACCATCAACACAAAACAGGTTAATGTCTAGTGACCATCAGCACAGAATAGGTTAATGTCTAGTGACCATCAACACAGAACAGGCTAATGTCTAGTGTCTAGTGACCATCAACACAGAACAGGTTAATGTCTAGTGTCTAGTGACCATCAACACAGAACAGGCTAATGTCTAATGTCTAGTGTCTAGTGACCATCAACACAGAACAGGTTAATGTCTAGTGTCTAGTGACCATCAACACAGAACAGGCTAATGTCTAGTGTCTAGTGACCATCAACACAGAACAGGTTAATGTCTAGTGTCTAGTGACCATCAACACAGAACAGGCTAATGTCTAGTCTCTAGTGACCATCAACACAGAACAGGTTAATGTCTAGTGTCTAGTGACCATCAACACAGAACAGGCTAATGTCTAATGTCTAGTGACCATCAACACAGAACAGGCTAATGTCTAATGTCTAGTGTCTAGTGACCATCAACACAGAACAGGTTAATGTCTAGTGTCTAGTGACCATCAACACAGAACAGGTTAATGTCTAGTGTCTAGTGACCATCAACACAGAACAGGCTAATGTCTAATGTCTAGTGTCTAGTGACCATCAACACAGAACAGGTTAATGTCTAGTGTCTAGTGACCATCAACACAGAACAGGCTAATGTCTAGTGTCTAGTGACCATCAACACAGAACAGGCTAATGTCTAGTGTCTAGTGACCATCAATACAGAACAGGCTAATGTCTAGTGACCATCAACACAGAACAGGCTAATGTCTAGAGACCATCAACACAGAACAGGCTAATGTCTAGTGACCATCAACACAGAACAGGCTAATGTCTAGTGACCATCAACACAGAACAGGCTAATGTCTAGTGACCATCAACACAGAACAGGCTAATGTCTAGTGACCATCAACACAGAACAGGTTAATGTCTAGTGACCATCAACACAGAACCGGTTAATGTCTAGTGACCATCAACACAGAACAGGTTAATGTCTAGTGACCATCAACACAGAACAGGCTAATGTCTAGTGACCATCAACACAGAACAGGTTAATGTCTAGTGTCTAGTGACCATCAACACAGAACAGGCTAATGTCTAATGTCTAGTGTCTAGTGACCATCAACACAGAACAGGTTAATGTCTAGTGTCTAGTGACCATCAACACAGAACAGGCTAATGTCTAGTGTCTAGTGACCATCAACACAGAACAGGTTAATGTCTAGTGTCTAGTGACCATCAACACAGAACAGGCTAATGTCTAGTCTCTAGTGACCATCAACACAGAACAGGTTAATGTCTAGTGTCTAGTGACCATCAACACAGAACAGGCTAATGTCTAATGTCTAGTGACCATCAACACAGAACAGGCTAATGTCTAATGTCTAGTGTCTAGTGACCATCAACACAGAACAGGTTAATGTCTAGTGTCTAGTGACCATCAACACAGAACAGGTTAATGTCTAGTGTCTAGTGACCATCAACACAGAACAGGCTAATGTCTAATGTCTAGTGTCTAGTGACCATCAACACAGAACAGGTTAATGTCTAGTGTCTAGTGACCATCAACACAGAACAGGCTAATGTCTAGTGTCTAGTGACCATCAACACAGAACAGGCTAATGTCTAGTGTCTAGTGACCATCAATACAGAACAGGCTAATGTCTAGTGACCATCAACACAGAACAGGCTAATGTCTAGAGACCATCAACACAGAACAGGCTAATGTCTAGTGACCATCAACACAGAACAGGCTAATGTCTAGTGACCATCAACACAGAACAGGCTAATGTCTAGTGACCATCAACACAGAACAGGCTAATGTCTAGTGACCATCAACACAGAACAGGTTAATGTCTAGTGACCATCAACACAGAACAGGTTAATGTCTAGTGACCATCAACACAGAACAGGCTAATGTCTAGTGACCATCAACACAGAACAGGCTAATGTCTAGTGACCATCAACACAGAACAGGCTAATGTCTAGTGACCATCAACACAGAACAGGTTAATGTCTAGTGACCATCAACACAGAACAGGCTAATGTCTAGTGACCATCAACACAGAACAGGTTAATGTCTAGTGACCATCAACACAGAACAGGTTAATGTCTAGTGACCATCAACACAGAACAGGCTAATGCCTAGTGTCTAGTGACCATCAACACAGAACAGGCTAATGTCTAGTGACCATCAACACAGAACAGGCTAATGTCTAGTGACCATCAACACAGAACAGGCTAATGTCTAGAGACCATCAACACAGAACAGGCTAATGTCTAGTGACCATCAATACAGAACAGGCTAATGTCTAGTGTCTAGTGACCATCAACACAGAACAGGCTAATGTCTAGTGTCTAGTGACCATCAATACAGAACAGGCTAATGTCTAGTGACCATCAACACAGAACAGGCTAATGTCTAGAGACCATCAACACAGAACAGGCTAATGTCTAGTGACCATCAACACAGAACAGGCTAATGTCTAGTGACCATCAACACAGAACAGGCTAATGTCTAGTGACCATCAACACAGAACAGGTTAATGTCTAGTGACCATCAACACAGAACAGGTTAATGTCTAGTGACCATCAACACAGAACAGGTTAATGTCTAGTGACCATCAACACAGAACAGGCTAATGTCTAGTGACCATCAACACAGAACAGGCTAATGTCTAGTGACCATCAACACAGAACAGGCTAATGTCTAGTGACCATCAACACAGAACAGGTTAATGTCTAGTGACCATCAACACAGAACAGGCTAATGTCTAGTGACCATCAACACAGAACAGGTTAATGTCTAGTGACCATCAACACAGAACAGGTTAATGTCTAGTGACCATCAACACAGAACAGGCTAATGCCTAGTGTCTAGTGACCATCAACACAGAACAGGCTAATGTCTAGTGACCATCAACACAGAACAGGCTAATGTCTAGTGACCATCAACACAGAACAGGCTAATGTCTAGAGACCATCAACACAGAACAGGCTAATGTCTAGTGACCATCAATACAGAACAGGCTAATTTCTAGTGACCATCAACACAGAACAGGTTAACGTCTAGTGACCATCAACACAGAACAGGTTAATGTCTAGTGACCATCAACACAGAACAGGCTAATGTCTAGAGACCATCAACACAGAACAGGCTAATGCCTAGTGACCATCAACAAGTTAATGTCTAATAATTTTAGTAAAAAGTGAAAAGGTGAATGTCAAGTGAGTATTGATGCTGGTGGAGCACAGTCTGAAATGGGCAGTGCTACTTGCTGGTTTCAGGTGAGTAAATCACAACTTCTCCACATGGGACAGGCTTCAGGTGAGTAAATCACAACTACTCCACAGGGACAGGTTTCAGGTGAGTAAATCACAACTACTCCACATGGGACAGGCTTCAGGTGAGTAAATCACAACTACTCCACATGGGACAGGCTTCAGGTGAGTAAATCACAACTACTCCACATGGGACAGATTTCAGGTGAGTAAATCATAACTACTCCACATGGGACAGACTTCAAGTGAGTAAATCACAACTACTCCACATGGGACAGATTTCAGGTGAGTAAATCACAACTACTCCACATGGGACAGGCTTCAGGTGAGTAAATCACAACTAGTCCACATGGGACAGGTCTCAGGTGAGTAAATCACAACTACTCCACATGGGACAGGTTTCAGGTGAGTAAATCACAACTAGTCCACATGGGACAGGTTTCAGGTGAGTAAATCACAACTACTCAACATGGGACAGGCTTCAGGTGATCATAAACATTCCAATATTCACCTGCACACTACCCTCTGACCTCAACCTACAGGTACCTTTTAACACCTGACCAACTTTGTTCCAGGTCCACTACAGAGAGATGGACTAGGATCTTAATGTCCTCATGCAAGCACTCAGCTAAGAGTAGCCCATCTAGAACTGAGACAAAAACTGAATCATATATTTGACCTACCACAGAACTGAGATGAAAACTGAATTGTATATTTGACCTACCACAGAATTGAGACCAGAAATAAACTACACATTTGACCTACCATAGAACTGAGACCAGAAATAAACTACACATTTGACCTACCACAGAATTGAGACCAGAAATAAACTACACATTTGACCTACCACAGAATTGAGACCAGAAATAAACTACACATTTGACCTACCACAGAATTGAGACCAGAAATAAACTACACATTTGACCTACCATAGAACTGAGACCAGAAATAAACTACACATTTGACCCACCACAGAATTGAGACCAGAAATAAACTACACATTTGACCTACCACAGAATTGAGACCAGAAATAAACTACACATTTGACGTACCATAGAACTGAGACCAGAAATAAACTACACATTTGACCTACCATAGAACTGACACAGGAAATAAACTACACATTTTACCTACCATAGAACTGAGACCAGAAATAAACTACACATTTGACCTACCATAGAACTGAGACCAGAAATAAACTACACATTTGACCTACCATAGAACTGAGACCAGAAATAAACTACACATTTGACCTACCACAGAATTGAGACCAGAAATAAACTACACATTTGACCTACCATAGAACTGAGACCAGAAATAAACTACACATTTGACCTACCATAGAACTGAGACCAGAAATAAACTACACATTTGACCTACCACAGAATTGAGACCAGAAATAAACTACACATTTGACGTACCATAGAACTGAGACCAGAAATAAACTACACATTTGACCTACCATAGAACTGACACAGGAAATGTACTACACATTTGACCTACCATAGAACTGGAGACCAGAAATAAACTACACATTTGACCTACCATGGAAGTGACACAAGAAATGAACCACACATTTGACCTACCATGGAAGTGACACAAGAAATGAACCACACATTTGACCTACCATGGAAGTGACACATGAAATGAACCACACATTTGACCTACCATGGAAGTGACACAAGAAATGAACCACACATTTGACCTACCATAATGGATGTAGCTTCATCGAGGTCCACTGTCATCATAACTTCCTTCAGCGACTGACTTATGGCCATTTTGACCCTATCATCCGCACTGTTTAATACAAATTAATACATAAATTCAGCAACAAAATAGAAAACTGATCCCCTACCACACACACATCACAGCTGCTTCCTGATACTTGAGTGGTGAGAAGTTTTCAATGGAACATGGCTTCAGTATAATTCAGCTATAGAACATATCCCCTAGATTGCAACACATATCTGTGGCCGACATGTTTATGATACCGTAGTAAAATTTCATCATCACCATCAAGTACCGGGCCTACTAGCGTAGGTGAGTATGTCTCTCCACAACTTTTGATCTCGACAGTTATTTATCATTTCTGTTGTTGACATTCTGACAAGCCATTCTCTTAAGCTGTCCGTTATTTTTTCTCTATGCTTCCCTCTATCTCTTCGTCCCTCAATTTTTCCAGTTGTTACAATATATTACAGTTGTTCTCTTCTCATTACATGGCCAAAAAATGATGATTGTTTCTTCCTAATATTGGAAATTAGTTCTCTTTTTGCTTTGACCTCTTTCAGAACGTTTTCATTACTCTTCTTAGCTGTCCATGGTATTCTCAACATTCTTCTGTAAAACCACATTTCTACAGACTCCAGTGATTATCTTGTCTGTTGTCCTATTGTCCATGATTCATATCCATATGTTAAGACTGGCTCTACGTAACATTTAAGAACTCTTTTTTCTTGTTTCTATTGTCAAAAATGGATTGCATAGTATCTTCCTCATTTTTTGGAAAGCTGCTTTTGCCTGAGCCATTCTGCATCTCACCTCTTTCGTACATCTTCCGTCTGAGGTTAACAAAGTTCCCAAATATTTAAATTCATTTACCTGTTTTAATATTGTTCCACTTGTCTTTATTTTGCACTGGGGTGATGTCTTTTTCTTTGTTGTTACCATTACCTCTGTCTTTTTGCTATTAAGGTTGAGTCCTTTATTTTTGCTTTCTTTTACTATAATGTCCAACATTTCTTGTAACTCATTTTCACTCTTAGCGATTAAGACTGTATCATCAGCTGTATTAAGACTGTATCATCAGCTGTATCATGACTGTATCATCAGCTGTATCAAGACTGTATCATCAGCTGTATCATGACTGTATCATCAGCTGTATCATGACTGTATCATCAGCTGTATCATGACTGTATCATCAGCTGTATCATGACTGTATCATCAGCTGTATCATGACTGTATCATCAGCTGTATCATGACTGTATCATCAGCTGTATCATCAGCTGTATCATCAGCTGTATCATGACTGTATCATCAGCTGTATCATGACTGTATCATCAGCTGTATCATGACTGTATCGTCAGCTGTATCATGACTGTATCATCAGCTGTATCATCAGCTGTATCATGACTGTATCATCAGCTGTATCATGACTGTATCATCAGCTGTATCATGACTGTATCATCAGCTGTATCATGACTGTATCATGTATCAAATTTACTACCACTTAAAAGTACCATTAGGAGCACTAAAAATAATATTTTCTCTGAACCTTTGACACACAGCTGTGCATTTACACTAGGCAAGACATGGTGATTCAGATTTCCTTGTTCAGGGTGAATTATGACCTGAGTTTGACTGCATGGACCGGATGTGTTACAATGTCTATCGGTACGGTCGCCAAAAGTCTGTCAGTATGTTCAGCTACCTTATAGCGTTATTTGCTGCTTTTCCCAAGTTACAAACTATTGGTGGATGCCAACAGATGACTGAGAAATTTTCCCTCGTCACAGCAAAAATATAAAAAGGAAATCAACCAATTTCTTTAAAATTGGTCACCTTTTTTCAGATTATACAAGATCCTATCTCACATATAGAACAAAAAAATCCAACATTAAAGGAAAGAAATGCAACACTCAGGGATCACTTGATGTTGTAATTAGAAAGGTACATGGAGGGGGGAGGGGAGAAATGCAAAACTCAGGGTTCACTGAATGTTATAATTAGGAAGGTACATTGGGGGTGGGGGGTTTGACCACAGTAAACTGTCAAATTGTGAAGAATTTGTATTTTGTACTACTCTATCGTAATCTAGGGTTAACATGGATCATAAGAGAAGCTATAAGTTAAATTGTTGTAACATTGGTGATTAAATTATGGTTATTTGACACCAGAGAGAGTTAAATGATGGTTATTTGATGCCAGAGATAGTTAAATGATGGTTATTTGACACCAGAGAGAGTTAAATGATGGTTATTTGACACCAGAGAGAGTTAAGTGATGGTTATTTGATACCAGAGAGGGTTACATTTGTCAAATTGTGAAATATTTATTTTCATAAACGTTACTGGACTAAAATATCAACAACATAAACTATTCTAAAATATTCATATTTTTCTTTGGTCAGTTTCCCAAATGGGAACCACTCCATTAAAATACCAATCTCAAGAATGAGTGGCATGTAGTTCAGGACATCTCCATGTATACGTGTAGGAAGGTTTATGAGATTAGAACTAACATACAACTTAGAGATGAGAATAGAGGGCTGTGACGTACATAAACATATGTCCGGCTTGTTGAAGGAACTACTGAGTTAGGTGCTCTGTGCACACTGTGAGCTGTGTGTTTCATCTGTTTTGATCATGTTTCGATATTCCAATTGTTTACGATGAATGATGATATCGTATGACAGGGAACAGTTGGCTGTGTTCACTTTCTGTGCGGTTTCACCTTATGTCTTTTGGCACGTGCTGAGACTGCTATGATGGGGACTACAGCTACCTTTCTTTGTTTGGGAGATGAGTTATTAATTCGGATGATTCCACTGGCACGGGTGGTTGAGCAATTATGGATTTTAATTTGTTTGCAGTGATACCAGGGCCTTCCATAACCAAACATATGTGCCAACGGTCAGCCATAAGTCTGGACATATTTGTCACTTTCAGAGTAGATAAAGAATGGCATGAGCTTGAGTAAGGGAAGGCTGGTTCATGATCAAATGGCGGAGAAGAGGTCAACAAAGATATATAGTGTGCACCAAACTTGGGGCACTGTCCTTCAAGCTAAAGTCAGCACATAGGGCAGGACTCTACGCCGATCTTTGCTCAATTCTCATCATATTGCCAACATATGACCACCTTCTCTTGTTGTCTCTTCTCATCATATTGCCAACATATGACCACCTTCTCTTGTTGTCTCTTCTCATCACATGACCAAGATATGACCACCTTCTCTTGTTGTCTCTTCTCATCACATGACCAACATATGACCACCTTCTCTTGTTGTCTCTTATCATATTGCCAACATATGACCACCTTCTCTTGTTGTCTCTTCTCATCACATGACCAACATATGACCACCTTCTCATCACATTGCCAACTTATGACCACCTTCTCTTGTTGTCTCTTCTCATCACATGACCAACATATGACCACCTTCTCTTGTTGTCTCTTCTCATCATATTGCCAACATATGACTACCTTCTCTTGTTGTCTCTTCTCATCACATTGCCAACTTATGACCACCTTCTCTTGTTGTCTCTTCTCATCACATGACCAACTTATGACCACCTTCTCTTGTTGTCTCTTCTCATCACATGACCAACATATGACTACCTTCTCTTGTTGTCTCTTCTCATCATATTGCCAACATAAGACCACAATATTTTACAAAAATTACTGATAACAAGACGATAGAAAAACTTCATGATAAAACATAAAATCATTATAAGAAAGCACACACATTTTATAAGAAGACACCAATCACTACAAGGAGACAGAAAAATGCAGAAGATTTTAATGAGAAAGCCCAGAAAATGTTCACACGACAGCACAGAAAATTACCAAATTCACAAAGTGTCATAAGACACAGCAGACAGAAAGACTAGACCATCAATGGACTTGCACTAAAGAAGAAATAAATACAAAAGCAAATAATGACAGCAACAGTCAGGAAAGGTTTCCCATGTTAGACAAGCAACAAGACACAACAGACAGAAAGACTAGACCATCAATGGACTTGCACTAAAGAAGAAATAAATACAAAAGCAAATAATGACAGCAACAGTCAGGAAAGGTTTCCCATGTTAGACAAGCAACAAGACACAGCAGACAGAAAGACTAGACCATCAATGGACTTGCACTAAAGAAGAAATAAATACAAAAGCAAATAATGACAGCAACAGTCAGGAAAGGTTTCCCATGTTAGACAAGCAACAAGACACAACAGACAGAAAGACTAGACCATCAATGGACTTGCACTAAAGAAGAAATAAATACAAAAGCAAATAATGACAGCAACAGTCAGGAAAGGTTTCCCATGTTAGACAAGCAACAAGACACAGCAGACAGAAAGACTAGACCATCAATGGACTTGCACTAAAGAAGAAATAAATACAAAAGCAAATAATGACAGCAACAGTCAGGAAAGGTTTCCCATGTTAGACAAGCAACAAGACACAACAGACAGAAAGACTAGACCATCAATGGACTTGCACTAAAGAAGAAATAAATACAAAAGCAAATAATGACAGCAACAGTCAGGAAAGGTTTCCCATGTTAGACAAGCAACAAGACACAGCAGACAGAAAGACTAGACCATCAATGGACTTGCACTAAAGAAGAAATAAATACAAAAGCAAATAATGACAGCAACAGTCAGGAAAGGTTTCCCATGTTAGACAAGCAAATAGACACAGTAGACAGAAAGACTAGACCATCAATGGACGTGCACTAAAGAAGAAATAAATACAAAAGCAAATAATGACAGCAACAGTCAGGAAAGGTTTCCCATGTTAGACAAGCAACAAGACACAGCAGACAGAAAGACTAGACCATCAATGGACTTGCACTAAAGAAGAAATAAATACAAAAGCAAATAATGACAGCAACAGTCAGGAAAGGTTTCCCATGTTAGACAAGCAACAAGACACAGCAGACAGAAAGACTAGACCATCAATGGACTTGCACTAAAGAAGAAATAAATACAAAAGCAAATAATGACAGCAACAGTCAGGAAAGGTTTCCCATATTAGACAAGCAACAAGACAATGATTCTTATTTCTGACACCTACTCATTGGATTTTACTGACAGACTTGAGGGCGCAAATACTTCAACTCCTTCCACAGTCCTGAAATACAAACACAAGATATCAACTTAATATTTCTATAATACAAACAGAAGATATCAACTTAATATTTATATAATACAAACACAAGATATCAACTTAATATTTCTATAATACAAACACAAGATATCAACCAAATATTTCTATAATACAAACACAAGATATCAACTTAATATTTCTATAATACAAACACAAGATATCAACTTAATATTTATATAATACAAATAGAAGATATCAACTTAATATTTCTGTAATACAAACACAAGATATCAACTTAATATTTATATAATACAAACAGAAGATATCAACTTAATATTTATATAATACAAACACAAGATATCAACTTAATATTTATATAATACAAACACAAGATATCAACTTAATATTTCTATAATACAAACACAAGATATCAACTTAATATTTCTATAATACAAACACAAGATATCAACTTAATATTTCTATAATACAAACACAAGATATCAACTTAATATTTCTATAATACAAACACAAGATATCAACTTAATATTTCTATAATACAAACACAAGATATCAACCAAATATTTCTATAATACAAACACAAGATATCAACTTAATATTTATATAATACAAACACAAGATATCAACTTAATATTTATATAATACAAACACAAGATATCAACTTAATATTTCTATAATACAAACACAAGATATCAACTTAATATTTCTATAATACAAACACAAGATATCAACCAAATATTTCTATAATACAAACACAAGATATCAACTTAATATTTCTATAATACAAACACAAGATATCAACCAAATATTTCTATAATACAAACACAAGATATCAATTTAATATTTCTATAATACAAACAGAAGATATCAACCAAATATTTCTATAATACAAATACAAGATATCAACTTAATACTTCTATAATACAAACAGAAGATATCAACTTAATATTTCTATAATACAAATACAAGATATCAACTTAATATTTCTATAATACAAACACAAGATATCAACCAAATATTTCTATAATACAAACAGAAGATATCAACCAAATATTTCTATAATACAAATACAAGATATCAACCAAATATTTCTATAATACAAACACAAGATAGGAACTTAATATTTATATAATACAAAAAGAAGATATCAACTTAATATTTATATAATACAAATAGAAGATATCAACCAAATATTTCTATAATACAAACACAAGATATCAACCAAATATTTCTATAATACAAACACAAGATATCAACCAAATATTTCTATAATACAAACACAAGATATCAACCAAATATTTCTATAATACAAACACAAGATATCAACCAAATATTTCTATAATACAAACACAAGATATCAACCAAATATTTCTATAATACAAATACAAGATATCAACTTAATACTTCTATAATACAAATACAAGATATCAACCAAATATTCATGAACCATTACGCCTTCCGACCTTTCACAGACAGAGTTGATCCCATCACAGAAGATCTGCTATAGATATCTTTACACCCCTAAATCTCATACCAATTGTAGACATCACCACACCTCTAAACCTCATACCAATTGTAGACATCGCCACACCCCCTAAATCTCTTATACCAATTGTAGACATCACCACACCTCTAAATCTCATACCAATTGTAGACATTGCCACACCCCTAAATCTCATACCAATTGTAGACATTGCCACACCCCTAAATCTCATACCAATTGTAGACATCGCCATACCCCTAAATCAAATTTCATCAGACAATGGCTGACCCTGTGGTTTGACCACAATTGGTTGGTTATTTTTAGATTGTAAAGCATTTTTTCACGTACTAGGCAAAGTATCGAAAATTAGGGACAGCGGCATTGCGGCAGATTAGGAAATTACCAGAAACTAGGGACAGCGGTCTGGTAGAGTTAAGATAAAGGTTGAAAGATTTGTGCCTACCACTGGCCACTTCTAGTGGACTCCTTACGATCAACCCGTGACCTGTAGTAGTCAACCCAGGTGTGGCTCAACCCATCAGGGATGAACTTCATTTCATCAGCGATGTGTTGTACCTTCACAAAGCTCTGAATGGCTGACCTGTCGATGAAAGTATAGTCTTGTTATCAGTTAAACTGTCGATGAAAATATAGCTTTGATACCAGTTGACCTGTCGATGAAAGTATAGTTTTGATATCAGTTGACCTGTTGATGAAAGTATAGTTTTGATATCTGTTAACCTGTCCATGGAAGTATAGTTTTGATATCAGTTGACCTGTCAATGAAAGTATAGTTTTGATATCAGTTAACATGTCGATGAAAGTATAATTTTGATATCAGTTAACATGTCGATGAAAGTATAGTTTTGACATCAGTTAACATGTCGATGAAAGTATAGTTTTGATATCAGCTGACCTTAGATTATATAAATTGTGACCTCCAATTGTTATTCCGGGAATGCCCCTTATGGATCTAATAATAATCTCACTATACATATTAAATAAATCTGTTGACAGCACACAACACCCTGTTTGATCTGTTGAAACATTCCCAATTGATTTTCAATTCTTATCTATCTATCTATTGATCTTTCGAGCCGTAACCGGCCCATAGGGCGTAGACCAAGATACACCGTCTCCTATATGAATTTTTTGTTCTAGCAGTTTTCTTTTAAAGATATTTTATCAAATCTCGCCATCTGTCTCTGTTCTGTGCAAGCAGTTCTATCTCATTGAGGGAGCCGATTCCTGCTGCTCTTGCCTCTCTCATCAATGTTCTTCTCAGTGTCTCCCTGGGTCTTCCTCTTTTTCTTTTACCTGTTGTTTCCCATATGAGGGCTTGCTTTGCTATTCGGTTATTATCTCTTCTCATCACATGTCCAACGTATGACCATCGTCTTTTCTTTATTACTGAAGATATTAGTGGTTGATTGGCGATTTCTCTAATTTCCTCGTTTGTTTTGAATTCGTTCCACGCTATACCAAGTATTTTCCTTAGACATTTATTTTCGAATGCGTTCAACTTTGTTTCTATATCTCTTGTTGTTTTCCAGCTTTCACACGCATACGTAAGGGTTGATAGTACATTTGATTTGAATAGCCTAAGTTTTGTGTTTGTGCTGATGAGCTTTGATTTCCACAACTTTTCAAGGCTTCTGAAAGACATTGCTGCTTTAGCTATTCTGATTCTAATTTCTTTGCTCGTATCCCCTTCTCGATCAATTCTTATGGCCGCTGTTTATTGCCACTATATGTTCTTTATTATTCTTAGATCTTTCTACATTTATGCCTTCTAAAATTTTGATTATTTCTTGGGATGAGATGTAAGGGATGAATCTACCAATGAGGAGTGAGGGATGAATCAACCAATGAGAAGTGAGGGAGGAATCAACCAATGAGGTGTGAGGGATGAATCAACCAATGAGATGTGAGGGATGAATCAACCAATGAGATGTGAGGGATGAATCAACCAATGAGATGTGAGGGATGAATCAACCAATGAGGTGTGAGGGATGAATTAACCAATGAGATGTGAGGGATGAATCAACCAATGAGGTGTGAGGGATGAATCAACCAATGGGATGTGAGGGATGAATCAACCAATGAACCAATGAGATGTGAGAGATGAATGAACCAATGAGATGTGAGAGTTGAATCAACCAATGAGGTGTGAGGGATGAATCAACCAATGAGGTGTGAGGGATGAATCAACCAATGAGATGTGAAGGATGAATGAACCAATGAGATGTGAGGGATGAATCAACCAATGAGGTGTGAGAGATGAATCAACCAATGAGGTGTGAGAGATGAATCAACCAATGAGGTGTGAGAGATGAATCAACCAATGAGGTGTGAGAGATGAATCAACCAATGAGATGTGAGGGATGAATCAACCAATGAGGTGTGAGAGATGAATGAACCAATGAGATGTGAGGGATGAATCAATCAATGAGGTGTGAGGGATGAATCAACCAATGAGGTGTGAGGGATGAATCAACCAATGAGGTGTGAGGGATGAATCAACCAATGAGGTGTTAGGGATGAATCAACCAATGAGGTGTGAGGGATGAATGAACCAATGAAATGAGAGGGATGAATCAACCAATGAAATGCGAGGAATGAATCAACCAATGATATGTAAGGGATGTTGCTCACCACATGGCCTGGACAGAGACTGGCTTGAAGAGGTAGCATCGCTCGTCTGTGCAAAGACTGAAGCCGCTGGCAGATGAGAAACATAAGACAGCTAAAATGTCTACTGCAAGTGGTAACTTTTGGTTATCAATTTATAGAAGTGGTTGTCATGTTCTAGAAGTGGTTGTCATGTTCTAGAAGTGGTTGTCATGTTCCAGAAGTGGTTGCCATGTTCCAGAAGTGATTGTCATGTTTTAGAAGTGGTTGCCACATTTTAGAAGTGGTTGCCACATTTTAGAAGTGGCTGCCACATTTTAGAAGTGGTTGCCACATTTTAGAAGTGGTTGCCATGTTTTAGAAGTGGTTGCCATGTTTTAGAAGTGGTTGGCATGATATGGAAATGGTTGTCATAATATAGAAGTGGTTGTCATGATCTGGAAGTGGTTGTCAGGTTATACTTGTGGTTGCCATGTTTCAAAAGTGTTTGTCAGGTTATACTTGTGATTATCCGCTTTGTCTCATTACTGTCAGATTCTACCTGTAACTGTCAGATTCTACCTATGACTGTCAGATTCTAATAGTGGCTGTCAGATTCTACCTGTAACTGTCAGATTCTACCTGTAATTGTAACTGTCAGATTCTACCTGTAATTGTAACTGTCAGATTCTACCTGTAATTGTAACTGTCAGATTCTACCTATGACTGTCAGATTCTAATAGTGGCTGTCAGATTCTACCTGTAATTGTAACTGTCAGATTCTACCTGTAATTGTAACTGTCAGATTCTACCTGTAATTGTAACTGTCAGATTCTACCTGTAATTGTAACTGTCAGATTCTACCTGTAATTGTAACTGTCAGATTCTACCTGTAATTGTAACTGTCAGATTCTACCTGTAATTGTAACTGTCAGATTCTACCTGTAACTGTCAGATTCTACCTGTAATTGTAACTGTCAGATTCTACCTGTAACTGTCAGATTCTACCTGTAATTGTAACTGTCAGATTCTACCTGTAATTGTAACTGTCAGATTCTACCTGTAATTGTAACTGTCAGATTCTACCTGTAATTGTAACTGTCAGATTCTACCTGTAATTGTAACTGTCAGATTCTACCTGTAATTGTAACTGTCAGATTCTACCTGTAATTGTAACTGTCAGATTCTACCTATGACTGTCAGATTCTAATAGTGGCTGTCAGATTCTACCTGTAACTGTCAGATTCTACCTGTAATTGTAACTGTCAGATTCTACCTGTAATTGTAACTGTCAGATTCTACTCATGGCTGTCAGATTCTACCTGTAAGTGTCAGATTCTACTCATGGCTGTCAGATTCTACTCATGGCTGTCAGATTCTACCTGCAACTGTCAGATTCTACTCATGGCTGTCAGATTCTACCTGTTACTGTCAGATTCTACTCATGGCTGTCAGATTCTACCTGTGGCTGTCAGATTCTACTCATGGCTGTCAGATTCTACCTGTGGCTGTCAGATTCTATTCATGGCTGTCAGATTCTACTCATGGCTGTCAGATTCTACTCATGGCTGTCAGATTCTACCTGTTACTGTCAGATTCTACTCATGGCTGTCAGATTCTACCTGTTACTGTCAGATTCTACTCATGGCTGTCAGATTCTACCTGTGGCTGTCAGATTCTATTCATGGCTGTCAGATTCCACTTGTGATGTCAGATTCTACCTGTTACTGTCAGATTCTACTCATGACTGTCAGATTCTACTCATTGCTGTCAGATTCTACTCATGACTGTCAGATTCTACTCATGACTGTCAGATTCTACTCATGACTGTCAGATTCTACCTGGGGCTGTCATATTCTACTCATGATTGTCAGATTCTACCTGGGGCTGTCATATTCTACTCATGGCTGTCAGATTCTACCTGTTACTGTCAGATTCTACCTGTTACTGTCAGATTCTACCTGTTACTGTCAGATTCTACCTGTTACTGTCAGATTCTACCTGTTACTGTCAGATTCTACCTGTTACTGTCAGATTCTACTCATTGCTGTCAGATTCTACTCATGACTGTCAGATTCTACCTGTTACTGTCAGATTCTACCTGTTACTGTCAGATTCTACCTGTAACTGTCATATTCTACTCATGATTGTCAGATTCTACCTGGGGCTGTCATATTCTACTCATGACTGTCAGATTCTACCTGTTACTGTCAGATTCTACCTGTTACTGTCAGATTCTACTCATTGCTGTCAGATTCTACTCATGACTGTCAGATTCTACTCATGACTGTCAGATTCTACCTGGGGCTGTCATATTCTACTCATGATTGTCAGATTCTACCTGGGGCTGTCATATTCTACTCATGGCTGTCAGATTCTACCTGTTACTGTCAGATTCTATTCATGACTGTCAGATACTGCCTGTGGTTGTCATATTCTACTCATGACTATTAGCAGATTCTACCTGTGACTGTCAGATTCTACTCGTGGCTGTCAGATTCTACTTGTGGTACACAATAACAGCCAGACCTACCCATCGCCACCAAGCTTAACCTTGAGCCCCATCCAAATTGGCAGGACCAGGCCGATGAAGGCCTCTGTGTTGTTGCAGTCGATGCCTAGGAAGACCGCCTCTTCTGTGTCCTGATGTCCCCTGGTTGAGACTAGAGCCATGTAGCGCTGGAACTGGTTGGTGTCCTCGAGCCTGACAGCCTGGGTGGAGATAAGCCAGGAACTGTCAATCATTCTAGAATGTTAAAGATGATAATACTAGCTCCATAGCATTTGTCACTGAGTACTCTATTCATGAGGAGCCACGATAGCTCAGTGGTTAGTGAACTGGACTACAAAGGACAAGAGTTAGGGTTCGATCCAAACCGACAGCTTCCGGGTTCATCCTGCCTTAAATAGGTACAGAATTTTTTCTGGAAAAGTAAAGCAGCACAGGCGTAATACCGACCACATTACCCCAAAAATCATGTGCTGACGGTCTGTAAAATTTATGGTTACTAACACCATATTCCCTATACGTCACTTGGCGTGACGGGGGCTCTCTACTTTATTCATGGCATCAGGGGGGTATTTGAACATGGCAAAATGTCACATTTAGAAGATGTGTGCGGTAATTTTTACTACAGTACGGTAATCTAGGGTCAGACCAGAGGAAAACATAAGGTCATATGTTTGTTATATGTGTTATCACAAATATCAGACTTTAGATTATATGTTTGTTATATGTGTTATCACAAATATCAGACTTTAGATTATATGTTTGCTATATGTGCTATCACAAACATCAGACTAAAAATTATATGTTTGCTATATGTGTTACCAGGGCCTCATTATGGGGAAGTATAGAATAGTGACACTGTGACCTTCCAGGCATGTCGCAAGAGGCGACTAAGGAGGTTGATCGATGGCTTGACAAGCTGTCATTGTAAAAAAGTATTGTTATGGAAACAGAGCCATAGATTTTAGAGCAGTGATCTCTGCAATATGTGCCATTTTGGCACGCAAGGTTTCTGTTTTTGAGATTGTGGTTCTGCCCTATGTGCCGTCTTCGGCTCGAAAGGACAATAGATAGATATATGTGTTAGCAATAATAGCTAATTGCCAATTGGCAATAATAGCCAATTGCCAATTTATATGTTTGTTATATGTGTTGATTGTTCTGCGATCCAATCCTTCCTTGCTTTAGGACAATGCCAAAGAATGTCAAGACTAACACCTCCATATATATTCTGTATATCTTGGAACTGTTCATCTACCTCTTCTTGTGGTATATCCAGAAGGGCTTGGAATCTGTTAGTGAATGTTTTTATTGATTCTGGGCTTGATTGTGCTATCTGTCAACTGCTGGGAATCAAATATCTGTTTTGGCTTTGTCAGCCATGTGCAATCCATCAAATATCTATTTTAGCTTTGTCAGCCATGTGCAATCCATCAAATATCTATTTTAGCTTTGTCAGCCATGTGCAATCCATCAAATATCTATTTTAGCTTTGTCAGCCATGTGCAATCCATCAAATATCTATTTTAGCTTTGTCAGCCATGTGCAATCCATCAAATATCTATTTTAGCTTTGTCAGCCATGTGCAATCCATCAAATATCTATTTTAGCTTTGTCAGCCATGTGCAATCCATCAAATATCTATTTTAGCTTTGTCAGCCATGTGCAATCCATCAAATATCTATTTTAGCTTTGTCAGCCATGTGCAATCCATCAAATATCTATTTTAGCTTTGTCAGCCATGTGCAATCCATCAAATATCTATTTTAGCTTTGTCAGCCATGTGCAATCCATCAAATATCTATTTTAGCTTTGTCAGCCATGTGCAATCCATCAAATATCTATTTTAGCTTTGTCAGCCATGTGCTGTCCATATTCCTATACACAGCAGAAACTAGGAGAATGAACCATATGGTAGAAAGTTGACTAAGAGAATTTGAAGGTCGCTGTCTTAAGAAGATTCTAAACATCCGTTGGGATCAACACATTACAAACAAAGAAATAGTCAGAATATCAGGCATTAACAAAATCAATCAAGAAGTGAAAAGATGTTGGAGATGGCTAGACAACATTCAATGAATAGAATGAACCAGGCATCTGTGCCTAGCATTAACATGGACACCACCTGGCAAACGAAGAAGAGGCAAACCATTGGGGGCATGGTGACAAACCATACATGATGAAATGATAGAGGTAAATCATTGGGGGCATGGTGACAAACCATACATGATGAAATGATAGAGGTAGACCATTGGGGGCATGGTGACAAACCATACATGATGAAATGATAGAGGCAAACAATTGGGGGCATGGTGACAAACCATACATGATGAAATGATAGAGGTAAATCATTAGGGGCATGGTGACAAACCATACATGATAAAATGATAGAGGTAGACCATTGGGGGCATGGTGACAAACCATACATGATGAAATGATAGAGGTAGCCCATTGGGGGCATGGTGACAAACCATACATGATGAAATGATAGAGGTAGCCCATTGGGGGCATGGTGACAAACCATACATGATGAAATGATAGAGGCAAACCATTGGGGGCATGGTGACAAACCATACATGATGAAATGATAGAGGCAAACCATTGGGGGCATGGTGACAAACCATACATGATGAAATGATAGAGACTGGCAGGACCTAGCGAGAGATGTTCATACTTGCTCCAGACAGGATTGGGTGGAGATCTTTTGTGAGCACCCTGTACTGGGTGGAGATCTCTTGTGAGAGCACAATGCTGAGTGGAGATCTTTTGTGAGCACCCTGTACTGGGTGGAGATCTCTTGTGAGAGCACAATGCTGGGTGGAGATCTTTTGTGAGCACCCTGTACTGGGTGGAGATCTCTTGTGAGAGCACAATGCTGGGTGGAGATCTTTTGTGAGCACCCTGTACTGGGTGGAGATCTCTTGTGAGAGCACAATGCTGAGTGGAGATCTTTTGTGAGCACCCTGTACTGGGTGGAGATCTTTTGTGAGCACCCTGTACTGGGTGGAGATCTCTTGTGAGCGCACAATGCTGGGTGGAGATCTTTTGTGAACACCATGTACTGAGTGGAGATCTGTTGTGAGTGCCCTATACTGGGTGGAGATCTTTTGTGAGCGCATGATGCTGGGTGGAGATCTCTTGTGAGTGTCCTATGATGGGTGGAGATCTCTTATGAGCGCACAATGCTAGGTGGAGATCTCTTGTGAGTGCCCTATGATGGGTGGATATCTCTTGTGAGTGCCCTATTATGGGTGGAGATCTCTTGTGAGTGCCCTATGATTGGTGGAGATCTCATGTGTGTGCCCTATGCTCCGACAGGAGTTCAGAAAAAGAAAGATATGTGTTGTCACAAATATCAAACTGAAGGTTATATGTTTGCTATACGTGATGTCACATGTGTATGGCTACATACAATTTTAATGGTGTCCTCTGGCCGAAGCAGATGGAGCATAGCCTGAAGATGGTTCTGGATTTCTCCTGGAGAAGACATAAACAAAGATAGAAGGGTACATGCAGTCACATATACACAAGACAAAGAGCAGACAATAAACAAATATTTATAATTGGAGAAACAAAGAGGCAAGAGATAAACATCAATTTGTGTTGAACACTGACACACACACAGACACATGGGTGTGCAAACACACTCACCAGAGATAGCACACTACCTGCTGAAAGGAATCTATTGTGAGGAGTAGGCCGACAGAGTGAGTGGTGGGTGGGCTGACAGGATAAGTGGTGGGTGGGCTGACAGGGTGAGGGGTGGGTGGGCTGACAGGGTGAGTGGTGGACTGGCAGTGTGAGTGCTGGGCTGACAGAGTGAGTGGTGGGCTGACAGGGTGAGTCGTGGGGCTGACAGGGTGAGGGGTAGGCTGGCAGGGTGAGTGGTGGAGCTGACAGGGTGAGTGGTGGGCTGGCAGTGTGAGGGAGGAGTGGACCAGCAGGTTGAGGGGTGGGCTGGCAGAAAAAAAGATAAACAGTGAGGAGAGAGGAACAGATGGCAGTGAGTTAGGCATGGAGAGAGGAAGGAAGGAGGAAGGGAGGAGGGAGGAAGGAAGGAAGGAAGGAAGGAAGGAAGGAAGGAAGGAAGGAAGGAAGGAAGGAAGGAAGGAAGGAAGGAAGGAAGGAAGGAAGGAAGGAAGGAAGGAAGGAAGGAAGGAAGGAAATAACAGGGACTCTATTCATACCTCCATGACCTTTGTGTGCAGACTTCTTTGTAAACTCAGTGTGGGGCAGAATGAGGGCAGCTCCTTTGACTGTGAAGTAGCTCTGACTGAGACTGGAAGAGAGGATGACTCAGATTAGTGAACCAATCAAAGTGAGGCATGGAATTGTGGGTAGGAACACACATGAAACTGTGAGGTCACAGACAACATCTTGCACAACTAGCCTCATCAGTTAACCGTCTGCCATAGAAGGGCATTCAAGAGCTAAATATGGTTTCATGTTACGAACTCGTTTTACACGTTCAAGAACATATGTTCACAAATTTTTTAATTTCATTAATGTTCATCATGATGTGCCATGCCGGTTGGCGTAGGCGATCATGTCCTTCCATAATCTTTTATCAACAGTGCATCGTATCAGTTCTGTTGTTGACTGTTTTCCATGCCATGACACCAAGCTATCTAGCATCTTCTCTCTTTGTCGTCCACGATCTCTCTTTCTCTGTATTTTTCCAGTTGTTAACAAGTATTCCAATTTTCCTCTTCTCATGATGTGCCCCAAAAATGTTTACTGCTTCTTTCTGATGTTTTTTAGGAGCTCCCTTTTTGTGTTGGCCTCTTTGAGAATGTCATCACTGGTCCTTTTTAGCTGTCCAGGGAACTTTCAACATTCTTCTGAGAAATCTCATCTCTGTGGTCTCTAATTGTCTTTTCATTTGTTTGTTTACGAACCATGATTCGCTTCCATAGGTCATAACTGGCTCTATATAACACTGATGAACTCCATCTTTCTCACTTCTATTGACATAGATTTGTTGCATAAGACATTTTTCATTTTCTGAAATGCTATTTTGGCCTGAGCTATTCTACTTTCTATTTCTGTGGTACATCTTCCATCTGATGCTATTATTGTGCCAAAATATTTGAGGTTCTGCACTTGTTTTAGATTTGTTCTGTTTATTTTGATGCTGCATGATGGTGAAATTATAGTTCATCAGATACAAGATGTGAGCTTCTATCCTATTTTACATCAAAATGATACCACTGCAACACAACAGCCATCCTTTTTACATCAAAATTATACCACTGCTACACAACAACCATCCTATTTTACATCAAAATGATACCACTGCAACACAACAGCCATCCTTTTTACATCAAAATTATACCACTGCTACACAACAACCATCCTATTTTACATCAAAATGATACCACTGCTACACAACAGCCATCCTTTTTACATCAAAATGATACCACTGCTACACAACAGCCATCATATTTTATATCAAAATGATACCACTGCAACACAACAGCCATCCTATTTTACATCAAAATGATACCACTGCTACACAACAGCCATCCTTTTTACATCAAAATGATACCACTGCTACACAACAGCCATCATATTTTATATCAAAATGATACCACTGCAACACAACAGCCATCCTTTTTACATCAAAATGATACCACTGCTACACAACAGCCATCATATTTTATATCAAAATGATACCACTGCAACACAACAGCCATCCTATTTTATATCAAAATGATACCACTGCTACACAACAGCCATCCTATTTTATATCAAAATGATACCACTGCAACACAACAGCCATCCTATTCACAACTTTTATAAAGCAGACTATAGTGCTCTTTATGTAAAACAAACAAAATTAAAACGTGAACAGCCAACCTGCCCAGAACTTTAGTAAAATTAAATTGCTGCTTATAAAATGTGAACTTTGCCAAAATTAAAGTGCTGCTTGTAAAATGTGAACTTTAGCAAAATTAAAGTGCTGCTTGTAAAATGTGAACTTTGCCAAAATTAAAGTGCTGCTTGTAAAATGTGAACTTTGCCAAAATTAAATTGCTGCTTATAAAATGTGAACTTTGCCAAAATTAAAGTGCTGCTTGTAAAATGTGAACTTTAGCAAAATTAAAGTGCTGCTTGTAAAATGTGAACTTTAGCAAAATTAAAGTGCTGCTTGTAAAATGTGAACTTTACCAAAATTAAAGTGCTGCTTATAAAATGTGAACTTTAGCAAAATTAAAGTGCTGCTTGTAAAATGTGAACTTTACCAAAATTAAAGTGCTGCTTATAAAATGTGAACTTTGCCAAAATTAAAGTGCTGCTTGTAAAATGTGAACTTTAGCAAAATTAAAGTGCTGCTTGTAAAATGTGAACTTTAGCAAAATTAAAGTGCTGCTTGTAAAATGTGAACTTTAGCAAAATTAAAGTGCTGCTTGTAAAATGTGAACTTTAGCAAAATTAAATTGCTGCTTGTAAAATGTGAACTTTACCAAAATTAAAGTGCTGCTTGTAAAATGTGAACTTTGCCAAAATTAAAGTGCTGCTTGTAAAATGTGAACTTTACCAAAATTAAAGTGCTGCTTGTAAAATGTGAACTTTGCCAAAATTAAAGTGCTGCTTGTAAAATGTGAACTTTACCAAAATTAAAGTGCTGCTTGTAAAATGTGAACTTTACCAAAATTAAAGTGCTGCTTGTAAAATGTGAACTTTACCAAAATTAAAGTGCTGCTTGTAAAATGTGAACTTTACCAAAATTAAAGTGCTGCTTGTAAAATGTGAACTTTACTCAAATTAAAGTGCAGTTGTGTAAGGTCTCAACAACCACACCATGCAAGACTGTAAACAAATAATGTGCCACTGTATCATCATTAAAATGAACCCAATTAATAAGCACATCTCCGAAGCACATCAGAGAGAGCAACAATTACAATTTTCCTGTTTCAATTCAAAACAAGAACTTCACAGAATGAAACAAAAGATAAATATTTCAATTAATTGATCAATTAGACAAATCTGTGTAGTCAGTGCATGCTATGGTAGATTGCTTTCTCGAATGTGCCGATTCTCACATTTTGAATAAGGAGAATGTCGCACCCCATCATCATCATCATCGAGCGCTTTCTCCACAACGAAAGTTGACTACCATGGAGCGACATTCTGCTGTCCCTTGCTTTGATGGTGCAGGTTGTCATAGGCTGATTTGTCCATCTTTTGATGTTACTCGTCCATGTTAGTCTTGGTCTGCCTCTGCCTCTTTTACTTTGTATTTTCCCCTCCAGGATTACTTTTAGTAGGCTGCTGTGTCTTTTAACATGGCCCAAAAATCTTTTTTGTCTTGTTTGAATTGTGCTTAGTAGTTCTCTTTTCATTTTTAGTTGTTTTAAGACTTCATCGTTTGTTTTCTTTTCCTTCCATCCAATTCTACCTATTCTTCTATATATCCACATTTCAAAGGCTTCAATTCTCTGTTTTCTTGTCTAATGTCCATGTTTCTGCACCATATAGGAATATTGAGAAGATGTAACATTTTGCTATTCTTAGTTTTAGCCCTGGTGTTATTTGTTTTGATGTTAGTATGTTCATCGCACCCCACGTGACCTTATTTTAATATTATTTCTATCAGTTGACATTCTAATGTATAACAAATATTTATCTTTTATAATAAAGATCATTCCACAAATGTCAATAGGGGATGTTTCTTGTAATAAGTTCTGAAAACATTGATGTTTTTAATAAATGCATTGTGAACACACAAGAAGCAGTAAAAAATTGTGAATACATTATTTAGATGATAAATTGTGTAGCTTTTTATCTTCTAGTTCTGCAGATTTATCTTTCACTTCTATGTTTGTTTGTTCTATTTCTGTAACTTTAATTCAACATCTGTTCTATCTATTTCTGTAACTTTAATTCAACATCTGTTCTATCTATTTCTGTAACTTTAATTCAACATCTGTTCTATCTATTTCTGTAACTTTAATTCAACATCTGTTCTATCTATTTCTGTAAATTTAATTCAACATCTGTTCTATCTATTTCTGTAACTTTAATTCAACATCTGTTCTATCTATTTCTGTAACTTTAATTCAACATCTGTTCTATCTATTTCTGTAACTTTAATTCAACATCGGTTCTATCTATTTCTGTAACTTTAATTCAACATCTGTTATATCTATTTCTGTAACTTTAATTCAACATCTGTTCTATCTATTTCTGTAACTTTAATTCAACATCTGTTATATCTATTTCTGTAACTTTAATTCAACATTTGTTCTATCTATTTCTGTAACTTTAATTCAACATTTGTTCTATCTATTTCTGTAACTTTAATTCAACATTTGTTCTATCTATTTCTGTAACTTTAATTCAACATCTGCTCTATCTATTTCTGTAACTTTAATTCAACATCTGCTCTATCTATTTCTGTAACTTTAATTCAACATCTGTTCTAACTATTTCTGTAACTTTAATTCAACATTTTTTCTATCTATTTCTGTAACTTTAATTCAACATCTGTTCTATCTATTTCTGTAACTTTAATTCAAGTTCTGTTCTATCTATTTCTGTAACTTTAATTCAACATTTGTTCTATCTATTTCTGTAACTTTAATTCAACATCTGTTCTATCTATTTCTGTAACTTTAATTCAACATCTGTTCTATCTATTTCTGTAACTTTAATTCAAGTTCTGTTCTATCTATTTCTGTAACTTTAATTCAACATCTGTTCTATCAATTTCTGTAACTTTAATTCAACATCTGTTCTATCTATTTCTGTAACTTTAATTCAACATCTGTTCTATCTATTTCTGTAACTTTAATTCAAGTTCTGTTTTATCTATTTCTGTAACTTTAATTCAACATCTGTTCTATCTATTTCTGTAACTTTAATTCAACATCTGTTCTATCTATTTCTGTAACTTTAATTCAACATCTGTTCTATCTATTTCTGTAACTTTAATTCAAGTTCTGTTCTATCTATTTCTGTAACTTTAATTCAACATCTGTTCTATCTATTTCTGTAACTTTAATTCAACATCTGTTCTATCTATTTCTGTAACTTTAATTCAAGTTCTGTTCTATGTTTGTCACTTCTATTTCTGTAACTTTAATTCAAGTTCTGTTCTATGTTTGTCACTTCTATTTCTGTAACTTTAATTCAACATCTACTCATTGTAAAACCAAATAATTTCTGGACATATGCCTAACATCTATTAATGTGTTGGACACCACCTCCAATGCAGGGTGGGGGAACCTGTTTATTCACATCAACTGGACATTGGATGAGACAACCTTACACACAACATGCCAGACAAGACTACTACTTGTTGTGGAGAACAACAACCCAGCATACACACTTCTATCATGTCATAGATCAGGTCTCTCACTTCAGTCTATGATGGTGATGTGTCATAGATTGGGCCTTTGACTTCAGTCTATGATGGTGATGTGTCATAGATCAGGCCTCTCACTTCAGTCTATGATGGTGATGTGTCATAGATCATGCCTCTCACTTCAGTCTATGATGGTGATGTGTCATAGATCATGCCTTTGACTTCAGTCTATGATGGTGATGTGTCATAGATCATGCCTTTGACTTCAGTCTATGATGGTGATGTGTCATAGATCAGGCCTTTGACTTCAGTCTATGATGGTGATGTGTCATAGATCAGGCCTTTGACTTCAGTCTATGATGGTGATGTGTCATAGATCAGGCCTTTGACTTCAGTCTATGATGGTGATGTGTCATAGATCAGGCCTTTGACTTCGGTCTATGATGGTGATGTGTCATAGATTGGGCCTTTGACTTCAGTCTATGATGGTGATGTGTCATAGATCATGCCTTTGACTTCAGTCTATGATGGTGATGTGTCATAGATTGGGCCTTTGACTTCAGCCTATGATGGTGATGTGTCATAGATCAGGCCTTTGACTTCAGTCTATGATGGTGATGTGTCATAGATTGGGCCTTTCACTTCAGTCTATGATGGTGATGTGTCATAGATTGGGCCTTTCACTCCAGTCTATGATGGTGATGTGTCATAGATCAGGCCTCTCACTTCAGTCTATGATGGTGATGTGTCATAGATCATGCCTTTGACTTCAGTCTATGATGGTGATGTGTCATAGATCAGGCCTTTGACCAGCCTATGATGGTGATGTGCCATAGATTTGGCCTTTGACTTCAGTCTATGATGGTGATGTGTCATAGATTGGGCCTTTGACTGCAGTCTATTTTGTGATGGTGATGTGTCAATGTTCGGGCCTTTGACTTCAGTCTATCTTGTGATGATGATGTGTCATAGATCGGGCCTTTGACTTCAGTCTATCTTGTGATGATGATGTGTCATAGATCAGGCCTTTGACTTCAGTCCATCTTGTGATGGTGATATGTCATTGTTCAGGCCTTTGACTTCAGTCTATATTGTGATGATGATGTGTCATAGATCAGGCCTTTGACTTCAGTCTATCTTGTGATGGTCATGTGTCATAGATTGGGCCTTTGACTTCAGTCTATGATGGTGATGTGTCATAGATCAGGCCTCTCACTTCAGTCTATGATGGTGATGTGTCATAGATCATGCCTCTCACTTCAGTCTATGATGGTGATGTGTCATAGATCATGCCTTTGACTTCAGTCTATGATGGTGATGTGTCATAGATCAGGCCTTTGACTTCAGTCTATGATGGTGATGTGTCATAGATCAGGCCTTTGACTTCAGTCTATGATGGTGATGTGTCATATATCAGGCCTTTGACTTCAGTCTATGATGGTGATGTGTCATAGATCAGGCCTTTGACTTCGGTCTATGATGGTGATGATGATGTGTCATAGATCGGGACTTTGACTTCAGTCTATCTTGTGATGATGATGTGTCATAGATCAGGCCTTTGACTTCAGTCCATCTTGTGATGGTGATATGTCATTGTTCAGGCCTTTGACTTCAGTCTATATTGTGATGATGATGTGTCATAGATCAGGCCTTTGACTTCAGTCTATCTTGTGATGGTCATGTGTCATAGATTGGGCCTTTGACTTCAGTCTATGATGGTGATGTGTCATAGATCAGGCCTCTCACTTCAGTCTATGATGGTGATGTGTCATAGATCATGCCTCTCACTTCAGTCTATGATGGTGATGTGTCATAGATCATGCCTTTGACTTCAGTCTATGATGGTGATGTGTCATAGATCAGGCCTTTGACTTCAGTCTATGATGGTGATGTGTCATAGATCAGGCCTTTGACTTCGGTCTATGATGGTGATGTGTCATAGATTGGGCCTTTGACTTCAGTCTATGATGGTGATGTGTCATAGATTGGGCCTTTGACTTCAGTCTATGATGGTGATGTGTCATAGATCATGCCTTTGACTTCAGTCTATGATGGTGATGTGTCATAGATTGGGCCTTTGACTTCAGCCTATGATGGTGATGTGTCATAGATCAGGCCTTTGACTTCAGTCTATGATGGTGATGTGTCATAGATTGGGCCTTTGACTTCAGCCTATGATGGTGATGTGTCATAGATCAGGCCTTTGACTTCAGTCTATGATGGTGATGTGTCATAGATTGGGCCTTTCACTTCAGTCTATGATGGTGATGTGTCATAGATTGGGCCTTTCACTCCAGTCTATGATGGTGATGTGTCATAGATCAGGCCTCTCACTTCAGTCTATGATGGTGATGTGTCATAGATCAGGCCTTTGACTTCAGTCTATGATGGTGATGTGTCATAGATCAGGCCTTTGACCAGCCTATGATGGTGATGTGCCATAGATTTGGCCTTTGACTTCAGTCTATGATGGTGATGTGTCATAGATTGGGCCTTTGACTGCAGTCTATTTTGTGATGGTGATGTGTCAATGTTCAGGCCTTTGACTTCAGTCTATCTTGTGATGGTGATGTGTCATAGATCGGGCCTTTGACTTCAGTCTATCTTGTGATGATGATGTGTCATAGATCAGGCCTTTGACTTCAGTCCATCTTGTGATGGTGATATGTCATTGTTCAGGCCTTTGACTTCAGTCTATATTGTGATGATGATGTGTCATAGATCAGGCCTTTGACTTCAGTCTATGATGGTGATGTGTCATAGATTGGGCCTTTGACTGCAGTCTATTTTGTGATGGTGATGTGTCAATGTTCGGGCCTTTGACTTCAGTCTATCTTGTGATGATGATGTGTTATAGATCGGGCCTTTGACTTCAGTCTATCTTGTGATGATGATGTGTCATAGATCAGGCCTTTGACTTCAGTCCATCTTGTGATGGTGATATGTCATTGTTCAGGCCTTTGACTTCAGTCTATATTGTGATGATGATGTGTCATAGATCAGGCCTTTGACTTCAGTCTATCTTGTGATGGTCATGTGTCATAGATTGGGCCTTTGACTTCAGTCTATGATGGTGATGTGTCATAGATCAGGCCTCTCACTTCAGTCTATGATGGTGATGTGTCATAGATCATGCCTCTCACTTCAGTCTATGATGGTGATGTGTCATAGATCATGCCTTTGACTTCAGTCTATGATGGTGATGTGTCATAGATCAGGCCTTTGACTTCAGTCTATGATGGTGATGTGTCATAGATCAGGCCTTTGACTTCGGTCTATGATGGTGATGTGTCATAGATTGGGCCTTTGACTTCAGTCTATGATGGTGATGTGTCATAGATTGGGCCTTTGACTTCAGTCTATGATGGTGATGTGTCATAGATCATGCCTTTGACTTCAGTCTATGATGGTGATGTGTCATAGATTGGGCCTTTGACTTCAGCCTATGATGGTGATGTGTCATAGATCAGGCCTTTGACTTCAGTCTATGATGGTGATGTGTCATAGATTGGGCCTTTCACTCCAGTCTATGATGGTGATGTGTCATAGATCAGGCCTCTCACTTCAGTCTATGATGGTGATGTGTCATAGATCAGGCCTTTGACTTCAGTCTATGATGGTGATGTGTCATAGATCAGGCCTTTGACCAGCCTATGATGGTGATGTGCCATAGATTTGGCCTTTGACTTCAGTCTATGATGGTGATGTGTCATAGATTGGGCCTTTGACTGCAGTCTATTTTGTGATGGTGATGTGTCAATGTTCGGGCCTTTGACTTCAGTCTATCTTGTGATGGTGATGTCTCATAGATCGGGCCTTTGACTTCAGTCTATCTTGTGATGATGATGTGTCATAGATCGGGCCTTTGACTTCAGTCTATCTTGTGATGATGATGTGTCATAGATCAGGCCTTTGACTTCAGTCCATCTTGTGATGGTGATATGTCATTGTTCAGGCCTTTGACTTCAGTCTATATTGTGATGATGATGTGTCATAGATCAGGCCTTTGACTTCAGTCTATCTTGTGATGGTCATGTGTCATAGATCAGGCCTTTGACTTCAGTCTATCTTGTGATGGTGATATGTCATTGTTCAGGCCTTTGACTTCAGTCTATCTTGTGATGATGATGTGTCATAGATCGGGCCTTTGACTTCAGTCCATCTTGTGATGATGATGTGACATAGATCAGGCCTTTGACTTCAGTCTATCTTGTGATGGTGATATGTCATTGTTCAAGCCTTTGACTTCAGTCTATCTTGTGATGATGATGTGTCATAGATCGGGCCTTTGACTTCAGTCTATCTTGTGATGGTCATGTATCATAGATCAGGCCTTTGACTTCAGTCTATCTTGTGATGGTGATATGTCATTGTTCAGGCCTTTGACTTCAGTCTATCTTGTGATGATGATGTGTCATAGATCGGGCCTTTGACTTCAGTCCATCTTGTGATGGTCATGTGCAATATTTGATCTTTAATTATTACAAAGTGTTGTCAATGGTGGTTAATGAGCCTCAACAAGTGTTGCAAGAGGTAGCTAATGAGCCTCAATTTAGAAAATGTTGCAAGAGGAGGCGAATGAGCCTCAATTAAGTGTTGCAAGAGGTAGCCAATGAGCCTCAATTTAGAAAATGTTGCAAGAGGAGGCGAATGAGCCTCAATTAAGTGTTGCAAGAGGTAGCCAATGAGTCTCAGTTAAATGTTCCAAGAGATAGCTAATGAGCCTCAAGTGTTGCAAGAGGTAGCTAATGAGCCTCAATTATGAAAATGTTGCAAGAGGTAGCTAATGAGCCTCAATTAAATGTTGCAAGAGGTGGCGAATAAGCCTCAATTATGAAAATGTTGCAAGAGGTGGTGAATAAGCCTCAATTATGAAAATGTTGCAAGAGGTAGCAAGAGGTAGCTAATGAGCCTCAATTATGAAAATGTTGCAAGAGGTAGCTAATGAGCCTCAATTATGAAAATGTTGCAAGAGGTGGCTGAGTGTTGAATATCAAGTGATGTAAAGAGTGACTAACGAGCCTCTAATTATGAGTTCTTGTGATAGATAGATGAGACATGTGTCTAGACAACAATCTGACCATCCGTACACCATTTCTCTGGTGTCCTCCCTTTAATTAGAGCAATGGTTAGGGACTTGGCCTAATGAGGTCATTCCTCAACCAATCAGCTTCTAGATTCACCCCAACTTAGCTAGGGATATGGGGAAGATGGTGATAGTGACCAGATTTTTCCACAACGGCAGCACATTTTTGGATGATATGTTTGGGATCACGCCAGGCTGTCTTTAATGCCCAGAAAAATCTCTGGAATCCATTATTAGTGGCTGGGTTTAACCCAAAGTCTTGTCAGTCCATAAACAAAAATCTGGCACTTCCAGGATTTGCGCACAGACATTTTTTTTTTTTTGGATACATTTTTTTTACTGGAAAAGAATGTTGGTCTGGTGTAGTGCTGTCCACATTATCCAAACATGTGCAGATGGTTGAAGATAATGGACAATGACACTGTAAACCATCAATGCCACACTTGAGGTGCAACATGTTTATTTATTTCTTCTTCACTCGAATAAGATTTTCTCAAATCTTTTACCCAAAGTTTATTCAGAGTCATAAGTGCAGTTCGCTTTTAGGGGATGTGAATTGGGGGTTTCAACTCATACATGCAGTTCAATTTAGGAGATGTGGATTGGGGGTTTCAACTCATACATGCAGTTCACTTTAGGGAATGTGAATTGGGGGTTTCAACTCATACACACAGTTCACTTTAGGAGATGTGAATTGGGGGTTTCAACTAATAGGTGAAGTTCACTTTAGGGAATGTGAATTGGGTACTTCATGATCACCTGATCCATCAACTCATATCTGTGATGCCTCCGAACACAGATACAGTGGACCTACTATCCTGATACAAAACTAACTTTATTCACATGCTTTGTTACACACACACTTTCAGGAAACACTTTCTCTAGGATGTTACACAACACACTTTCAGGAAACACTTTCTCTAGGATGTTAGACAACACACTTTCAAGTACTACTTTATGTTAAAACTGCACCACTTCAGAAAAACTCTCATCTGTAGCTTCCAACTAAAAGCCAATTCAACACAATCAGATCTATGTTGCTCGCTCTAGCAACCTTATTTCTTCACTGGCTTTGTTGAATCCAACATTCGCTGACATATGTAATACGAAAGACGTTCCTTTACAATCATCAAAGAGTTTTCAGAGGGTTGAACATGATGATGATGATTTCAAAGGGAGATAATTTCGTCTGGGTTGACAATAAACAATTGTTTTAGAATCCAGAAAATTGTGAATTATTTCCCTTTATTCAATGAGAGTCGTGCACCCTTCATGTTGTAGCCACTAGATGGAGGCATTGTGAAGTGAAAAAGCCAAATAAAAAAAAGTAAATTAATAAAGCAGAATAAATCATACAAAGCAGCAATGTGTAAGGAAGCAATGAGTTTCTCTTGATATCTACATGTCTATAAATAGATATGATGTCAACAGTTATTAGCAACAAAAAATGCCTGACAGGAGCTGCACAAATATGTTTTTTATTTGAGTTTAGTTATGTCCCTTCCCAGTGCCGGCTAGTGTAGGGTCTGACACCAGCAGTCACGCAGGACTCACTAGACCTCTGTATGTCTCACCCACGGACAGGGCCATTGTCTCTAACACTGACTTACATCATTGAGTCAAAGGTTACATTTCAGCTAAAAGTGAGGTTAGTCAAGCTAACACAGGTTAATGCAGCACTGTCAAACATGTTTATATATTGGTACCAGGTTACTATATGGCCTTTGTCATTTTGACACACAGTTGGTAACAAATAATCATGATAAGTCTATAGTTGGATAAAATATTAGTATCTTATGCTGGACCCTGTTTTCAGTTACTATTGCAATAATAAAAGTTATATTCATAGTAACATAACAGTCATTAAAATGAAGAGATGAGAACTGAACCCTGAAATTATCGTATCTTTACTAACTACCAAATAGAAATTCTAATTTTATAGTTGGCCGGGTAAAGTTTAGCTACTTGAAAGTGTGTCGCCGGCGCCAGGAAAATAAGTTGAGGGCACCATGGCACCTGAAGGCACTATGTTGGACAGCGCTAGGTTAATGTTTTCCAAGGAACAATACTCACAAGGACCTACATCATTGAGTGAGATCACAGATAATGCTTCAGCTACAAGGGGAGGTTAGTCAAGCTAAAACAAATGTTTGGCTTGGGAAAGACACGATCCAAGTGGTCATTAACTCAGTGGTTCCACAAAGCCATTCAATAAATTATGTTTCAGTAAGTGTCTTGTCACAAGCTACTGTGAGCAGAACAAGTCACACATGATCCAGTTAACTCTTCCTGCTTCGTTCCATGGTCGTGCTAACAAAGTGAGGAACTCACCAGTCTCCAGACGATGTGGACTCAATCATAGAAGGAGCTAAATTCCTTGGTTTTTTTTTTTCGATGGTGAAAATAAAATTCTGGACTTAAACACCATTGGGTATAAAAGTAATATTTAATAGCTCTGGGGATCGTTAGAGCAAACTACAACCCAAGAAAATTGTTAGGGCACTACTGACAGAAGGGAGCCGCGATAGCTCAGTGGTTAGTGAACTGGACTACAAAGGACAAGGGGTAGGGTTCGATCCCAACTGACAGCTTCCGGGTTCACCCAGCCTTAAATGGGTACCGGATTTTTTCTGGGAAAGTAAAGCAGCACGGGCGTAATACCGACCACATTACCCCAAAATCATGTGCTGAAGGTCTGTAAAATATAAGGTCACTAACACCATTTCCCTATACGCCACTTGGCGTGATGGGGGTACTAAAAAAAAAAAAAACTACTGACAGACTTTGTCAACCTGAGAAAATTGTTAGGGCACCACTGATAGACTTTGTCAACCTTCTCCATATCTCCCCATTTTAATTCACTATTTGGTAATTTCATATGTTACAGAACTCCCATTTGTCTACCACTATAATTTCACATGTTACAGAACTCCCATTTGTCTACCACTATAATTTCACGTTACAGAACTCCCATTTGTCTACCACTATAATTTCACATGTTACAGAACTCCCATTTGTCTACCACTATAATTTCACATGTTACAGAACTCCCATTTGTCTACCACTATAACTGCACATTGATTTCACTCTGGGCCAAGTCCTTATATGTTGTTCAACTTTATAGTATCATTTCACCACTTTTTACTAAGCTCTGAATGTATCACTACCATCTTTCATCATGTGCTGTTCATGCATTCTAGGATACTCTCAATATTTTGTCTGATAGCACTGACTGATACTGTCTTAGATATCAATTCAGAGGAAGAGGTATGTTTACAGCATTCGGAAAAAATGACAAATAATCAACAACAGAAAAAAAACAAAGAACAATATATGGACCGAAGCAGGATCGACTCAGTGGCACAGCACCTCGCCATGAAAAGCCAAAGGGAACACTGCCACTCAGCTTATCGCCTCGGAAGTTTCCCTCTATAATCTATCTATTGACCTTTCAAGCTGTAGCCGGCCCCATAGGGCGTAGACCAAGATACTCCTTCTCGTATCTGAATTTTTGTTCTAGCAGTTTTCAATTCCCTCTATAATAATATTCATTAATTATTATTTGTCTACTGTCTTAGATAGCAGGTCCTTTCTACCACCCACTATAAGGATGGACTGGCGTATGTTAGAAAGATAAATACTAGCAAATCATATTAACAAGTAATGTAGAAGCCGAAACAAAATAAAAATCAAGCATCTCCCAGTGTTAGGAGGGTGGGAGGTGAGGGGCTTCATGCCACTGCTGCTCACCATGGCCGCAGCTTGGAGAGAAACCTCATGGAACTAAGAATTTTTCTCAGCTTCTCTTTGGAAGTCCTTGACCTGCAAGCAAGCATCCAACAACAGTGTGTACATGAATGGCATGTGTACGTGAATGCGTGTTTGTGTGTGTGCGTACACTGTGAACTCTCCTACAAATGTATATATTTGAAAGTGTTGAGAGCGTATAGTAAATACCTATGGCAGGACCTACATTAAAAACCTGCCCTAATACAGGACCTAAAGACCTGTCCCATAGACAGGACCTTACAGTAGAGAGCTGCCCTAATACAGGACCTACAGTAAAGACCTGCCCCAAGACAGGACTTAAAGACCTGCCCTAATACAGGACCTACAGTAAAGACCTGCCCCAAGACAGGACTTAAAGACCTGCCCTAATACAGGACCTACAGTAAAGACCTGCCCCAAGACAGGACTTAAAGACCTGCCCTAATACAGGACCTTCAGTAAAAACTTGCCCCAAGACAGGACTTACAATAATGACCTGCCCTAATACATGACTTACAGTAAAGAACTGCCCTAATATAGGACATACAGTAAAGACCTGCCCCAAGATAGGACCTACATTAAAGACCTGTCCTAATACAGGACCTACAGGAAAGACCAGCCCCAAGAAAGTACCTACAGTAAAGATCTGCTCCTATTTAGGACCTACAGTAAAAACTTGCCCCAAGACAGGACCTACAGGAAAGACCAGCCCCAAGAAAGTACCTACAGTAAAGATCTGCTCCTATTTAGGACCTACAGTAAAAACTTGCCCCAAGACAGGACCTACAGTAAAGATCTGTCCCAATGTGGAACCTAAAGTAAAAATATGTCCCAATGTGGAACCTACAGTAAAAAATATGTCCCAATGTGGAACGTAAAGTAAAAATATGTCCCAATGTGGAACCTACAGTAAAAATGTGTCCCAATGTGGAACCTACAGTAAAAAATATGTCCCAATGTGGAACCTAAAGTAAAAATATGTCCCAATGTGGAACCTACAGTAAAGATCTGTCCCAATGTGGAACCTAAAGTAAAAATATGTCCCAATGTGGAACCTACAGTAAAGATATGTCCCAATGTGGAACCTACAGTAAAAATATGTCCCAATGTGGAACCTACAGTAAAAATATGTCCCAATGTGGATCCTACAGTAAAAAATATGTCCCAATGTGGAACCTAAAGTAACAATATGTCCCAATGTGGAACCTACAGTAAAGATCTGTCCCAATGTGGAACCTACAGTAAAAATATGTCCCAATGTGGAACCTACAGTAAAAACTTGCCCCAAGACAGGACCTACAGGAAAGACCTGTCCTAATACAGGACCTACAGGAAAGACCAGCCCCAAGAAAGTACCTACAGTAAAGATCTGCTCCTATTTAGGACCTACAGTAAAAACTTGCCCCAAGACAGGACCTACAGTAAAGATCTGTCCCAATGTGGAACCTAAAGTAAAGATATGTCCCAATGTGGAACCTAAAGTAAAGATCTGTCCCAATGTAGGACCTACAGTAAAGATCTGTCCCAATGTGGAACCTAAAGTAAAGATCTGTCCCAATGTGGAACCTAAAGTAAAGATCTGTCCCAATGTGGAACCTAAAGTAAAGATCTGTCCCAATGTGGAACCTAAAGTAAAGATCTGTCCCAATGTGGAACCTAAAGTAAAGATATGTCCCAATGTGGAACCTAAAGTAAAGATGTGTCCCAATGTGGAACCTAAAGAAAAGATATGTCCCAATATGGAACCTACAGTAAAGATCTGTCCCAATGTGGAACCTAAAGTAAAGATATGTCCCAATGTGGAACCTAAAGTAAAAATATGTCCCAATGTGGAACCTACAGTAAAGATCTGTCCCAATGTGGAACCTAAAGTAAAGATATGTCCCAATATGGAACCTACAGTAAAGATCTGTCCCAATATGGAACCTAAAGTAAAGATATGTCCCAATATGGAACCTAAAGTAAAGATATGTCCCAATGTGGAACCTACAGTAAAAATATGTCCCAATATGGAACCTAAAGTAAAGATCTGTCCCAATGTGGAACCTAAAGTAAAGATATGTCCCAATGTGGAACCTAAAGTAAAAATCTGTCCCAATGTGGAACCTAAAGTAAAGATCTGTCCCAATGTAGGACCTACAGTAAAGATATGTCCCAATGTAGGACCTACAGTAAAGATCTGTCCCAATGTGGAACCTACAGTAAAGATATGTCCCAATGTGGAACCTACAGTAAAGATCTGTCCCAATGTGGAACCTACAGTAAAGATCTGTCCCAATGTAGGACCTACAGTAAAGATCTGTCCCAATGTAGGACCTACAGTAAAGATCTGTCCCAATGTTGGACCTACAGTAAAGATCTGCCCCAATGTAGGACCTACAGTAAAGATCTGTCCCAATGTAGGACCTACAGTAAAGATATGTCCCAATGTGGAACCTAAAGTAAAAATATGTCCCAATGTGGAACCTAAAGTAAAAATATGTCCCAATGTGGAACCTAAAGTAAATATCTGTCCCAATGTGGAACCTACAGTAAAGATCTGTCCTAATGTGGAACCTAAAGTAAAAATCTGTCCCAATGTGGAACCTACAGTAAAGATCTGTCCCAATGTGGAACCTACAGTAAAGATATGTCCCAATGTGGAACCTACAGTAAAGATATGTCCCGATGTGGAACCTAAAGTAAAGATATGTCCCAATGTGGAACCTACAGTAAAAATCTGTCCCAATGTGGAACCTACAGTAAAAATCTGTCCCAATGTGGAACCTACAGTAAAGATCTGTCCCAATGTGGAACCTAAAGTAAAAATCTGTCCCAATGTGGAACCTACAGTAAAGATATGTCACAATGTGGAACCTACAGTAAAGATATGTCCCAATGTGGAGCCTAAAGTAAAAATCTGTCCCAATGTGGAACCTACAGTAAAAATCTGTCCCAATGTGGAACCTACAGTAAAGATATGTCCCAATGTGGAACCTAAAGTAAAAATCTGTCCCAATGTGGAACCTACAGTAAAGATCTGTCCCAATGTGGAACCTACAGTAAAGATCTGTCCCAATGTGGAACCTACAGTAAAGATATGTCCCAATGTGGAACATACAGTAAAGATCTGTCCCAATGTAGGACCTACAGTAAAGATCTGTCCCAATGTAGGACCTACAGTAAAGATCTGTCCCAATGTAGGACCTACAGTAAAGATCTGTCCCAATGTAGGACCTACAGTAAAGATATGTCCCAATGTGGAACCTACAGTAAAGATCTGTCCCAATGTAGGACCTACAATAAAGATCTGTCCCAATGTAGGACCTACAGTAAAGATCTGTCCCAATGTGGAACCTAAAGTAAAAATATGTCCCAATGTGGAACCTAAAGTAAAAATATGTCCCAATGTGGAACCTAAAGTAAAAATATGTCCCAATGTGGAACCTACAGTAAAGATATGTCCCAATGTGGAACCTAAAGTAAAGATCTGTCCCAATGTGGAACCTACAGTAAAGATATGTCCCAATGTGGAACCTAAAGTAAAAATCTGTCCCAATGTGGAACCTACAGTAAAGATCTGTCCCAATGTAGGACCTACAGTAAAGATCTGTCCCAATGTAGGACCTACAGTAAAGATATGTCCCAATGTGGAACCTAAAGTAAAAATCTGTCCCAATGTGGAACCTACAGTAAAGATCTGTCCCAATGTGGAACCTACAGTAAAGATATGTCCCAATGTGGAACCTACAGTAAAGATATGTCCCAATGTGGAACATACAGTAAAGATCTGTCCCAATGTAGGACCTACAGTAAAGATCTGTCCCAATGTAGGACCTACAGTAAAGATCTGTCCCAATGTAGGACCTACAGTAAAGATCTGTCCCAATGTAGGACCTACAGTAAAGATATGTCCCAATGTGGAACCTACAGTAAAGATCTGTCCCAATGTAGGACCTACAGTAAAGATCTGTCCCAATGTAGGACCTACAGTAAAGATCTGTCCCAATGTGGAAACTAAAGTAAAAATATGTCCCAATGTGGAACCTAAAGTAAAAATATGTCCCAATGTGGAACCTAAAGTAAAAATATGTCCCAATGTGGAACCTACAGTAAAGATATGTCCCAATGTGGAACCTAAAGTAAAGATCTGTCCCAATGTGGAACCTACAGTAAAGATATGTCCCAATGTGGAACCTAAAGTAAAAATCTGTCCCAATGTGGAACCTACAGTAAAGATCTGTCCCAATGTGGAACCTACAGTAAAGATCTGTCCCAATGTAGGACCTACAGTAAAGATCTGTCCCAATGTAGGACCTACAGTAAAGATCTGCCCCAATGTAGGACCTACAGTAAAGATCTGTCCCAATGTAGGACCTACAGTAAAGATCTGCCCCAATGTAGGACCTACAGTAAAGATCTGTCCCAATGTGGAACCTACAGTAAAAATCTGCCCCAATGACCTACAGTAAAGATCTGCCCCAATGTAGGACCTACAGTAAAGATCTGCCCCAATGTAGGACCTACAGTAAAGATCTGCCCCAATGTAGGACCTACAGTAAAGATCTGTTAGTGTACAGTGACCTGATGTAATGAGACCCACACCAGAGGCTGAATCACATTGCTGACACACTCTGTGTCTATCACATGTTTCTGACACCAACTAGCACACCATTATATCATTTCTAAATGTCTGTCTAACACACTCTGTGTCTGTCACAGATTTCTGACACCAACTAGCACACCATTATATCATTTCTAAATGTCTGTCTAACACACTCTGTGTCTGTCACAGATTTCTGACACCAGCTAACACACCATTATATCATTTCTAAATGTCTGTCTAACACACTCTGTGTCTGTCACAGATTTCTGACACCAGCTAACATACCATTATATCATTTCTAAATGTCTGTCTAACACACTCTGTGTCTGTCACAGATTTCTGACACCAGCTAACACACCATTATATTATTTCTAAATGTCTGTCTAACACACCCTGTGCCTGTCACAGATTTCTGACACCAACTAACACAACATTATATTATTTCTAAATGTCTGTCTAACACACCCTGTGCCTGTCACAGATTTCTGACACCAGCTAGCACAGTTCGTTACCCCTAAACAATGTCTACCTAACACACTCAACACCATGTTATCTGGGCTGGTAATTGACACTTCTGCCAGAGATAGCTCCTCTGTTCCTGGCCCACAGATAACTAAACCACTCAGAACACAAAGGGAAATATTCAAAACTCAACAACATGTCCACAAGGTTGAACACGGCCACTTCAACCCCTGACAGCAGCAACCTGACTGCTCTTGATGGCCTGTAGTGGTACTTTTACTTCACATCATCCAACAGTGACACAATAACAAAGTCACCAGACATCACAAACAGGATTTTCTTGGAGAAGATTGTTGGCACAGATGGCTATAAGACCTTCTGCCATACGAGCACATATACACATACATGCACACACACACACATATATACATACATGCACAGATGGTTACAAGACCGCACGCACATGCACACACATATGCACATAAAACCTTCTGCTGTATAAGCACACACATGGGTATGTTGGCATATTCTGGCACACACACACTCACATATACATGCACAGATGGATACAAGACCTTCTGCTGTATAAGCACACACATGGGTATGTTGACATATTCTGACACAGACATGTGTATGTTGACATATTCTGACACACACATGGGTATGTTGACATATTCTGACACACACATGAGTATGTTGACATATTCTGACACACACACATGGGTATGTTGACATATTCTGACACACACATGGGTATGTTGACATATTCTGACACACACATGGGTATGTTGACATATTCTGACAAAGTCTAACAGTGTGCAGCATGTCTAACAAGCATAACTACTACAGTCTGTGTACACAATGTGCAACAAGCGTACAACTACAAAAAATATACACATGTGTACATGATCATCGCAATTTGACACTATTACAAAAGTAATACGGAATTTAAAATACCAAGCAAGAAAACTAAACATATTCAATTCAAACATATTATCAACCCTTACCTACGCATGTGAAAGCTGGAAATAACAAAAGACAGCAAACTAAATTTTTTTGAAGACAAATGTTTAAGAAGAATACTCTGTATACAATGGAATTAATTCAAGACTAATATAGAGATAAGAGAAATGGTCATGCAACCAATGATCTCATCTACAATGGAATGAATTCAAGACTAATATAGAGATAAGAGAAATGGTCATACAACCAATGATCTCATCTACAATTAGGAAGAGAAGATGGACATTTGTCGGACATGTGCTGAGAAGAGACAACAAGAGAATTCCAAAACAGGCTCTTCTATGGGAAACATCAGGATACAGGAAAAGAGGAAGACATACAGAGAGAGACACTAAAAAGAACACTTATAAGAGAAGCAAGCATAGACTGGCGGCATAGACTCATTAGATAAGATAATCTTGCCCAGAATAGAGCTTGGATGGCCAAAAACAAGCCATGTGTGATGTGGAGTGGTGCTGGAGGTACCAAGATCATCAGTGAGAGGTAGGAAATAGGTCAAGGAAAACAAGAAGCCAAATGTTATGGAAATTGAAGGACTTGGCACTTTAACCTGGCATCAGAATGTGGATAGAAGGTCAGGGGATGGCAGGTTAGGGGATGGCAGGTTAGGGGATGGCAGGTTAGGGGTAGTGGATGGCAGGTTAGGGATGGCAGGTTAGGGGATGGCAGGTTAGGGGATGGCAGGTCATGGGATGGCAGGTCAGGGGATGGCAGGTTAGGGATGGCAGGTTAGGGGATGGCAGGTTAGGGGATGGCAGGTTAGGGGATGGCAGGTCATGGGATGGCAGGTTAGGGGATGGCAGGTTAGGGGTAGTGGATGGCAGGTTAGGGGATGGCAGGTCATGGGATGGCAGGTCAGGGGATGGCAGGTTAGGGGATGGCAGGTTAGGGGATGGCAGGTTAGGGGATGGCAGGTTAGGGATGGCAGGTTAGGGGATGGCAGGTCATGGGATGGCAGGTTAGGGGATGGCAGGTTAGGGGTAGTGGATGGCAGGTTAGGGGTAGTGGATGGCAGGTTATGGGATGGCAGGTTAGGGGATGGCAGGTTAGGGGTAGTGGATGGCAGGTTAGGGGTAGTGGATGGCAGGTTAGGGGTAGTGGATGGCAGGTTAGGGGTAGTGGATGGCAGGTTAGGGGTAGTGGATGGCAGGTTAGGGGTAGTGGATGGCAGGTTAGGGGTAGTGGATGGCAGGTTAGAGGATGGCAGGTTATGGGATGGCAGGTTAGAGGATGGCAGGTTAGGGATGGCAGGTTAGGGGATGGCAGGTTAGGGGATGGCAGGTTAGGGGATGGCAGGTTAGGGGATGGCAGGTCAGGGGATGGCAGGTTAGGGGATGGCAGGTTAGGGGATGGCAGGTTAGGGATGGCAGGTTAGGGGATGGCAGGTTAGGGGATGGCAGGTTAGGGGATGGCAGGTTAGGGGATGGCAGGTTAGGGGATGGCAGGTTAGGGATGGCAGGTTAGGGGATGGCAGGTTAGGGGATGGCAGGTTAGGGGATGGCAGGTTAGGGGATGGCAGGTTAGGGGATGGCAGGTCAGGGGATGGCAGGTTATGGGATGGCAGGTTAGGGGATGGCAGGTTAGGGGTAGTGGATGGCAGGTTAGGGGTAGTGGATGGCAGGTTAGGGGTAGTGGATGGCAGGTTAGGGGATGGCAGGTTAGGGGATGGCAGGTTAGGGGTAGTGGATGGCAGGTTAGGGGATGGCAGGTTAGGGGATGGCAGGTTAGGGATGGCAGGTTAGGGGATGGCAGGTCATGGGATGGCAGGTCAGGGGATGGCAGGTTAGGGGTAGTGGATGGCAGGTTAGGGGATGGCAGGTTAGGGGATGGCAGGTTAGGGGATGGCAGGTTAGGGGATGGCAGGTATGGGGATGGCAGGTTAGGGGATGGCAGGTTAGGGGATGGCAGGTTAGGGGATGGCAGGTTAGGGGATGGCAGGTCAGGGGATGGCAGGTCAGGGATGGCAGGTTAGGGGATGGCAGGTCAGGGGATGGCAGGTTAGGGATGGCAGGTTAGGGGATGGCAGGTTAGGGGTAGTGGATGGCAGGTTAGGGGATGGCAGGTTAGGGGATGGCAGGTCAGGGGATGGCAGGTTAGGGGATGGCAGGTTAGGGGATGGCAGGTTAGGGTAGTGGATGGCAGGTTAGGGGATGGCAGGTCAGGGGATGGCAGGTTAGGGGTAGTGGATGGCAGGTTAGGGGATGGCAGGTTAGGGGTAGTGGATGGCAGGTTAGGGGATGGCAGGTTAGGGGTAGTGGATGGCAGGTCAGGGGATGGCAGGTCAGGGGATGGCAGGTTAGGGATGGCAGGTTAGGGGATGGCAGGTTATGGGATGGCAGGTTAGGGGATGGCAGGTTAGGGGATGGCAGGTTAGGGGATGGCAGGTTAGGGGTAGTGGATGGCAGGTTAGGGGTAGTGGATGGCAGGTTAGGGGTAGTGGATGGCAGGTTAGGGGATGGCAGGTTAGGGGATGGCAGGTTAGGGGTAGTGGATGGCAGGTTAGGGGATGGCAGGTTAGGGGATGGCAGGTTAGGGGATGGCAGGTTAGGGATGGCAGGTTAGGGGATGGCAGGTTAGGGGTAGTGGATGGCAGGTTAGGGGATGGCAGGTTAGGGGATGGCAGGTTAGGGGATGGCAGGTTAGGGGATGGCAGGTTAGGGGATGGCAGGTTAGGGGATGGCAGGTTAGGGGATGGCAGGTTAGGGGATGGCAGGTTAGGGGTAGTGGATGGCAGGTTAGGGGATGGCAGGTTAGGGGATGGCAGGTCAGGGGATGGCAGGTCAGGGGATGGCAGGTTAGGGGATGGCAGGTTAGGGGATGGCAGGTCAGGGGATGGCAGGTTAGGGGATGGCAGGTTAGGGGATGGCAGGTTAGGGGATGGCAGGTTAGGGGTAGTGGATGGCAGGTTAGGGGATGGCAGGATAGTGGATGGCAGGTTAGGGGTAGTGGATGGCAGGTTAGGGGATGGCAGGTTAGGGGATGGCAGGTTAGGGGATGGCAGGTTAGGGGTAGTGGATGGCAGGTTAGGGGATGGCAGGTTAGGGGATGGCAGGTTAGGGGTAGTGGATGGCAGGTTAGGGGTAGTGGATGGCAGTTCAGTGGATGGCAGGTTAGGGGTAGTGGATGGCAGGTTAGGGGATGGCAGGTTAGGGGTAGTGGATGGCAGGTTAGGGGTAGTGGATGGCAGGTTAGGGGTAGTGGATGGCAGTTCAGTGGATGGCAGGTTAGGGGATGGCAGGTTAGGGGATGGCAGGTTAGGGGATGGCAGGTTAGGGGTAGTGGATGGCAGGTTAGGGGATGGCAGGTTAGGGGTAGTGGATGGCAGGTTAGGGGTAGTGGATGGCAGGTTAGGGTAGTGGATGGCAGGTTAGGGGTAGTGGATGGCAGTTCAGTGGATGGCAGGTTAGGGTAGTGGATGGCAGGTTAGGGGATGGCAGGTTAGGGGATGGCAGGTTAGGGGTAGTGGATGGCAGGTCAGGGGATGGCAGGTCAGGGGATGGCAGGTTAGGGGATGGCAGGTTAGGGGTAGTGGATGGCAGGTAAGGGGATGGCAGGTTAGGGGATGGCAGGTTAGGGGATGGCAGGTTAGGGGATGGCAGGTTAGGGGTAGTGGATGGCAGTTCAGGGGATGGCAGGTTAGGGGATGGCAGGTTAGGGGTAGTGGATGGCAGGTTAGGGGATGGCAGGTTAGGGGTAGTGGATGGCAGGTTAGGGGTAGTGGATGGCAGGTTAGGGGATGGCAGGTTAGGGGATGGCAGGTTAGGGGTAGTGGATGGCAGGTTAGGGGTAGTGGATGGCAGTTCAGTGGATGGCAGGTTAGGGGTAGTGGATGGCAGGTTAGGGGATGGCAGGTTAGGGGTAGTGGATGGCAGGTTAGGGGTAGTGGATGGCAGGTTAGGGGATGGCAGGTTAGGGGTAGTGGATGGCAGGTTAGGGGATGGCAGGTTAGGGGTAGTGGATGGCAGGTTAGGGGATGGCAGGTTAGGGGATGGCAGGTTAGGGGATGGCAGGTTAGGGGATGGCAGGTTAGGGGTAGTGGATGGCAGGTTAGGGGATGGCAAGTTAGGGGTAGTGGATGGCAGGTTAGGGGATGGCAGGTTAGGGGATGGCAGGTTAGGGGATGGCAGGTTAGGGGATGGCAGGTTAGGGGATGGCAGGTTAGGGGATGGCAGGTTAGGGGTAGTGGATGGCAGGTTAGGGGATGGCAGGTTAGGGGTAGTGGATGGCAGGTTAGGGGATGGCAGGTTAGGGGATGGCAGGTTAGGGGTAGTGGATGGCAGGTTAGGGATGGCAGGTCAGGGGATGGCAGGTTAGGGGATGGCAGGTTAGGGGATGGCAGGTTATGGGATGGCAGGTTAGGGGATGGCAGGTTAGGGGATGGCAGGTTAGGGGATGGCAGGTTAGGGGTAGTGGATGGCAGGTTAGGGTAGTGGATGGCAGGTTAGGGGTAGTGGATGGCAGGTTAAGGGATGGCAGGTCAGGGGATGGCAGGTTAGGGGATGGCAGGTTAGGGGTAGTGGATGGCAGGTTAGGGGATGGCAGGTTAGGGGATGGCAGGTTAGGGGATGGCAGGTTAGGGGATGGCAGGTTAGGGTAGTGGATGGCAGGTTAGGGGATGGCAGGTTAGGGGATGGCAGGTTAGGGGATGGCAGGTTAGGGGATGGCAGGTTAGGGGATGGCAGGTTAGGGGATGGCAGGTCAGGGGATGGCAGGTTAGGGGATGGCAGGTTAGGGGATGGCAGGTTAGGGGATGGCAGGTTAGGGGATGGCAGGTTAGGGGATGGCAGGTTAGGGGATGGCAGGTCAGGGGATGGCAGGTCAGGGGATGGCAGGTTAGGGGATGGCAGGTTAGGGGATGGCAGGTCAGGGGATGGCAGGTTAGGGGATGGCAGGTTAGGGGATGGCAGGTTAGGGGTAGTGGATGGCAGGTTAGGGGATGGCAGGTTAGTGGATGGCAGGTTAGGGGTAGTGGATGGCAGGTTAGGGGATGGCAGGTTAGGGGATGGCAGGTTAGGGGATGGCAGGTTAGGGTAGTGGATGGCAGGTTAGGGGATGGCAGGTTAGGGGATGGCAGGTTAGGGGATGGCAGGTTAGGGGTAGTGGATGGCAGGTTAGGGGTAGTGGATGGCAGTTCAGTGGATGGCAGGTTAGGGGTAGTGGATGGCAGGTTAGGGGATGGCAGGTTAGGGGTAGTGGATGGCAGGTTAGGGGTAGTGGATGGCAGGTTAGGGGTAGTGGATGGCAGTTCAGTGGATGGCAGGTTAGGGGATGGCAGGTTAGGGGATGGCAGGTTAGGGGTAGTGGATGGCAGGTTAGGGGATGGCAGGTTAGGGGTAGTGGATGGCAGGTTAGGGGTAGTGGATGGCAGGTTAGGGGTAGTGGATGGCAGGTTAGGGGTAGTGGATGGCAGTTCAGTGGATGGCAGGTTAGGGGTAGTGGATGGCAGGTTAGGGGATGGCAGGTTAGGGGTAGTGGATGGCAGGTTAGGGGATGGCAGGTTAGGGGATGGCAGGTTAGGGGATGGCAGGTTAGGGGATGGCAGGTTAGGGGATGGCAGGTTAGGGGATGGCAGGTTAGGGGTAGTGGATGGCAGGTTAGGGGATGGCAGGTTAGGGGTAGTGGATGGCAGGTTAGGGGATGGCAGGTTAGGGGATGGCAAGTTAGGGGTAGTGGATGGCAGTTCAGGGGATGGCAGGTTAGGGGATGGCAGGTTAGGGGTAGTGGATGGCAGGTTAGGGGATGGCAGGTTAGGGGTAGTGGATGGCAGGTTAGGGGTAGTGGATGGCAGGTTAGGGGATGGCAGGTTAGGGGTAGTGGATGGCAGGTTAGGGGTAGTGGATGGCAGTTCAGTGGATGGCAGGTTAGGGGTAGTGGATGGCAGGTTAGGGGATGGCAGGTTAGGGGTAGTGGATGGCAGGTTAGGGGTAGTGGATGGCAGGTTAGGGGATGGCAGGTTAGGGGTAGTGGATGGCAGGTTAGGGGATGGCAGGTTAGGGGTAGTGGATGGCAGGTTAGGGGATGGCAGGTTAGGGGTAGTGGATGGCAGGTTAGGGGATGGCAGGTTAGGGGATGGCAGGTTAGGGGTAGTGGATGGCAGGTTAGGGGATGGCAAGTTAGGGGTAGTGGATGGCAGGTTAGGGGATGGCAGGTTAGGGGATGGCAGGTTAGGGGATGGCAGGTTAGGGGATGGCAGGTTAGGGGATGGCAGGTTTAGAGGATGGCAGGTTTAGAGGATGGCAGGTTTAGGGATGGCAGGTCATGGGATGGCAGGTCATGGGATAGCAGGTCAGAGGATGGCAGGTCAGAGGATGGCAGGTTTAGAGGATGGCAGGTTTAGAGGATGGCAGGTTTAGAGGATGGCAGGTTTAGAGGATGGCAGGTTAGGGGATGGCAGGTTAGGGGATGGCAGGTTAGGGGATGGCAGGTTAGGGGATGGCAGGTTAGGGGATGGCAGGTTAGAGGATGGCAGGTTAGGGGATGGCAGGTTAGGGGATGGCAGGTCAGAGGATGGCAGGTTAGGGGATGGCAGGTTAGAGGATGGCAGGTTAGAGGATGGCAGGTTAGAGGATGGCAGGTTAGGGGATGGCAGGTTAGGGGATGGCAGGTTAGAGGATGGCAGGTTAGGGGATGGCAGGTTAGAGGATGGCAGGTTAGGGGATAGCAGGTTAGGGGATGGCAGGTCAGGGGATGGCAGGTCAGGGGATGGCAGGTTAGGGGATGGCAGGTTAGGGGATGGCAGGTTAGGGGATGGCAGGTTAGGGGATGGCAGGTCAGAGGATGGCAGGTTAGGGGATGGCAGGTTAGGGGATGGCAGGTTAGGGGATGGCAGGTTAGGGGATGGCAGGTCAGGGGATTGCAGGTTAGGGGAGTGGATGGCAGGTCAGGGGATGGTAGGTTAGGGGATGACAGGTTAGGGGATGGCAGGTTAGGGGATGGCAGGTTAGGGGATGGCAGGTTAGGGGATGGCAGGTTAGGGGATGGCAGGTTAGGGGATGACAGGTTAGGGGATGGCAGGTCAGGGGATGGCAGGTCAGGGGATGGCAGGTTAGGGGTAGTGGATGGCAGGTCAGAGGATGGCAGGTTAGGGGATGGCAGGTTAGGGGATGGCAGGTCAGAGGATGGCAGGTTAGGGGATGGCAGGTTAGGGGATGGCAGGTTAGGGGATGGCAGGTCAGAGGATGGCAGGTTAGGGGATGGCAGGTTAGGGGATGGCAGGTCAGAGGATGGCAGGTTAGGGGATGGCAGGTTAGGGGATGGCAGGTTAGGGGATGACAGGTTAGGGGTAGTGGATGGCAGGTTAGGGGATGGCAGGTTAGGGATGGCAGGTTAGGGGATGGAAGGTCAGGGGATGGCAGGTCAGGGGATGGCAGGTTAGGGGATGGCAGGTTAGGGGATGGCAGGTTAGGGGATGGCAGGTTAGGGGATGACAGGTCAGAGGATGGCAGGTTAGGGGATGGCAGGTCAGGGGATGGCAGGTTAGGGGATGGCAGATTAGGGGATGGCAGGTTAGGGGATGACAGGTTAGGGGATGACAGGTTAGGGGATGGCAGGTCAGGGGATGGCAGGTTAGGGGATGGCAGATTAGGGGATGGCAGGTTAGGGGATGGCAGGTTAGGGGTAGTGGATGGCAGGTCAGAGGATGGCAGGTTAGGGGTTGGCAGATTAGGGGATGGCAGGTTAGGGGTAGTGGATGGCAGGTCAGGGGATGGCAGGTTAGGGGTTGGCAGATTAGGGGATGGCAGGTTAGGGGTTGGCAGGTTAGGGGTAGTGGATGGCAGGTCAGGGATGGCAGGTTAGGGGATGGCAGGTTAGGGGATGGCAGGTTAGGGGATGGCAGGTTAGGGGATGGCAGGTTAGGGGTAGTGGATGGCAGGTCAGGGGATGGCAGGTTAGGGTAGTGGATGGCAGGTCAGGGGATGGCAGGTTAGGGGTTGGCAGATTAGGGGATGGCAGGTTAGGGGATGGCAGGTTAGGGGTAGTGGATGGCAGGTTAGGGGATGGCAGGTTAGGGGTTGGCAGATTAGGGGATGGCAGGTTAGGGGTTGGCAGGTTAGGGGTAGTGGATGGCAGGTCAGGGGATGGCAGGTTAGGGGATGGCAGGTTAGGGGATGGCAGATTAGGGGATGGCAGGTTAGGGGTAGTGGATGGCAGGTCAGGGGATGGCAGGTTAGGGGATGGCAGGTCAGGGGATGGCAGGTTAGGGTTGTGGATGGCAGGTTAGGGGATGGCAGGTTAGGGGATGGCAGGTTAGGGGATGGCAGGTTAGGGGATGGCAGGTTAGGGGATGGCAGGTCAGAGGATGGCAGGTTAGGGGATGGCAGGTTAGAGGATGGCAGGTTAGGGGATGGCAGGTTAGGGGATGGCAGGTCAGAGGATGGCAGGTTAGGGGATGGCAGGTTAGGGGATGGCAGGTTAGGAGATGGCAGGTCAGAGGATGGCAGGTTAGGAGATGGCAGGTCAGAGGATGGCAGGTTAGGGGATGGCAGGTTAGAGATGGCAGGTCAGAGGATGGCAGGTTATGGGATGGCAGGTTAGAGGATGGCAGGTTAGGGGATGGCAGGTTAGAGATGGCAGGTCAGAGGATGGCAGGTTAGGGATGGCAGGTTAGAGGATGGCAGGTTAGAGATGGCAGGTCAGAGGATGGCAGGTTAGAGATGGCAGGTTAGAGATGGCAGGTCAGAGGATGGCAGGTTAGAGATGGCAGGTTAGGGGATGGCAGGTTAGAGATGGCAGGTTAGGGGATGGCAGGTTAGGGGATGGCAGGTTAGGGGATGGCAGGTTAGAGATGGCAGGTTAGGGGATGGCAGGTTAGGGGATGGCAGGTTAGAGATGGCAGGTTAGGGGATGGCAGGTTAGAGATGGCAGGTTAGAGATGGCAGGTTAGAGATGGCAGGTTAGAGATGGCAGGTTAGAGATGGCAGGTTAGGGGATGGCAGGTTAGGGGATGGCAGGTTAGAGATGGCAGGTTAGAGATGGCAGGTTAGAGATGGCAGGTTAGGGGATGGCAGGTTAGAGGATGGCAGGTTAGAGGATGGCAGGTTAGGGGATGGCAGGTTAGGGGATGGCAGGTTAGGGGATGGCAGGTTAGAGATGGCAGGTTAGAGATGGCAGGTTAGGGGATGGCAGGTTAGAGATGGCAGGTCAGAGGATGGCAGGTTAGAGATGGCAGGTTAGGGGATGGCAGGTTAGAGATGGCAGGTTAGAGGATGGCAGGTTAGAGGATGGCAGGTTAGGGGATGGCAGGTTAGAGATGGCAGGTCAGAGGATGGCAGGTTAGGGGATGGCAGGTTAGAGGATGGCAGGTTAGGGGATGGCAGGTTAGGGGATGGCAGGTTAGAGGATGCCAGGTCAGAGGATGGCAGGTCATGGGATGGCAGGTTAGGGGATGGCAGGTTAGGGGATGGCAGGTTAGGGGATGGCAGGTTAGGGGATGGCAGGTTAGGGGATGGCAGGTTAGGGGTAGTGGATGGCAGGTTAGGGGATGGCAGGTTAGGGGATGGCAGGTTAGGGGATGGCAGGTTAGGGGATGGCAGGTTAGGGGATGGCAGGTTAGGGGTAGTGGATGGCAGGTTAGGGGATGGCAGGTTAGGGGATGGCAGGTTAGGGGTAGTGGATGGCAGGTTAGGGGATGGCAGGTTAGGGGTAGTGGATGGCAGGTTAGGGGATGGCAGGTTAGGGGATGGCAGGTTAGGGGATGGCAGGTTAGGGGATGGCAGGTTAGAGATGGCAGGTCAGAGGATGGCAGGTTATGGGATGGCAGGTTAGGGGATGGCAGGTTAGAGGATGGCAGGTTAGGGGATGGCAGGTTAGGGGATGCAGGTTAGGGGATGCCAGGTCAGAGGATGGCAGGTCATGGGATGGCAGGTTAGGGGATGGCAGGTTAGAGGATGGCAGGTTAGGGCATGGCAGGTTAGGGGATGGCAGGTTAGGGGATGGCAGGTTAGGGGATGGCAGGTTAGGGGATGGCAGGTTAGGGGTAGTGGATGGCAGGTCAGAGGATGGCAGGTTAGGGGTAGTGGATGGCAGGTCATGGGATGGCAGGTTAGGGTAGTGGATGGCAGGTCATGGGATGGCAGGTTAGGGGTAGTGGATGGCAGGTCATGGGATGGCAGGTTAGGGGTAGTGGATGGCAGGTCAGAGGATGGCAGGTTAGGGGTAGTGGATGGCAGGTCATGGGATGGCAGGTTAGGGGTAGTGGATGGCAGGTCAGAGGATGGCAGGTTAGGGGATGGCAGGTTAGGGGTAGTGGATGGCAGGTCAGAGGATGGCAGGTTATGGGATGGCAGGTTAGAGGATGGCAGGTTAGAGGATGGCAGGTTAGAGGATGGCAGGTTAGGGGATGGCAGGTTAGAGGATGGCAGGTCAGAGGATGGCAGGTTATGGGATGGCAGGTTAGGGGATGGCAGGTTAGGGGATGGCAGGTTAGGGGATGGCAGGTTAGGGGATGGCAGGTTAGGGGATGGCAGGTCAGAGGATGGCAGGTTAGGGGATGGCAGGTTAGGGGAAGGCAGGTTAGGGGATGGCAGGTCAGAGGATGGCAGGTTAGGGGATGGCAGGTTAGAGGATGGCAGGTTAGGGGATGGCAGGTTAGGGGATGGCAGGTCAGAGGATGGCAGGTCATGGGATGGCAGGTTAGGGGATGGCAGGTCAGAGGATGGCAGGTCATGGGATGGCAGGTCAGAGGCAGTGGTTGGCAGGTCAGGGGATGGCAGGTCAGAGGATGGCAGGTCAGGGGATGGCAGGTCAGGGGATGGCAGGTCAGAGGATGGCAGGTCAGGGGATGGCAGGTCAGAGGATGGCAGGTCAGGGGATGGCAGGTCAGAGGATGGCAGGTCAGGGGATGGCAGGTCAGAGGATGGCAGGTCAGGGTATGGCAGGTCAGAGGATGGCAGGTCAGAGGATGGCAGGTCAGGGGATGGCAGGTCAGAGGATGGCAGGTCAGAGGATGGCAGGTCAGAGGATGGCAGGTCAGGGGATGGCAGGTCAGAGGCAGTGGTTGGCAGGTCAGAGGATGGCAGGTCAGAGGATGGCAGGTCAGAGGATGGCAGGTCAGGGGATGGCAGGTCAGGGGATGGCAGGTCAGAGGATGGCAGGTCAGGGGATGGCAGGTCAGAGGATGGCAGGTCAGGGGATGGCAGGTCAGAGGATGGCAGGTCAGAGGCAGTGGTTGGCAGGTCAGAGGATGGCAGGTCAGAGGATGGCAGGTCAGAGGCAGTGGTTGGCAGGTCAGAGGATGGCAGGTCAGAGGATGGCAGGTCAGAGGATGGCAGGTCAGAGGCAGTGGTTGGCAGGTCAGAGGATGGCAGGTCAGAGGCAGTGGATGGCAGGTCAGAGGCAGTGGATGGCAGGTCAGAGGCAGTGGTTGGCAAGTCAGAGGCAGTGGTTGGCAGGTCAGAGGCAGAGGATGGCAGGTCAGAGGCAGAGGATGGCAGGTCAGAGGCAGAGGATGGCAGGTCAGAGGCAGAGGATGGCAGGTCAGAGGCAGTGGATGGCAGGTCAGAGGCAGTGGTTGGCAGGTCAGAGGATGGCAGGTCAGAGGATGGCAGGTCAGAGGCAGTGGATGGCAGGTCAGAGGCAGTGGTTGGCAGGTCAGAGGATGGCAGGTCAGAGGATGGCAGGTCAGAGGCAGTGGTTGGCAGGTCAGAGGCAGTGGTTGGCAGGTCAGAGGCAGTGGTTGGCAGGTCATGGGATGGCAGGTCAGAGGCAGTGTTTGGCAGGTCAGAGGATGGCAGGTCAGAGGCAGTGGTTGGCAGGTCAGAGGATGGCAGGTCAGAGGATGGCAGGTCAGAGGATGGCAGGTCAGAGGATGGCTGGTCAGAGGATGGCAGGTCAAAGGATGGCAGGTCAGAGGATGGCTGGTCAGAGGATGGCTGGTCAGAGGATGGCTGGTCAAAGGATGGCTGGTCAGAGGATGGCTGGTCAGAGGATGGCAGGTCAGAGGATGGCAGGTCAGAGGATGGCTGGTCAGAGGATGGCTGGTCAGAGGATGGCAGGTCAGAGGATGGCTGGTCAGAGGATGGCTGGTCAGAGGATGGCAGGTCAGAGGATGGCTGGTCAGAGGATGGCAGGTCAGAGGATGGCTGGTCAGAGGATGGCTGGTCAGAGGATGGCTGGTCAGAGGATGGCTGGTCAGAGGATGGCTGGTCAGAGGCAGTGGTTGGCAGGTCAGAGGCAGAGGATGGCTGGTCAGAGGATGGCTGGTCAGAGGATGGCTGGTCAGAGGCAGTGGTTGGCAGGTCAGAGGCAGAGGATGGCTGGTCAGAGGATGGCTGGTCAGAGGATGGCTGGTCAGAGGATGGCTGGTCAGAGGCAGTGGTTGGCAGGTCAGAGGCAGAGGATGGCTGGTCAGAGGATGGCTGGTCAGAGGATGGCTGGTCAGAGGATGGCTGGTCAGAGGCAGTGGTTGGCAGGTCAGAGGCAGAGGATGGCTGGTCAGAGGATGGCTGGTCAGAGGCAGTGGTTGGCAGGTCATGGGATGGCAGGTCAGAGGCAGTGGTTGGCAGGTCAGAGGATGGCAGGTCAGAGGATGGCAGGTCAGAGGATGGCTGGTCAGAGGCAGTGGTTGGCAGGTCATGGATGGCAGGTCAGAGGATGGCTGGTCAGAGGATGGCTGGTCAGAGGATGGCTGGTCAGAGGATGGCTGGTCAGAGGATGGCTGGTCAGAGGATGGCTGGTCAGAGGATGGCAGGTCAGAGGCAGTGGTTGGCAGGTCATGGGATGGCAGGTCAGAGGCAGTGGTTGGCAGGTCAGAGGATGGCAGGTCAGAGGCAGTGGTTGGCAGGTCAGAGGATGGCTGGTCAGAGGATGGCTGGTCAGAGGATGGCAGGTCAGAGGATGGCTGGTCAGAGGATGGCTGGTCAGAGGATGGCTGGTCAGAGGATGGCTGGTCAGAGGATGGCTGGTCAGAGGATGGCAGGTCAGAGGATGGCTGGTCAGAGGATGGCTGGTCAGAGGATGGCTGGTCAGAGGATGGCTGGTCAGAGGATGGCTGGTCAGAGGATGGCAGGTCAGAGGCAGTGGTTGGCAGGTCAGAGGATGGCTGGTCAGAGGATGGCTGGTCAGAGGATGGCTGGTCAGAGGATGGCTGGTCAGAGGATGGCTGGTCAGAGGATGGCTGGTCAGAGGATTGCAGGTCAGAGGATGGCAGGTCAGAGGATGGCTGGTCAGTGGATGGCTGGTCAGAGGATGGCTGGTCAGAGGATGGCAGGTCAGAGGATGGCTGGTCAGAGGATGGCTGGTCAGAGGATGGCTGGTCAGAGGATGGCTGGTCAGAGGATGACTGGTCAGAGGATGGCTGGTCAGAGGATGGCTGGTCAGAGGATGGCTGGTCAGAGGATGGCAGGTCAGAGGCAGTGGTTGGCAGGTCAGAGGATGGCTGGTCAGAGGCAGTGGTTGGCAGGTCAGAGGATGGCTGGTCAGAGGCAGTGGATGCTGGTCAGAGGATGGCTGGTCAGAGGATGGCAGGTCAGAGGATGGCAGGTCAGAGGATGGCAGGTCAGTGGATGGCTGGTCAGTGGATGGCTGGTCAGTGGATGGCAGGTCAGAGGATGGCAGGTCAGAGGCAGTGGATGGCTGGTCAGAGGATGGCTGGTCAGAGGATGGCTGGTCAGAGGATGGCAGGTCAGAGGATGGCTGGTCAGAGGATGGCAGGTCAGAGGATGGCAGGTCAGAGGATGGCAGGTCAGAGGCAGTGGATGGCTGGTCAGAGGATGGCTGGTCAGAGGATGGCAGGTCAGAGGATGGCTGGTCAGAGGATGGCTGGTCAGAGGATGGCAGGTCAGAGGATGGCTGGTCAGAGGATGGCAGGTCAGAGGCAGTGGATGGCTGGTCAGAGGCAGTGGTTGGCAGGTCAGAGGCAGAGGATGGCTGGTCAGAGGATGGCTGGTCAGAGGATGGCAGGTCAGAGGCAGTGGATGGCTGGTCAGAGGCAGTGGATGGCAGGTCAGAGGCAGTGGTTGGCTGGTCAGAGGCAGTGGTTGGCTGGTCAGAGGCAGTGGTTGGCAGGTCAGAGGCAGAGGATGGCTGGTCAGAGGATGGCTGGTCAGAGGATGGCTGGTCAGAGGCAGTGGATGGCAGGTCAGAGGCAGTGGATGGCAGGTCAGAGGCAGTGGATGGCAGGTCAGAGGCAGTGGATGGCAGGTCAGAGGCAGTGGATGGCAGGTCAGAGGATGGCAGGTCAGAGGCAGTGGATGGCTGGTCAGAGGATGGCAGGTCAGAGGATGGCAGGTCAGAGGATGGCTGGTCAGAGGCAGTGGATGGCTGGTCAGAGGATGGCAGGTCAGAGGATGGCAGGTCAGAGGATGGCTGGTCAGAGGATGGCAGGTCAGAGGATGGCAGGTCAGAGGATGGCAGGTCAGAGGATGGCAGGTCAGAGGCAGTGGATGGCTGGTCAGAGGATGGCAGGTCAGAGGATGGCAGGTCAGAGGATGGCTGGTCAGAGGCAGTGGATGGCTGGTCAGAGGATGGCTGGTCAGAGGATGGCAGGTCAGAGGATGGCAGGTCAGAGGATGGCTGGTCAGAGGATGGCTGGTCAGAGGCAGTGGATGGCTGGTCAGAGGCAGTGGATGGCAGGTCAGAGGATGGCTGGTCAGAGGATGGCAGGTCAGAGGATGGCAGGTCAGAGGATGGCAGGTCAGAGGATGGCAGGTCAGAGGATGGCAGGTCAGAGGATGGCAGGTCAGAGGATGCAGGTCAGAGGATGGCAGGTCAGAGGATGGCAGGTCAGAGGATGGCTGGTCAGAGGATGGCAGGTCAGAGGATGGCAGGTCAGAGGATGGCAGGTCAGAGGATGGCAGGTCAGAGGATGGCTGGTCAGAGGATGGCTGGTCAGAGGATGGCTGGTCAGAGGATGGCAGGTCAGAGGATGGCTGGTCAGAGGATGGCTGGTCAGAGGATGGCTGGTCAGAGGCAGTGGATGGCTGGTCAGAGGATGGCTGGTCAGAGGATGGCTGGTCAGAGGATGGCTGGTCAGAGGATGGCTGGTCAGAGGATGGCTGGTCAGAGGCAGTGGATGGCTGGTCAGAGGCAGTGGATGGCTGGTCAGAGGATGGCTGGTCAGAGGCAGTGGATGGCTGGTCAGAGGCAGTGGATGGCTGGTCAGAGGATGGCTGGTCAGAGGCAGTGGATGGCTGGTCAGAGGATGGCTGGTCAGAGGCAGTGGATGGCTGGTCAGAGGCAGTGGATGGCTGGTCAGAGGCAGTGGATGGCTGGTCAGAGGATGGCTGGTCAGAGGCAGTGGATGGCAGGTCAGAGGCAGTGGATGGCAGGTCAGAGGCAGAGGATGGCAGGTCAGAGGCAGTGGATGGCTGGTCAGAGGCAGTGGATGGCTGGTCAGAGGATGGCTGGTCAGAGGCAGTGGATGGCAGGTCAGAGGCAGTGGATGGCAGGTCAGAGGCAGAGGATGGCAGGTCAGAGGCAGTGGATGGCAGGTCAGAGGCAGAGGATGGCAGGTCAGAGGCAGTGGATGGCAGGTCAGAGGCAGTGGATGGCAGGTCAGAGGCAGTGGATGGCAGGTCAGAGGCAGTGGATGGCAGGTCAGAGGCAGTGGATGGCAGGTCAGAGGCAGTGGATGGCAGGTCAGAGGCAGTGGATGGCAGGTCAGAGACAGTGGATGGCTGGTCAGAGGCAGTGGATGGCAGGTCAGAGGCAGTGGATGGCAGGTCAGAGGCAGTGGATGGCAGGTCAGAGGCAGTGGATGGCAGGTCAGAGGCAGTGGATGGCAGGTCAGAGGCAGTGGATGGCAGGTCAGAGGCAGTGGATGGCAGGTCAGAGGCAGTGGATGGCAGGTCAGAGGCAGTGGTTGGCAGGTCAGAGGCAGTGGATGGCTGGTCAGAGGCAGTGGATGGCAGGTCAGAGACAGTGGTTGGCTGGTCAGAGGATGGCAGGTCAGAGGCAGTGGATGGCAGGTCAGAGACAGTGGATGGCAGGTCAGAGGCAGTGGATGGCAGGTCAGAGGCAGTGGTTGGCAGGTCAGAGGATGGCAGGTCAGAGACAGTGGATGGCTGGTCAGAGGATGGCAGGTCAGAGACTGGATGGCTGGTCAGAGGATGGCAGGTCAGAGACAGTGGTTGGCTGGTCAGAGGATGGCAGGTCAGAGACAGTGGTTGGCTGGTCAGAGGATGGCAGGTCAGAGACAGTGGATGGCTGGTCAGAGACAGTGGATGGCTGGTCAGAGGATGGCAGGTCAGAGACAGTGGAAGGCTGGTCACAGGATGGCAGGTCAGAGACAGTGGATGGCTGGTCAGAGACAGTGGATGGCTGGTCAGAGGATGGCAGGTCAGAGACAGTGGATGGCAGGTCAGAGACAGTGGATGGCTGGTCAGAGACAGTGGATGGCTGGTCAGAGGATGGCAGGTCAGAGACAGTGGATGGCTGGTCAGAGGATGGCAGGTCAGAGACAGTGGTTGGCTGGTCAGAGACAGTGGTTGGCAGGTCAGAGACAGTGGATGGCAGGTCAGAGACAGTGGATGGCAGGTCAGAGACAGTGGATGGCAGGTCAGAGACAGTGGTTGGCAGGTCAGAGGATGGCAGGTCAGAGACAGTGGATGGCTGGTCAGAGACAGTGGATGGCTGGTCAGAGGATGGCAGGTCAGAGACAGTGGATGGCAGGTCAGAGACAGTGGTTGGCAGGTCAGAGACAGTGGATGGCAGGTCAGAGACAGTGGTTGGCAGGTCAGAGGATGGCAGGTCAGAGACAGTGGATGGCTGGTCAGAGACAGTGGATGGCTGGTCAGAGGATGGCAGGTCAGAGACAGTGGATGGCAGGTCAGAGACAGTGGTTGGCAGGTCAGAGACAGTGGATGGCAGGTCAGAGACAGTGGATGGCAGGTCAGAGACAGTGGATGGCAGGTCAGAGACAGTGGTTGGCAGGTCAGAGACAGTGGATGGCTGGTCAGAGGCAGTGGTTGGCAGGTCAGAGGCAGTGGTTGGCAGGTCAGAGGCAGTGGATGGCTGGTCAGAGACAGTGGATGGCAGGTCAGAGACAGTGGTTGGCAGGTCAGAGACAGTGGATGGCTGGTCAGAGACAGTGGTTGGCAGGTCAGAGACAGTGGATGGCAGGTCAGAGACAGTGGTTGGCTGGTCAGAGACAGTGGTTGGCAGGTCAGAGACAGTGGATGGCAGGTCAGAGACAGTGGATGGCTGGTCAGAGGCAGTGGTTGGCAGGTCAGAGACAGTGGATGGCTGGTCAGAGGCAGTGGTTGGCAGGTCAGAGACAGTGGATGGCAGGTCAGAGGCAGTGGTTGGCAGGTCAGAGGCAGTGGATGGCAGGTCAGAGACAGTGGATGGCAGGTCAGAGACAGTGGATGGCAGGTCAGAGACAGTGGATGGCAGGTCAGAGGCAGTGGATGGCTGGTCAGAGGCAGTGGATGGCTGGTCAGAGGATGGCAGGTCAGAGACAGTGGATGGCAGGTCAGAGACAGTGGATGGCAGGTCAGAGGCAGTGGTTGGCAGGTCAGAGGCAGTGGTTGGCAGGTCAGAGACAGTGGATGGCAAGTCAGAGGCAGTGGTTGGCAGGTCAGAGACAGTGGATGGCAAGTCAGAGGCAGTGGTTGGCAGGTCAGAGGCAGTGGTTGGCAGGTCAGAGGCAGTGGTTGGCAGGTCAGAGGCAGTGGAAGGCAAGTCAGGGGTAGGTGATGACAGAGTGGGACAATCTTAAAGAGAGTTGCAGAGTAAACAAAAGCATGTTGTCATGTTCATAAGTTGGGATGTGGCAACAAGCACAACACAAGGTCAAGGTGATAGCAGATACAAAATGTGATTTGTAACAAATGTAGCTACATGACATCTGTACTGGAAATGTTGCACAAATAAAGCTACACAATATCTATATTGGAAATGTTGCACAAATAAAGCTACACAACATCTATATTGGAAATGTTGCACAAATAAAGCTACACAACATCAATGTTGGAAATGTTGCATAAATAAAGCTACTCTTAAAGCTAAAACCCCAGACCACCCAGGCTGCAGCTTCTGCCACTCTTCACATAAATCTGCTATAGCTTCTGCCTGACCCCCCCTCCCCTCACATCATCCAGTCTCCACCACTCTCCACATAAATCTGCTACAACTTCTGCCCGACCCTCAAAGTTGGGATCCGCTCGATTATCAACAAGGACAAACAACAAGAAACATTAGGGTTACCTTTTCCTCATCTGAGATTTGCCATCAGTGAAGTCCTCAGAACTGTCAGTTTGATCCTAGTTAACACAAGGGATAAATGTTATACATTCACATTAATCATAGTTAACACAAGTGATAAATGTTATACATTCACATTAATCATAGTTAACACAAGGATAAATGTTATACATCCACATTAATCATAGTTAACACAAGGGACAAATGTTATACATCCACATTAATCATAGTTAACACAAGGATAAATGTTATACATTCACATTAATCATAGTTAACACAAGGATAAATGTTATACATTCACATTAATCATAGTTAACACAAGGATAAATGTTATACATTCACATTAATCATAGTTAACACAAGGATAAATGTTATACATTCACATTAATCATAGTTAACACAAGGGATAAATGTTATACATTCACATTAATCATAGTTAACACAAGGATAAATGTTATACATTCACATTAATCATAGTTAACACAAGGGATAAATGTTATACATCCACATTAATCATAGTTAACACAAGGATAAATGTTATACATCCACATTAATCATAGTTAACACAAGGGATAAATGTTATACATCCACATTAATCATAGTTAACACAAGGATAAATGTTATACATTCACATTAATCATAGTTAACACAAGGATAAATGTTATACATTCACATTAATCATAGTTAACACAAGGGATAAATGTTATACATCCACATTAATCATAGTTAACACAAGGATAAATGTTATACATTCACATTAATCATAGTTAGCACAAGGGATAAATGTTACACATCCACATTAATCATAGTTAACACAAGGGATAAATGTTATACATTCACATTAATCATAGTTAACACAAGGATAAATGTTATACATCCACATTAATCATAGTTAACACAAGGATAAATGTTATACATCCACATTAATCATAGTTAACACAAGGATAAATGTTATACATCCACATTAATCATAGTTAACACAAGGGATAAATGTTATACATCCACATTAATCATAGTTAACACAAGGATAAATGTTATACATCCACATTAATCATAGTTAACACAAGGATAAATGTTATACATTCACATTAATCATAGTTAACACAAGGGATAAATGTTATACATCCACATTAATCATAGTTAACACAAGGATAAATGTTATACATTCACATTAATCATAGTTAACACAAGGATAAATGTTATACATCCACATTAATCATAGTTAACACAAGGGATAAATGTTATACATTCACATTAATCATAGTTAACACAAGGGATAAATGTTATACATCCACATTAATCATAGTTAACACAAGGATAAATGTTATACATTCACATTAATCATAGTTAGCACAAGGGATAAATGTTATACATCCACATTAATCATAGTTAGCACAAGGGATAAATGTTATACATCCACATTAATCATAGTTAGCACAAGGATAAATGTTATACTTTCACATTAATCATAGTTAACACAAGGGATAAATGTTATACATCCACATTAATCCTAGTTAACACAAGGGATAAATGTTATACATTCACATTAATCATAGTTAGCACAAGTGATAAATGTTATACATTCACATTAATCCTAGTTAACACAAGGGATATAAAAAGTCGTATAATATGACAACACAAAACAATCCAGCCTAAAAGCTTCAGCTGGTGGTAAAGAATCTGCTTGCAGCTCACCGCCCTGCATGATGTTTTATATGTGTGCTTGTCTCCTCTTGGCACTACTGAGACCATGCACACAAAAACACACACAAACTAGAGAGGTTCATACAACGAAAATGTGAAATAACAAAACACAAACTGCAACTCATCTGACAAGTCAGGGGGACTGGTGGTTCAAACATGTAGGTGTTAAGACATCCGAAAGAAGGGAATAAGTAGAGGTCAACGCAAAAAACTGATAGAATGTCTGAGACACGTACATCTTGATGGTGCAGACATAAGACTGATACACAACTTATATTAGGATTATCGTCATCAAGTACCGGGCCTGCTGGCGTAGGTGATCATGTCTCTCCACAACTTTCGATCTCAGCAGCTATTTATCATTTCAGTTGTTAACCTTCTGTCAGGCCATTCTCTTAAGCTGTCTGGTACTTTTTCTCTTTGCTTCCCTCTATCTCTTCGTCCCTCAATTTTTCCAGTTGTTACAATATATTCTAGTTGTTCTCTTCTCATTATATGGCCAAAAAATGATGATTGTTTCTTCCTAATATTGGAAATTAGCTCTCCTTTTGCTTTGACCTCTCTCATAACATGTTCATTACTCTTCTTAGCTGTCCATGGTACTCTCAACATTCTTCTGTAAAACCACATTTCTACAGACTCCAGTGATGTGCTTGTCTGTTATTCTATTGTCCATGATTCACATCCATATGTTAAGACTGGCTCTATGTAACATTTAAGAACTCTTTTTCTTGTTTCTGTTGTCAAAAATGGATTGCATTGTATCTTCCTCATTTTTTTGGAAAGCTGCTTTTGCCTGAGCTATTCTGCATCTCACCTCTTTTGTACATCTTCCGTCTGAGGTTAACAAAGTTCCCAAATATTTAAATTCATGTACCTGTTTTAATATTGTTCCACTTGTCTTTATTTTGCACTGAGGTGATGTCTTTTCCTTTGTTGTTACCATTACTTCTGAATGCTAGGAACAGACAGCAATAAGATGTAAAAGAATAAACCCTGCACCCACTGATATAAAGAGAGGAGTTAGGCGTGGCTGTGTTCTGTTCATTGTTTGTTTCATCAACTGAAAGAATCCTTAAAGACAACATGGAAATGTCAGGTTAAACATCAACGTAAAAATACAAACAACCTAAGACACCAGCCGATGTTCTAGTGTCAGAAGTTTGTGAGGAACTACAGCAGGATGTTAAACAAGAACAGCAAATGTCAAACGGATACAAACATTATGAAGACCAACCATGATAATAAACAAACCTACAAATTGCTTGTGTTTGCCAGCACCTTCAGTCAAGTCCTAAGGGAATATCACTTTTTCCTATTTTTCACTCTGGCAGCCACGGGCTCCAACAGGAAGACATTCTCCTACCTCAGAAGTTCTATTATTTTTTTATCATCAAGAGTTTGATGTTTTTTCAGTACATTTTCCCCATCAATTTTGACCAGGCCTATTCTTTTTATTTCCAACTGTCAAAGAGTTCTGTAACAGGACCTCCTGATGTTTACTGTTCTCTGAAAGGGCTAGACATCAGATCTCATGACTCAGTTTAACAGGACCTCCTGATGTTTACTGTTCTCTGAAAGGGCTAGACATCAGATCTCATGACTCAGTTTAACAGGACCTCCTGATGTTTACTGTTCTCTGAAAGGGCTAGACATCAGATCTCATGACTCAGTTTAACAGGACCTCCTGATGTTTACTGTTCTCTGAAAGGGCTAGACATCAGATCTTACAACTCAGTTTAACAGGACCTCCTGATGTTTACTGTTCTCTGAAAGGGCTAGACATCAGATCTTACAACTCAGTTTAACAGGACTTCCTGATGTTTACTGTTCTCTGAAAGGGCTAGACATCAGATCTTACAACTCAGTTTAACAGGACCTCCTGATGTTTACTGTTCTCTGAAAGGGCTAGACATCAGATCTTACAACTCAGTTTAACAGGACCTCCTGATGTTTACTGTTCTCTGAAAGGGCTAGACATCAGATCTCATGACTCAGTTTAACAGGACCTCCTGATGTTTACTGTTCTCTGAAAGGGCTAGACATCAGATCTTACAACTCAGTTTAACAGGACCTCCTGATGTTTACTGTTCTCTGAAAGGGCTAGACATCAGATCTCACAACTCAGTTTAACAGGACCTCCTGATATTTACTGTTCTCTGAAAGGGCTAGACATCAGATCTCACAACTCAGAGAGGATAAAGCAAAAAAGAAGCCCCACATTTGATTTTCAAAATATTCCCACTGCCTGTGGTGAGATTTGGGAGCCGTGATAGCTCAGTGGTTAGTGAACTGGACTACAAAGGACAAGGGTAGGGTTCGATCCCAACCGATGGCTTCTGGGTTCACCCAGCCTTAAACGGGTACCGGATTTTTTTCTGGGAAAGTAAAGTGGCACAGGCGTAATACCGACCATATTACCCCAAAAATCATGTGCTGAAGGTCTGAAAATTTATGGTCACTAACACCATATTCCCTATACGTCACTTGGCGTGATGGGGGCTCTTTACTTTTCTTTTTTTACTGTGGTGAGATTTGAACCTAGAACCTACTTGTCCAGAGGCCAATGTCTTACCTGTAGACCACTCAGCCACCCCCCAACCTTATAAGTGAATATCAGGGAAGGTGGAGAGGACTCCAGGGAGACATTCAAAAAAACATCAAATCATAACGTGAGACAGAAAATAATAGGATTGGCAAGAAAGATTCTTAACATGAAAAACATACAAAGTTAACAAAATGAAAAATACACTCAAAACAAAGTTAACAAAATTAAAAATACGCTCAAAACAAAGTTAACAACATCAAAAATATGCTCAAAACAAAGTTAACATCAAAAATACACTCAAAACTATTGACACTAGAACTAAACTGAGAGTAACATACTTTACAACAGTGCTACAATGATCTACTCAACATTTCTGTATGGTGAAGAATATTACACAGGAAAACAGACAAGAAATCAATGAAGTTCTTAAAATGTGGATTAATAGAAGAATGGGAAGAATTAGGTGGACAGAAAAGCAAAGAAGTAAGGAAGTTTTAAAACAGCAGAAAATAAAGAAAGAAATATTTGTAACAGGGAATAGATGAGGGTGTATGAAACGGGTGTGTAGCGGGGCAACAAGAGAAACAGAGTATTGATGAGAGTTGATTGAAACAGACGATATTAGTAGAGAAATAATAAACATCTAGGGGAGACAAGCAGAAGTGGTCAGGTGTGAGTGAGTGAACTGTTTTATAGAGAAAGGCGAAATAAGCGTGAATGGGTGAGATGTTTTCAGGGGAAGTGGGGAGTTGAGAATAGACGTAGATTTTAAAGTTCAGTGTGCATTTGAGCCGGGTCCAGTGCGGACGTCTAGAGAAATCTAGTTAGCATACCGTGGACTAGAAAGGAGTTGTAAATAGATGAAAGTTAAGACAGCTATAGGGCGACAGCCAATTAGTTTAGTTATCCTATTTCCAGGAGTTGTGATTGTTAGTTACTAAATGTTGTGTTAGATATGGCAAGATAGAATAGGAGTGATTGTTACTGTTAAGGTTAGGGTTACCTTAGCGGCACTGAAACTGATTGTGAATCAGGGAAATTGATACACTAGAACATTGTTGGAAACTTGTTAAGTGTCCAGCGCTCGCCGACCCTGAGGGAGTCGTAGAGCAAGACTTATGAAGAATATAGAATCAGTGGGATTGTCACTGTTAAGGTTAGGGTTACCTTACTGGCAAAGAAACTGATTGGGCATCAACGAAATTGACACAGTAGAACATTGTTGGAAACTTGTTAAGTGTCCAGCGCTCGCCAACTTTGAGGAAGTCGTGGGGCAAGACTTATGTAGAATTTAGAATAAGTGTGATTGTAGCTGTCAAGGTTAGCGTTACCTTCTCGGCATAGAAGCTGATTGCGAATCAGTGCAATCAACACGTTGTTGGATAATCTCGCTGACTTCGAGGAAGTCGTGGCGGGAAAGTTTAGGAAGCTTATGACAAAGCTTCTACCATGAAGAGAGACTTTCATCGATCGCGTAGATCGTACACATCATTGGGAAACTTCAAGTAAGGGTCCTCAGAGACTTGGGAGCTTATGACTAGCTTCTACGACACACAATTGAACTTGTTAGTCAAGTAGATTACATAGAGTTGGGAACTCGACAAGAGAGTTCCACCGAGTTTGGGCTAAAGTAGCAGTCCATGAGAAGTGCACCTGAGGGTGGCACTAATGTTAATTCAGGGAAGGGAATTATCACTGTGAATATATGTACTGTTTATTTGTGAAATGTGTTTACATGATCCGGACATGTGCCTTGTCAAATAAAGAGGTTTTGTGTGTAGTCATAGAAGCTAGTCATAAGCTCCCAAGTCTCTGAGGACCCTTACTTGAAGTTTCCCAATGATGTGTACGATCTACACGATCGATGAAAGTCTCTCTTCATGGTAGAAGCTTTGTCATAAGCTTCCTAAACTTTCCCGCCACGACTTCCTCGAAGTCAGCGAGATTATCCAACAACGTGTTGATTGCACTGATTCGCAATCAGCTTCTATGCCGAGAAGGTAACACTAACCTTGACAGCTACAATCACACTTATTCTAAATTCTACATAAGTCTTGCCCCACGTCTTCCTCAAAGTCGGCGAGCGCTGGACACTTAACAAGTTTCCAACAATGTTCTACTGTGTCAATTTCGTTGATGCCCAATCAGTTTCTTTGCCAGTAAGGTAACCCTAACCTTAACAGTGACAATCCCACTGATTCTATATTCTTCATAAGTCTTGCTCTACGACTCCCTCAGGGTCGGCGAGCGCTGGACACTTAACAAGTTTCCAACAATGTTCTAGTGTATCAATTTCCCTGATTCACAATCAGTTTCAGTGCCGCTAAGGTAACCCTAACCTTAACAGTAACAATCACTCCTATTCTATCTTGCCATATCTAACACAACATTTAGTAACTAACAATCACAACTCCTGGAAATAGGATAACTAAACTAATTGGCTGTCGCCCTATAGCTGTCTTAACTTTCATCTATTTACAACTCCTTTCTAGTCCACGGTATGCTAACTAGATTTCTCTAGACGTCCGCACTGGACCCGGCTCAAATGCACACTGAACTTTAAAATCTATGTCTATTCTCAACTCCCCACTTCCCCTGAAAACATCTCACCCATTCACGCTTATTTCGCCTTTCTCTATAAAACAGTTCACTCACTCACACCTGACCACTTCTGCTTGTCTCCCCTAGATGTTTATTATTTCTCTACTAATATCGTCTGTTTCAATCAACTCTCATCAATACTCTGTTTCTCTTGTTGCCCCGCTACACACCCGTTTCATACACCCTCATCTATTCCCTGTTACATATTGACCTCAATTAGAACATGAACTAAGAATAGCAAAATGTTACATCTTCTCAACATTCCTGTATGGTGCAGAAACATGGACATTAGACAAGAAAACAGAACAGAGAATTGAAGCCTTTGAGATGTGGATTTATAGAAGAATAGGTAGAATTGGGTGGAAGGAAAAGAAAACAAACGATGAAGTCTTAAAACAACTAAAAATGAAAAAAGAAACAACTAAAAATGAAAAAAGAACTACTAAACACAATTAGAACAATACAAATCAAAATGCGATATTTGGGCCATGCTAAAAGACACAACAGCCTACTAAAAGTAATCCTAAGTCCTGGAGGGGAAAATACAAGGTAAAAGTAAAAGAGACAGACCACGACTAACATGGACGATTAGCATCAAAAGATGGACAATTCAACCTATGGCAACCTGCATTTATCAAAGCAAGAGACAGAGCGGAATGTCGCTCCATGGTAGCCAACCTTGGATGTGGAGACGGCACTTAATGACCGTGAGTACATGAACAAACGAAATAAACACAAACATGAGATCACATGACCATGATTTAGGAATTTAGTGATAATAATAATTATATTTCTTATTTATAATATTGGGCTATAAGAACAACATGCTCTCGGCTGCAGTATGTGTCGTCGGTTAATAAGTTATTTAAGTTTCCTGTTTGTGAGTCAATATGTGAGCTCACTGCAACAGCCTGAGAGCCAGCACAGGCGGCGACGACAACAAGTGTGAGCATCCCCCGCTGGTCGGCGACACGTCCCCTAGAGTCCACCGTCCTGTCTTAGTCACTAGTCGTCAGCTGACCGTCATTTTTACCTGCTCAAGCTCAACGCTCGGGCTAGGAGAGCGCTGAATCGTTACTAAAGCCATCTTACAGCTGGTGTGGACGTCAAGGAGGCATCTTGTTGGGGCAGCCCATGATTTAGTTGGCTGGAGAGACTAGCTAGAGGTTGGTGCAGCTGGAGAGGTTGTCCAGGAAGTCTAGTTCTGCTGCTGCTGCTGCAGGCCGGAAGTCAGGTTACCTCCCTTCGTCGTCATCATCGTGTGCCGTACCGGTTGTTGGCGTAGGCGATCAACTCCTTCCACAATCTACTATCCACAGTCTATCTATCATTCTTTCGAACAAAAGACGGCACATAGGGCAGAACCACAATCTCAAAAATAGAAACCTTGCGTGCCAAAATGGCACATATTGCAGAGATCTTCTTTTTTCTTTCTTCTTTTCTCTCTTCACTGATACCTAAAAGGTGTCGTGGTTTATATCATTTGTCGTTCTTGTGCTGCTCGAATTGTCTGAATTATTGATTTTCCTTTGTTGTTACATGTCTCTGTCACTGCATCTATCCATATAACTTAAATTTGACTCCCATCGAAAATTGTGTCGTGTTGCCAGCACAGTCACACACCGGAAGTCTCATGAGTTGCAGAGATCACTGCTTCTAAAATCTATGGTCTGTTTCCATAACAATACTTTTTACAATGACAGCTTGTCAAGCCATCGATTCTATCCTCAGTACATCGTAGCAATTCTGTTTTTGACTGTTTTCCATACCATGGCAGCAAGTAAAAAGACGTAAAGTACCCCCGTCACGCCAAGTGGCGTATAGGGAATATGGTGTTAGTGACTATACATTTTACATACCTTCGGCACATGACTTTTGGGGTAATGTGGTCGGTATTACGCCCGTGCCGCTTCACTTTCCCAGGAAAAAAACTGGTAGCCATTAAAGGCTGGGTGAACCCGGAAGCCGTCGGTTGGGATCGAACCCTACCCCTTGTCCTTTGTAGTCCAGTTCACTAACCACTGAGCTATCGCGGCTCCCATGACAGCAAGCTATCTTGTATTTTTTCTTGTTGTCGTTCGCGATCTTTCTTTCCTTGTATTTTCCCAGTTGTAACCAAATATTCCAACTTTACTCTACTCATGATGGTCCGAAAAATGTTGACTGTTCTTTTTAGGAGCTCTCTTTTTGTGTTGACCTATTTGAAAATTTCCTTGTTGGTCTTTTTAGCTGCCCAGGGAACTTTCAACATTCTTCTGAGAAATCCCATCTCTGTGGCCTCTAATCATCTTTTCATTTGTTTGATTACTGTCCAAGGTTCGCTTACATAGGTCAGAACTGGCTTTATCTAGCACCGATGAACTCTCTTTCTTGCTTCTATTGACATAGATTTTTTTTTGCATAAGACGCCCCTTAGCTGTACGATATCATCATCGTGTGCCGTGATGTGTGTACCCAACTTTGCAGTAGTTTCAATTCTGTTTCTTGTCACGGTGGAGCAAGCTGTCTCGTAGGTTCTCTTGTCTCTTGTCACGGTGGAGCATGCTGTTATAGGTTCTCTTGTCTCTTGTCACGGTGGAGCAAGCTGTCTCGTAGGTTCTCTTGTCTCTTGTCACGGTGGAGCATGCTGTTATAGGTTCTCTTGTCTCTTGTCACGGTGGAGCATGCTGTTATAGGTTCTCTTGTCTCTTGTCACGGTGGAGCAAGCTGTCATAGGTTCTCTTGTCTCTTGTCACGGTGGAGCAAGCTGTCTCGTAGGTTCTCTTGTCTCTTGTCACGGTGGAGCATGCTGTTATAGGTTCTCTTGTCTCTTGTCACGGTGGAGCATGCTGTTATAGGTTCTCTTGTCTCTTGTCACGGTGGAGCAAGCTGTCATAGGTTCTCTTGTCTCTTGTCACGGTGGAGCAAGCTGTCTCGTAGGTTCTCTTGTCTCTTGTCACGGTGGAGCATGCTGTTATAGGTTCTCTTGTCTCTTGTCACGGTGGAGCATGCTGTTATAGGTTCTCTTGTCTCTTGTCACGGTGGAGCAAGCTGTCATAGGTTCTCTTGTCTCTTGTCACGGTGGAGCAAGCTGTCTCGTAGGTTCTCTTGTCTCTTGTCACGGTGGAGCAAGCTGTCTCGTAGGTTCTCTTGTCTCTTGTCACGGTGGAGCAAGCTGTCTCGTAGGTTCTCTTGTCTCTTGTCACGGTGGAGCAAGCTGTCTCGTAGGTTCTCTTGTCTCTTGTCACGGTGGAGCAAGCTGTCTCGTAGGTTCTCTTGTCTCTTGTCACGGTGGAACATGCTGTCATAGGTTCTCTTGTCTCTTGTCACGGTGGAGCAAGCTGTCTCGTAGGTTCTCTTGTCTCTTGTCACGGTGGAGCAAGCTGTCTCGTAGGTTCTCTTGTCTCTTGTCACGGTGGAGCAAGCTGTCTCGTAGGTTCTCTTGTCTCTTGTCACGGTGGAGCAAGCTGTCTCGTAGGTTCTCTTGTCTCTTGTCACGGTGGAGCATGCTGTCATATGTTCTCTTGTCTCTTGTCACGGTGGAGCATGCTGTCATAGGTTCTCTTGTCTGTTGTCACGGTGGGACATGCTGTCTCATATGTTCTCTTGTCTCTTGTCACGGTGGGACATGCTGTCTCATATGTTCTCTTGTCTGTTGTCACGGTGGGACATGCTGTCTCATATGTTCTCTTGTCTCTTGTCACGGTGGGACATGCTGTCTCATATGTTCTCTTGTCTCTTGTCACGGTGGGACATGCTGTCTCATATGTTCTCTTGTCTGTTGTCACGGTGGGACATGCTGTCTCATATGTTCTCTTGTCTTTTGTCACGGTGGGACATGCTGTCTCATATGTTCTCTTGTCTGTTGTCACGGTGGGACATGCTGTCTCATATGTTCTCTTGTCTCTTGTCACGGTGGGACATGCTGTCTCATATGTTCTCTTGTCTCTTGTCACGGTGGGACATGCTGTCTCATATGTTCTCTTGTCTGTTGTCACGGTGGGACATGCTGTCTCATATGTTCTCTTGTCTCTTGTCACGGTGGGACATGCTGTCTCATATGTTCTCTTGTCTCTTGTCACGGTGGAGCATGCTGTCTCATATGTTCTCTTGTCTCTTGTCACGGTGGAACATGCTGTCTCATATGTTCTCTTGTCTGTTGTCACGGTGGGACATGCTGTCTCATATGTTCTCTTGTCTGTTGTCACGGTGGGACATGCTGTCTCATATGTTCTCTTGTCTCTTGTCACGGTGGAGCATGCTGTCATATGTTCTCTTGTCTCTTGTCACGGTGGAGCATGCTGTCATTGGTTCTCCTCTCTTGGAAGGGAACAGGCAAATAATTGCAGCACTGCGGTAGAACTGGTAACAAAAGCAAGTAGTGTGCTCTAACGTACAATCCTACAAGATGTAGTGACAGCTTTACACTAAAAAAAGAACATAACAAAATACTGCCCTTTCGGCTTAGAAAGCCAGACGTGACTCAGGTACAAGGAGATAAATGAGACGTAATAGGGGGATTATAGAGGACTGGTGTATATGATTGTAGTGTCAGACATGTGCAGTAAAAAAGCAGTGATATGGAAATGGAGTAAAAAGAAAAAAGGGGACAGTAAGGTAGAAGTGGAATATAAAGTGGCAGAATATGTATTGATAAGGATAATAAATATAAGTGGAGAACAGGCAAATAATAGCATTGCTGCTGTAATTATAAATATAAGTTGGTAAATAGTTTCTCCTTACATATGATGACATAGATAATGTTGCGCGATGTACAAGGGAATCTTTCTTCTGATGTAATCCTTCTTCACATGTAAACGATGCAAGATGACCTACATAGGCGAATCAGATCGCCGCCTTTGAGTTATATGACATGAATTGTGTGACATCATTCGAGACGCAGACACCCCGATAGCATCCCACTTCAACTCTCACGGTTATAGATCGCCCATATAGGTTGCCTCGCCCCATGGGGCATCAATGTATTCCTTTCTCATGAGTAATCTATTATCCATCTCTCTTCCCTCCCCTCATTCCTTCTTTCACTCCCATCTCCCTTCCGATCCCACCCCACCCACTCTCTCTCTCCCCTCTCCTTTCTTCTCTCCTCTACATCTGTTTTGGCCACTTACACCCTGACGTGATCTCCACAGGCGATATTCAGAGTCTATATCACACATCTGTAAGTAGCCAGTGGTGGGGAGTGTTAAACACTCAAAGGTATGAAGACAGCTTTACAAGGGAGGAACACAAAACAATACTGACAAGATAGAAGACAGCTACCAGCTTTACCTAGCATCGCAATTATTTGCCTATTCCATATCTGTAAGTACATTGGTACCCTTCCACAGGAACCGTGATCCCTATTTACCAACTTATATTTATAATTACAGCAGAACTGCTATTGTTTGTCTGTTCTCCGCTTACATTTATTATCCTTATCAATACATATTCTGCCACTCTATATTCCACTTCTACCTTACTCTCCCCTTTTTTACTCCATTTCCATATCGCTGCTTTTATACTACTCCTGTATGACACCACCATCTTGTACGTCAGCCCTACATAATCCTCCCTATAATACCAATAAAACATTATGTTGTTATATTGGAGTGGAATGTACATGGATAATAAAACATGATGTTATATTGGAGTGAAGATGTACATGGATAATAAAACATGTTGTTATATTGGAGTGGAATGTACATGGATAATAAAACATGTTGTTATATTGGAGTGGAATGTACATGGATAATAAAACATGTTGTTATATTGGAGTGGAATGTACATGGATAATAAAACATGTTGTTATATTGGAGTGGAATGTACATGGATAATAAAACATGTTGTTATATTGGAGTGGAATGTACATGGATAATAAAACATGTTGTTATATTGGAGTGGAATGTACATGGATAATAAAACATGTTGTTATATTGGAGTGGAATGTACATGGATAATAAAACATGTTGTTATATTGGAGTGGAATGTACATGGATAATAAAACACGTTGTTATATTGGAGTGGAATGTACATGGATAATAAAACATGTTGTTATATTGGAGTGAAGATGCACATGGATAATACAACATGTTGTTATATTGGAGTGAAGATGCACATGGATAATAAAACATGTTGTTATATTGGAGTGGAATGTACATGGATAATAAAACATTATGTTGTTAAATTGGAGTGAAGATGTACATGGATAATAAAACATGTTGTTATATTGGAGTGGAATGTACATGGATAATAAAACATGTTGTTATATTGGAGTGGAATGTACATGGATAATAAAACATGTTGTTATATTGGAGTGGAATGTACATGGATAATAAAACATGTTGTTATATTGGAGTGGAATGTACATGGATAATAAAACATGTTGTTATATTGGAGTGGAATGTACATGGATAATAAAACATGTTGTTATATTGGAGTGGAATGTACATGGATAATAAAACATGTTGTTATATTGGAGTGGAATGTACATGGATAATAAATCATGTTGTTATATTGGAGTGGAATGTACATGGATAATAAAACATTATGTTGTTATATTGGAGTGGAATGTACATGGATAATAAACCATGTTGTTATATTGGAGTGGAATGTACATGGATAATAAAACATGTTGTTATATTGGAGTGGAATGTACATGGATAATAAAACATGTTGTTATATTGGAGTGAAGATGCACATGGATAATAAAACATGTTGTTATATTGGAGTGAAGATGCACATGGATAATAAAACATGTTGTTATATTGGAGTGGAATGTACATGGATAATAAAACATTATGTTGTTATATTGGAGTGGAGATGCACATGGATAATAAAACATGTTGTTATATTGGAGTGAAGATGCACATGGATAATAAAACATTATGTTGTTATATTGAAGTGAAGATGTACATGGATAATAAAACATGTTGTTATATTGGAGTGGAATGTACATGGATAATAAAACATGTTGTTATATTGGAGTGAAGATGCACATGGATAATAAAACATGTTGTTATATTGGAGTGGAATGTACATGGATAATAAAACATGTTGTTATATTGGAGTGGAATGTACATGGATAATAAAACATTATGTTGTTAAATTGGAGTGAAGATGTACATGGATAATAAAACATTATGTTGTTATATTGGAGTGAAGATGTACATGGATAATAAAACATGTTGTTATATTGGAGTGAAGATGCACATGGATAATAAAACATTATGTTGTTATATTGGAGTGAAGATGCACATGGATAATAAAACATGTTGTTATATTGGAGTGAAGATGTACATGGATAATAAAACATTATGTTGTTATATTGGAGTGAAGATGCACATGGATAATAAAACATGTTGTTATATTGGAGTGAAGATGCACATGGATAATAAAACATTATGTTGTTATATTGGAGTGGAATTTACATGGATAATAAAACATGTTGTTATATTGGAGTGGAATGTACATGGATAATAAAACATGTTGTTATATTGGAGTGAAGGTGCACATGGATAATAAAACATGTTGTTATATTGGAGTGAAGATGCACATGGATAATAAAACATGTTGTTATATTGGAGTGGAATGTACATGGATAATAAAACATTATGTTGTTATATTGGAGTGGAGATGCACATGGATAATAAAACATGTTGTTATATTGGAGTGAAGATGCACATGGATAATAAAACATTATGTTGTTATATTGGAGTGAAGATGTACATGGATAATAAAACATGTTGTTATATTGGAGTGGAATGTACATGGATAATAAAACATGTTGTTATATTGGAGTGAAGATGCACATGGATAATAAAACATGTTGTTATATTGGAGTGGAATGTACATGGATAATAAAACATGTTGTTATATTGGAGTGGAATGTACATGGATAATAAAACATTATGTTGTTAAATTGGAGTGAAGATGTACATGGATAATAAAACATTATGTTGTTATATTGGAGTGAAGATGCACATGGATAATAAAACATGTTGTTATATTGGAGTGAAGATGCACATGGATAATAAAACATTATGTTGTTATATTGGAGTGAAGATGCACATGGATAATAAAGCATGTTGTTATATTGGAGTGAAGATGTACATGGATAATAAAACATTATGTTGTTATATTGGAGTGAAGATGCACATGGATAATAAAACATGTTGTTATATTGGAGTGAAGATGCACATGGATAATAAAACATTATGTTGTTATATTGGAGTGGAATGTGCATGGATAATAAAACATGTTGTTATATTGGAGTGGAATGTACATGGATAATAAAAAATGTTGTTATATTGGAGTGGAATGTACATGGATAATAAAAATGTTGTTATATTGGAGTGAAGATGCACATGGATAATAAAACATTATGTTGTTAAATTGGAGTGAAGATGCACATGGATAATAAAACATTATGTTGTTAAATTGGAGTGACAGAGCAGAATGGCGCCTCATGGTAGCCAATCTTTGTTGTGGAGATGGCACTTGATGATGATGATGATGTTGGAGTGGATATTACAGAGTTCCCTTGTAGTTCTGTACCAGGTGTTCCACTTATCTTATCTTGATTGTTCAGTGGTACATGACAGGTTCTCAGTTTGAAGATGATAGTTTGGTCTCTTCCTATTAGATTGTCAGTGTTGTCGGAGTTTGGACCAGACATGTATTTTAAAAGATCTCTCACTGTTCTTCCCATGACCCATCCGTGTGTTAACATGGTTTTTCTTACCAAATTTATCTGCCTTATCATCTCCTGGTGTGTCGGAGTGTCCAGGGATCCATCGTTAGCTTTATGTCATGTGTGCTAATGAAGTTATCTATGTCTATGGTGAGCTGTGTGAGTTCTGGTTTGCTTGTGTTACTTCATAGTGCCTCTCAGGGCTGATTTGAAATCAGTAAAAATGACCATATTTCTTTTCTTTTATTGTATGATATCAAAAACAGTATTCAGGTGGTACAAAACTATTTCTAAAGCTGTTATTTCCCCTTCGTAATCGTTGCAGACTTCGCCCACATGGGTCACATAATTCTTCTGCTGTTTCACCTGGATAATGTATCCAAATCTCATAGCCAGCTTTGATAGTTACCTTTGTGGCTGCACTATCAGTACATTTATGTATCCAGTCATAGAGAGAAAATACTGGATAGCTTGGTGTCATGGCATGGAAAACAGTCAACAACAGAACTGATACGATGCACTGTAGATAGAAGATGGTGGAAGGACATGATCGCCTACGCCAACCGGTATGGCACATGATGATGATGATTCAGTCATCTGGATAAGTGTCAATGGTTTTTCTGGTGGTTGTTGTTATTGATACTGGGTCAGCATTTTTATCTATTCTGTCGTATATTTTTGGGTTCATGTCATTTGTATTTGGTGAGAGCTGTTTGATGACTCTTGATGTTTGTTGACATTTCTCAGGCAGGTGGTATTTCTCTTGTATGTTCCTGATATGCTGCAAAGTTGAGATCTGTTTGAAACTTTTATTTAACAACCCATGTATCCACTAGGGATCCGCGATAGCTCAGTGGTTAGTGAACTGGACTACAAAGGACAAGAGGTAGGGTTCTATCCCAACCGACGGCTTCCGGGTTCACCAAGCCTTAAATGGGTACCGGATTTATTCTGGAAAAGTAAAGCGGCACGGACGTAATACCGACAACATTACCCCAAAAATCAAGTGCCGAAGGTCTGTAAAAATTATGGTCACTAACACCATATTCCCTATACGCCACTTGGCGTGACGGGGGTGCTTTTTTTTATGTATCCACTAACTTTCTGTTGGGATGGTCATTCTCCATTCTGTTTTGTCTTTCATGTAGCACCATAATGACTGTATCTCTCCTCATCTCTAAAGGTTCTACATATACTGCATTCAGTGTGGACCTCATTGTACCGCTGATGAGCCATAGAGAACTGTTTTGTATCCAGTTGAGTGACATCTTGGTTGTTTTGCTGCAAGTCATTATTGGTTATTGGTTCTTTGGTTATGGAAGGCCTCGGTATCACTGCAAACGAATTAAAATCCATAATTGCTCAACCGTCTGTGCCGGTGGAATCATTCGAATTACTAACTCATCTCCCAAACAAAGAAAGGTAACTGTAGTCCCCATCGTAGCAGTCTCAGCACACCCCAAAAGACATAAGGCGAAACCGCGCAGAAAGTGAACACAGCCAACTTTTCCCTGAGATACGATGTCATTATTCATCGTAAACAATTGGAATATCGAAACATGATCAAAACGGATGAGACACACAGCTCACGGTGTCATTAGTAGCGATCTACCATGTAACAGAATAGAGTGAACCTATCCCAGAGGTTCCTAAGAGGTTCGTTATCTGCTCCCCATGAAGTACTACACAATCTTTTCATAAGCTGTAGTCGTTGTGTCTCCAGTGTGCTACCGGGGCCTCATTATGAGGGAAGTAAAGAATAGTGACACTGTGACCTTCCAGGCATGTCGTAAGATGCGACCAAGGAGGTTGATCGATGGCTTGACAAGCTGTCATTGTAAAAAGTATTGTTATGGAAACAGAGCCATAGATTTTAGAAGCAGTGATCTCTGCAATATGTGCCATTTTGGCACGCAAGGTTTCTGTTTTTGAGATTGTGGTTCTGCCCTTTGTGCCGTCTTCGGCTCGAAAGGACAATAGATTAGATAGATAGATTAGATAGATAGATAGATAGATTAGATAGATAGACAGACAGACAGACAGACAGGCAGGCAGGCAGGCAGACAGGCAGGCAGGCAGGCAGACAGGCAGGCAGATAGATAGTCTTCGTGTTGCCTTCTTCAGGTTCAGTCTTGTTGCATACCTAAGTATGAGAAAGTGCTCCTCTTTTTTGAAGACCTCCCTGTTGGAGATTAAGCTTGATATTAGCTCTAGCTGTTTTGTTACTTCTAGTAACTATTGTGTATACTGTCTTCTGTGTATTGAACTTTAGTTTCCAGGTATTACAATATTCTTCTAGGCATCCGATGTCTTTATTTTTAGTTGTGATTCAGCTAACCTAATATTTTTGTTTGTATAAAAAAAAAGCAAAGTATCCCTTTCACGCCAAGTGGTGTATATGGAATATGGTGTAAAAAGTAAAGTACCCCCGTAACGCCAAGTGGCGTATAGGGAAATATGGTGTTAGTGACCCTATATTTTACAGACCTTCAGCACATGATTTTTGGGGTAATGTGGTCGGTATTACGCCCGTGCTGCTTTACTTTCCCAGAAAAAAATCCGGTACCCATTTAAGGCTGGGTGAACCCGGAAGCCGTCGGTTGGGATCGAACCCTACCCCTTGTCCTTTGTAGTCCAGTTCACTAACCACTGAGCTATCACGGCTCCTGAATATGGTGTTAGTGACCTTAAATTTTACAGACCTTCAGCACATGATTTTTGGGGTAATGTGGTCGGTATTACGCCCATGCTGCTTTACTTTCCCAGAAAAAAATCCGGTACCCATTAAAGGCTGGGTGAACCCGGAAGCCGTCGGTTGGGATCGAACCCTACCTCTTGTCCTTTGTAGTCCAGTTCACAAACCACTGAGCTATTGTGGCTCCCTGTTTGTTTGTATACCAGATAACTAGGCCATCGACATAGAGTGCTTTTTCATTAGTCAGGGTTTTAGCCAGGTCATTAATGTATAACAAAATGAGGGAACAGCTAAATGGTGATCCCTATGGTAGCCTTTCTTATAGAACCTCTTTGTCTGATATCATCATCATCATCATGTACCATGTTGTACCAACGCAGGAAAAATGTTGATTGTTTCTTTCTGATGTTTTTTTAGGAGCTGCCTTTTTGTGTTGGCCTCTTTGAGAACTTCCTCATTGGTCTTTTTAGCTGTCCAGGGAACTTTCAACATTCTTCTGAGAAATCCCATCTCTGTGGCTTCTAATCGTCTTTTCATTTGTTTGTCTACTGTCCATGATTCGCTTCCATAGGTCAGAATTGGTTCTATATAGCACCGATGAACTCTCTTTCTCATTTCTATTGACATATATTTGTTGCATAAGATATTTTTCATTTTCTGAAATATTGTCTGATATAGAGTCATTTAATTTGGTTTGGGTTGTCCTGTTGGTTAGAATGTGTTAAAAGACAGAGCTAAGATGACTGGAGCTAGTTCAGAATGGGAACCACTGATAAGACAGAGCTAAGATGTCTGGAGCTAGTTCAGAATGGGAACCACTGATAAGACAGAGCTAAGATGTCTGGAGCTAGTTCAGAATGGGAACCATTGATAGGACAGAACTAAGATGACTGGAGCTAGTTCAGAATGGGAACCATTGATAAGACAGAGCTAAAATAACTGGAGCTAGTTCAGAATGTAAACCACTGATAAGACAGAGCTAAAATGACTGGAGCTAGTTCAGAGTGTAAGCCACTGATAAGACAGAGCTAAAATGACTGGAGCTAGTTCAGAGTGTAAACCACTGATAAGACAGAGCTAAGATGACTGGAGCTAGTTCAGAATGTAAACCACTGATAAGACAGAGCTAAGATGACTGGAGCTAGTTCAGAGCAGAGAACGTTCTAAACTTATCTTCATTGTCATCCACAACAATTGGACAAGCAGAGTCATCCACAACAATTGGACAAGCAGAGTCATCCACAACAATTAGACAAGCAGAGTCATCCACAACAAAGGGACAAGCAGAGTCATCCACAACAATTGGACAAGCAGAGTCATCCACAACACAATTGAATAAGCCGAGTCATCCACAACAATTGGACAAGCAGAGTCATCCACAACCATTGGAGAAGTAGAGTCATCCACAACAATTGGAGAAGTAGAGTCATCCACAACAATTGGAGAAGTAGAGTCATCCACAACAATTGGACAAGCAGAGTCATCCACAAATGTTCTAGTAAAATGCTCTTTAGACCAAATTTTGTACACCTAAATTGTACAGTCAATAACATGTTGATTGTACAGAAACAAGCCTCGTTTTGTACACTGACTTACTTGTTCACTGTTTAATGAGTAATCTCATTTTGTACACTCACTTACTTGTTCACTGTTTAATGAGTAATCTCATTTTGTACACTCACTTACTTGTTCACTGTTTAATGAGAAATCTCAGTTTGTACACTCAGTGACATTTATTGTGTACAAATGACAAATAAGTCTCCTTTTTATTGTACTTTACATAGATGACAAATCAACCTTATCATGTACAATCAATGACATAATTTGAGTTATTTGCAGGTCATCATCATTACACTCCGAACATGTCTGCAGGTGCTAAGATCCCCTCCTCAGCAAGTCCCTCAGTGTCCAGCGACTGACGACTCCAGTTCTGTGTTAGTTGATAAGTCTTCTTACACGGCCACAAAGTAATGACATAATTATAGTATACAAATGACAAGTGATATTCACCATGTACACTCAATGACATAACTATAGTACAATTGACATGTAAATCTCATCTTGTACACTCAATAACATAATTGTAGTACAATTGACATGTTAATCTCATCTTGTACACTCAATAACATAATTGTAGTACAATTGACATGTTAATCTCATCTTGTACACTCAATGACATAATTGTAGTACAATTGACATGTTAATCTCATCTTGTACACTCAATGACATAATTGTAGTACAATTGACATGTTAATCTCATCTTGTACACTCAATGACATAATTGTAGTACAATTGACATGTTAATCTCATCTTGTACACTCAATAACATAATTGTAGTACAATTGACATGTTAATCTCATCTTGTACACTCAATGACATAATTGTAGTACAATTGACATGTTAATCTCATCTTGTACACTCACTGACATAATTGTAGTACAATTGACATGTTAATCTCATCTTGTACACTCAATGACATAATTGTAGTACAATTGACATGTTAATCTCATCTTGTACACTCAATAACATAATTGTAGTACAATTGACATGTTAATCTCATCTTGTACACTCAATAACATAATTGTAGTACAATTGACATGTTAATCTCATCTTGTACACTCAATAACATAATTGTAGTACAACTGACATGTTAATCTCATCTTGTACACTCAATGACATAATTGTAGTGTAGTACAATTGACATGTTAATCTCATCTTGTACACTCAATAACATAATTGTAGTACAATTGACATGTTAATCTCATCTTGTACACTCAATAACATAATTGTAGTGTAGTACAATTGACATGTTAATCTCATCTTGTACACTCAATAACATAATTGTAGTACAATTGACATGTTAATCTCATCTTGTACACTCAATAACATAATTGTAGTACAATTGACATGTTAATCTCATCTTGTACACTCAATAACATAATTGTAGTACAATTGACATGTTAATCTCATCTTCTACACTCAATAACATAATTGTAGTACAATTAACATGTTAATCTCATCTTGTACACTCAATGACATAAATGTAGTACAATTGACATGTTAATCTCACATGTTCACTCTTGATTCTTGATCCTTCCAGCACAGTGTGATGTCATAAAGGGCTTGCAATGAATTGCAGCCACCCATCTCAATTCTGATGTTTGATCTTATCTAATGAGTCGATGTCTGTTGACTTTGCTTCTCTTATAAGTGTTCTTTCCAGTATCTCTCCAGATCTTCCTCGTTTCCTGTATCCTGATTATTCCCATAGAAGAGTCTGTTTTGGAATTCTCTTGTTGTCTCTTCTCAACACATGTCCGACATATGTCCATCTTCTCTTCCTAATTGTAGATGAGATCATTGGTTACATGACCATTTCTCTTATCTCTATATTAGTCTTGAATTCATTCCATTGTAGATGAGATCATTGGTTGCATGGCCATTTCTCTTGTCTCTATATTAGTCTTGAATTCATTCCATTGTAGATGAGATTATTGGATGCATGACCATTTCTCTTATCTCTATATTAGTCTTGAATTCATTCCATTGTAGATGAGATCATTGGTTGCATGACCATTTCTCTTATCTCTATATTAGTCTTGAATTCATTCTATTGTAGATGAGATTGTTGGTTGCATGGCCATTTCTCTTATCTCTATATTAGTCTTGAATTCATTCTATTGTAGATGAGATCGTTGGTTGCATGGCCATTTCTCTTATCTCTATATTAGTCTTAAATTCATTCTATTGTAGATGAGATCATTGGTTGCATGACCATTTCTCTTATCTCTATATTAGTCTTGAATTCATTCTATTGTAGATGAGATCGTTAGTTGCATGGCCATTTCTCTTATTTCTATATTAGTTTTTAATTCATTCTATTGTACACAGAGTATCCTTCTTAGGCATTTGTTTTCAAAAGCTTGTACACTCAATGATACAATTATAATACACAGATGACAAGTAAGGCTCTTTATGTACACTCAATGACATACTATTACACAGATGACAGGTAAATCGCAACTTGTAAACTAAATGACATAATCATAATACACAGATGAAAAGTAAGGCTCATCATGTACACTTAATGATATAAAAGTACACAGATACAGGTAAATGTCATTATGTACACAACATGACATAAATATAGTAGTCAGATAACAATTAAGGCTTATCATGTACACTCAATGACATAATATTACACAGATGACAGGTAAATGTCATTATGTACACCAAATGACATAATTATAGAAGTCAGATAACAAGTAAGGCTCATCATGTACACTCAATGACATAATATTACACAGATGACAGGTAAATCGCATCTTGTAAACTAAATGACATAATCATAATACACAGATGAAAAGTAAGGCTCATCATGTACACTTAATGATATAAAAGTACACAGATACAGGTAAATATCATTATGTACACAAAATGACATAAATATAGTAGTCAGATAACAATTAAGGCTTATCATGTACACTCAATGACATAATATTACACAGATGACAGGTAAATGTCATTATGTACACCAAATGACATAATTATAGTAGTCAGATAACAAGTAAGGCTCATCATGTACACGCAATAACATAATATTAAACAGATGACAGTTAAATGTCATTATGTACACTCAATGACATAATATTACACAGATGACAGGTAAATGTCATTATGTACACCAAATGACATAATTATAGTAGTCAGATAACAAGTAAGGCTTATCATGTACACTCAATGACATAATATTACACAGATGACAGGTAAATGTCATTATGTACACCAAATGGCATAATATTACACAGATGACAGGTAAATGTCATTATGTACACCAAATAACATAATATTACACAGATGACAGGTAAATGTCATTATGTACACCAAATGACATAATATTACCCAGATGACAGGTAAATGTCATTATGTACACCAAATGACATAATTATAGAAGTCAGATAACAAGTACGGCTCATCTTGATAACTTCTTGAACATGTTTTTGCCTTTACTGAAAAGTCCTTCTGTCTTCGACTTCTCCTCTTTGGACGGGCTGGTTGTGAATGACCTTGTGTTGCCTGGGCTGCCCTCAACGAGGCTGGGATTAACCATTTGATTAACGGGGTCCCCTGTTTCAGGCTGAGATGAAAGTAGATCGTCCACTTTCTCATGCTGTAAATGACAGAGCAGATATAATATGACAGACAATCAAAGATCTCAACAGATCAACTTTGATTTATAGAAAAATTTTACATGATACAAACTTCATAATGACAAATGTTGTCTGTCTGATTCTCTGTCTGATTGTCTGTCTGATTGTCTGTCTGATTGTCTGTCTGATTGTCTATTTGATTGTCTGTTTGATTGTCTGTCTGATTGTCTGTCTGATTGTCTGTTTGATTGTCTGTTTGATTGTCTGTCTGATTGTCTGTTTTATTGTCTGTTTTGATTGTCTGTCTGATTGTCTGTCTGATTGTCTGTTTTGATTGTCTGTCTAAATGTCTGTCTGATTGTCTGTCTGATTGTCTGTCTGATTGTCTGTCTGATTGTCTGTCTAATTGTCTGTCTAATTGTCTGTCTGATTGTCTGTTTGATTGTCTGTCTGATTGTCTGTCTGATTGTCTGTCTGATTGTACTGTTGATGTTATTTACTTGACCACCAATAGTCCATCTCTTGATGTTTCTCTTCCTTCTATAACATTTTGTACAACACCACCGCTATGCATAGTACAACACCACACAAAGTACAACACACCACTACACAAAGTACAACACACCACTATACAAAATGCAACACAACACCACACAAAGTACAACACAACACTACACAAAGTACAACACAACACTACACAAAGTAAAGCACACCACTACACAAAGTACAACACACCACTACACAAAGTACAACACGCCACTACACAAAGTGCAACACAACACTACACAAAGTGCAACACAACACCACATAAAGTGCAACACACCACTACACAAAGTACAACACACCATTACACAAAGTACAACACACCACTACACAAAGTACAACACACCACTACACAAAGTACAACACACCACTACACAAAGTGCAACACACCACTACACAAAGTGCAACACAACACCACATAAAGTGCAACACACCACTACACAAAGTACAACACACCACTACACAAAGTACAACACACCACTACACAAAATGCAATACAACACTGCACAAAGTACAACACACCACTATACAAAGTACAACACCACACAAAGTGCAACACACCACTACACAATGTACAATACGCCACTACACAAAATGCAACACAACACTACATGAAGTGCAACACACCACTACACAAAGTACAACACTATACGAAGTGCAACACACCACTACACAAAGTACAACACACCACTACACAAAGTACAACACACCACTACACAAAGTACAACACACCACTACACAAAGTACAACACACTACTACACAAAGTACAACACACCACTACACAAAGTACAACACACCACTACACAAAGTACAACACACCACTACACAAAGTACAACACAACACTACACAAAGTGCAACACAACACTGCACAAAGTGCAACACACCACCACACAAAGTGCAACACACCACCACACAAATTGCAACACAACACTACACAAAGTGCAACACAACACTGCACAAAGTGCAACACACCATGACATGAAGTAAACTTGTGCTTATTTTGCTTGTTTTGAACTAGAAATTGTTGTGTTTGTGTGGACCTGAGCTCTTGAATGTTTGCAGCAATTGTGGGTCATCTGTTCTATTCTATTCATGAGATCAGTTCAATTGCAGTTGGGGGCATCTCCATATCTGCTCCACTGCCCATCCTAGCATTTCTTGAAGCGTACACAGACTTATTGTTGCTGTAAGGTGTTGACATGTGATGGCAAGAGATAATAATCGAATAGCAAAGCAAGCCCTCATGTGGGAAACAACAGGTAAGAGGAAAAGAGGAAGACCCAGAGAGACACTGAGAAGAACACTGATGAGAGAGGCAAGAGCAGCAGGAATCGGCTCCCTCAATGAGATAGAGCTGCTTGCACAGAACAGAGACAAATGGCGAGATTTGATAAAATATCTTTAGAAGGATTGAAAACTGCTAGAACAAAAATTTAGATACGAGAAGGAGTATCTTGGTCTATGCCCTATGGACCAGCTATGGCTCGAAAGGTCAATAGATAGATAGATAGATAGAAGGTGTTGATTATAGATACATCTACTTTTCCCACTTAACACTCCAGATTGACCAGACCCCTTTTCCACTTTTAGACTCCTCATTTTCTAAATGTCCCACCCATTCTCCTCTTCTCTTAAGGAATGAAGAACAAACTGGTGATGCCCTTTTTGTTGAGAGTCAGGCCACACTCAGTGCCAGTGAGCTTATTGGCTATTTCATTGCCATATTCACGGCATGACCTAGATAGTACACCCAGGTAGCTACCAGCAAGATTTGGCTATTTCATTGGCAAAGGCCTTAATAGCAAAAAGACAGAGGTAATGGTAACAACAAAGAAAAAGACATCACCTCAGTGCAAAATAAAGACAAGTGGAACAATATTAAAACAGGTAAATGAATTTAAATATTTGGGAACTTTGTTAACCTCAGACGGAAGATGTACAAAAGAGGTGAGATGCAGAATGGCTCAGGCAAAAGCAGCTTTCCAAAAAATGAGGAAGGTACTATGCAATCCATTTTTGACAATAGAAACAAGAAAAAGAGTTCTTAAATGTTATGTAGAACCAGTCTTAACATATGGATGCGAATCATGGACAATAGGACAACAGACAAGAAAATCACTGGAGTCTGTAGAAATGTGGTTTTACAGAAGAATGTTGAGAATACCATGGACAGCTAAGAAGAGTAATGAAGATGTTCTGAGAGAGGTCACAGCAAAAAGAGAGCTAATTTCCAATATTAGGAAGAAACAATCATCATTTTTTGGCCATGTAATGAAAAGAGAACAGCTGGAATATATTGTAACAACTGGAAAAATTGAGGGACGAAGAGATAGAGGGAAGCAAAGAGAAAAAATAACAGACAGCTTAAGAGAATGACTTGGCAGAAGGTCAACAACAGAAATGATAAATAGCTGCCGAGATTGAAAATTGTGGAGAGACATGATCACCTACGCCAGTAGGGCTGGTACTTGATGATGATGATGATTGTTGGTCATAACAAAATATTGATGTACGATGATATTTGAGTAGAATAATGTTGGTCATAACAAAACGTTGATGTACAATGATATTTGAGTAGAGTATAGTTGGTCATAACAAAATGTTGATGTACGATGATATTTGAGTCGAATATTGTTGGTCACAACAAAATATTGTTGTATGGTGATATTTGAGTAGAATAATGTTGGTCATAACAAAAATAAAAGCTTGGCAAATCTGAGTCCTTCGAGGGATTCAATATTAAATTTGGCTGAAGGGTGTTAGTTCACAGACTTCTGGAAGATCAAGATCAACAAACATTTTTAAATCTGAACATAGAGTTACTTCTCATCATTGTGAGTGTTTGTTATCTTAATGGACAGTCACAAATAAGCAAATCTATAATAGAAGAAGTGAGTGGTATTTTCATGGACAGGCACAAACAAGCAAATCTATAATAGAAGAAGTGAGTGTTATCTTTATGGACAGACACAAACAAGCAAATCTATAATAGAAGAAGTGTTTGTTATCTTAAAGGACAGACACAAATAAGCAAATCTATAATAGAAGAAGTGAGTGGTATTTTCATGGACAGACACAAACAAGCAAATCTATAATAGAAGAAGTGAATGTTATCTTTATGGACAGACACAAACAAGCAAATCTATAATAGAAGAAATGTTTGTTATCTTAATGGACAGACACAGATAAGCAAATCTATAATAGAAGAAGTGAGTGTTATCTTCATGGACAGACACAAATAAGCAAATCTATAATAGAAGAAGTGAGTGGTATTTTCATGGACAGACACAAACAAGCAAATCTATAATAGAAGAAGTGAGTGTTATCTTTATGGACAGACACAAACAAGCAAATCTATAATAGAAGAAGTGTTTGTTATCTTAAAGGACAGACACAAATAAGCAAATCTATAATAGAAGAAGTGAGTGGTATTTTCATGGACAGACACAAACAAGCAAATCTATAATAGAAGAAGTGAGTGTTATCTTTATGGACAGACACAAACAAGCAAATCTATAATAGAAGAAGTGTTTGTTATCTTAATCTATCTATCTATTGATCTTTCGAGCCGTAACCGGCCCATAGGGCGTAGACCAAGATACACCTTCTCCTATATGAATTTTTTGTTCTAGCAGTTTTCTTTTAAAGATATTTTATCAAATCTCGCCATCTGTCTCTGTTCTGTGCAAGCAGTTCTATCTCATTGAGGGAGCCAATTCCTGCTGCTCTTGCCTCTCTCATCAATGTTCTCAGTGTCTCCCTGGGTCTTCCTCTTTTTCTTTTACCTGTTGTTTCCCATATGAGGGCTTGCTTTGCTATTCGGTTATTATCTCTTCTCATCACATGTCCAACGTATGACCATCGTCTTTTCTTTATTACTGAAGATATTAGTGGTTGATTGGCGATTTCTCTAATTTCCTCGTTTGTTTTGAATTCGTTCCACGCTATACCAAGTATTTTCCTTAGACATTTATTTTCGAATGCGTTCAACTTTGTTTCTATATCTCTTGTTGTTTTCCAGCTTTCATACGCATACGTAAGGGTTGATAGTACATTTGATTTGAATAGCCTAAGTTTTGTGTTTGTGCTGATGAGTTTTGATTTCCACAACTTTTCAAGGCTTCTGAAAGACATTATCTTAATGGACAGACACAAATAAGCAAATCTATAATAGAAGAAGTGAGTGGTATTGTCATGGACAGACACAAACAAGCAAATCTATAATAGAAGAAGTGTTTGTTATCTTAATGGACAGACACAAACAAGCAAATTTATAATAGAAGAAGTGTTTGTTATCTTAATGGACAGACACAAATAAGCAAATCAACTAAAGTTATCAGTGACAGACAACTGTGACGTGCCTTGACTGCAGATCTTTCCAGAATCTCCAGAGCCATCTCCAAACTTTCACAAGACCTGCAAGCAGAGAGACTTTCTTCTCAACAATGGTTGCATTTATTGATGAACAAATTGTGTTTGTGTGAATGGTTGCATTTATTGATGAACAAATTGTGTTTGTGTGAATGGTTGCATTTATTGATGAACAAATTGTGTTTGTGTGAATGGTTGCATTTATTTATGAACAAATTGTGTTTGTGTGAATGGTTGCATTTATTTATGAACAAATTGTGTTTGTGTGAATGGTTGCATTTATTGATGAACAAATTGTGTTTGTGTGAATGGTTGCATTTATTGATGAACAAATTGTGTTTGTGTGAATGGTTGCATTTATTGATGAACAAATTGTGTTTGTGTGAATGGTTGCATTTATTGATGAACAAATTGTGTTTGTGTGAATGGTTGCATTTATTTATGAACAAATTGTGTTTGTGTGAATGGTTGCATTTATTTATGAACAAATTGTGTTTGTGTAAATGGTTGCATTTATTGATGAACAAATTGTGTTTGTGTGAATGGTTGCATTTATTGATGAACAAATTGTGTCTCTCTGTGTGAATGGTTGCATTTATTGATGAACAAATTGTGTCTCTCTGTGTGAATGGTTGCATTTATTTATGAACAAATTGTGTTTCTCTGTGTAAATGGTTACGTTTATTTATGAACAAATTGTGTTTCTCTGTGTGAATGGTTGCATTTATTTATGAACAAATTGTGTTTCTCTGTGTAAATGGTTGTATTTATTTATGAACAAATTGTGTTTCTTTCTGTGTGAATGCTCGCATTTATTTATGAACAAAATGGAGAGTGGATGGACAGAAGGAGAGATACCTCATTGATGTCTCTCATGTTGAATGACAAGGCACTGGAAACCATGAGCCATCACCACAAGTGGCATATATGACATGGCATCACAGGCAAGTAACAACAACAACATAGACAGAGATCAAATTAAAATAAGACAGATAAAGATAAAGTAATAATAATATTATCATAATCATGAAGATAAAATAACGATAACATGTTAATCATGAAGATAAAATAACAACAATATGATAGTCATGAGTGCTGTAACCCTGACAGATGTTGAGACACGTCCTCCTCCAACCTTTGTGGTTAAGATCTGAGATGTGACGTTGATTAACCATGTCTACCCTCTGATATTGTCTTCCCATCGCTTTGTTTCTCTGCCTTGTCTTCTTGTTCCTAGTCTGGCCGCTGTAGATTGGACTTAGCGAGGTCTGTCGATCTTCTAACATGTGTTGTGTGGCCTGACAATGAGGACACAGCCAAGTATGTCTGGAGGATGTGGGGGATGATGGGTGGGACAATGAGAGACTGAGGAGTCTAATGGTGGGACAATGAGAAACTGAGGAGTCTAAAGGTGGGACAATGAGAAACTAAGGAGTCTAAAGGTGGGACAATGAGAAACTGAGGAATCTAAAGGTGGGACAATGAGAGACAGTAGTCTAAAGGTCAATGAAAAACTGAGGAGTCTAAAGGTGGGACAATGAGAAACTGAGGAGTCTAAAGGTGGGACAATGAGAGACAGGAGTGGTGGGACAATGTGAGACCGAGGAGTCTAAAGGTGGGACAATGAGAGACTGAGGAGTCTAAAGGTGGGACAATGAGAGTCTAAAGGTGGTACAATGAGAGACTGAGGAGTCTAAAGGTGGGACAATGAGAGTCTGAGAGTAAAGGTGGGACAATGAGAGACAGGAGTCTAAAGGTGGGACAATGAGAGACTGAGGAGTCTAAAGGTGGGACAATGAGAGATAGGAGTCTAAAGGTGGGACAATGAGAGACTGAGGAGTCTAAAGGTAGGACAATGAGAGTCTGAGGAGGCTAAAGGTGGGACAATGAGAGACAGGTGTCTAAAGGTAGGACAATGAGAGTCTGAGGAGGCTAAAGGTAGGACAATGAGAGACTGAGGATATAAAGGTGGAAAAGGAGTCTGGTTGATCCGGAGTGGGACAAGTAGATGTATCTATAATCAACACCTGACAATAACAGTTAGTCTGTGAACACTTTGAGAAATGCTGAGACATGCAGTGGGGTGGGTATGGGGATGCCCCAACCCAGTGAAACTGATACCATGAATAGAATAGAATAGTTCTGTACACATTTCCATTTTTTGAACTTCACGTGGTCCTTGTTGACCTGGGTATCCATCCAAGTGATGACGTCACCATGAGTGTTTTCCTGGCTGACATACTTGACCTGCTCTCCTAGGGGCACCCATGATGTCACCATGAGTGTTTTCCTGGCTGACATACTTGACCTGCTCTCCTAGGGGCACCCATGATGTCACCATGAGTGTTTTCCTGGCTGACATACTTGACCTGCTCTCCAAGAGGCACCCATGAAGCCACCATGAGTGTTTCTCCAGCCCTGTCATCACCTTCTGTATTGAAAACTTTCAGTTGTGTGCCTTTGTGTGGTTGCTGTATCTCCTTGATCAGCAAGTTGTGTGTTCAAAGTTGACTCTAGAAATAACAGTTTGTTTTAATATATATACCTTCTTACCTTCTGTTTAACCCTCACCTTCAGTCTAACCTTCACCTTCAGTCTAATATTCACCTTCAGTCTAACCTTCACCTTCAACCTAAGCCTCACTTTCAACCTAAGCCTCACCTTCAGCTTAAGCCTCACCTTCAGCCTAACCCTCACCTTCAGCCTAAGCCTCACCTTCAACCTAAACCTCACCTTCAACCTAAGCCTCACCTTTAACCTAACCCTCACCTTCAGCCTAAGTCTCACCTTCAGCCTAACCCTCACCTTCAGCCTGACCCTCACCTTCAGTCTAACCCTCACCTTCAGCCTCACTTTCAGCCTAAGCCTCACCTTCAGCCTAACCCTCACCTTCAGCCTAAGCCTCACCTTCAACCTAAGCCTCACCTTCAACCTAAGCCTCACCTTTAACCTAACCCTCACCTTCAGCCTAAGTCTCACCTTCAGCCTAACCCTCACCTTAAGCCTGACCCTCACCTTCAGTCTAACCCTCACCTTCAGTCTAACCCTCACCTTCAGCCTAACCCTCACTTTCAGCCCAAGCCTCACCTTGCTCGAGACAAAGATGCACCCTCCCATCTTTTCTCATCCAGTTGACATGACCTAAGGAAGTTGGACGGGATCAGACCTCGCTTGTTGTTCACCTCACCGGTGTAGAAGCCATCTTGGTCGACGTCTCCGTAGATCCTGACGAGGTCACCAACTTTGAATGACATCTCCATGTGAACATCCACAAAATTGAATTATCATTGCAATTAATTAATTACTAATTAATTATTTTATTAATAATTATTTTATTAATAATAACTATTATTATTAATAATATATATATATATATATATATATAGGGTGTTTATAAAGTCTCACTACACTTGGTATCTAGGTCAATTTGAAAAAAATGTTTATGACGTCATCACAATATGTGCTCAATGGTAAGTTCACTTGTTGCGACAGTTTTCTTAATGACTTGTCTGGACTTTTAAGGATTCTGTCTTGGATATCTAAACATATTTCATCATTCACAGCAGGCCTACCAGATCGTGGAGCATCTTCCACATTTCCAGTAGCAATAAACTTATTCAACAAATTTCATTGACAGTGGGAGCACATATTGTGATGACGTCATAAACATTTTTTTTTCAAATTGACCTAGATACCAAGTGTAGTGAGACTTTATAAACACCCTGTAAATATATATATATATATATATATATATATATATAAATTAATATTTTATTATCAATTATTTTATTAATAATTAATTAATTTTATTATTATTGCATCAATTATAACAGATCTCAAAATTAAGTCAATTATAACATCATCATCATGTGCCATACCGGTTATCGTAGGCGATCATGTCCTTCCACAATCTTCTATCTACAGTGCATCGTATCAGTTCTGTTGTTGACTGTTTTCCATGCCATGACACCAAGTTATCCAGTATTTTCTCTCTTTGTCGTCCGCGATCTCTCTTTCCTTTTATTTTGCCAGTTGTAACCAAATATTCAGGTATTCCAACTTTCCTCTTCAATTATAACAGATCTCTAGATTAATTCAATTATAACAGATCTCTAGATTAATTCAATTATAACAGATGTCTAGATTAATTCAATTATAACAGATCTAAAAAAAAAACAATAAAAACACTTTTCTACAGCAACAAGAAAAAAACACTTTTCTACAACAACAAGAAAAAAACACTTTTCTACAGCAACAAGAAAAAAACAAGTTTCTACAGCAACAAGAAAAAAACAAGTTTCTACAGCAACAAGAAGAAACACTTTTCTACAGCAACAAGAAAAAAACACTTTTCTACAGCAACAAGAAAAAAACCACTTTTCTACAGCAACAAGAAAAAAACACTTTTCTACTGCAACAAGAAAAAAACATGTTTCTACAGCAACAAGAAAAAAAACCACTTTTCTACAGCAACAAGAAAAAAACACTTTTCTACAGCAACAAGAAAAAAAACACTTTTCTACAGCAACAAGAAAAAAAACATGTTTCTACAGCAACAAGAAAAAAAACACTTTTCTACAGCAACAAGAAAAAAACACTTTTCTACAGCAACAAGAAAAAAAACATGTTTCTACAGCAACAAAGAAAAATACTTTTCTACAGCAACAAGAAAAAAAAAACACTTTTCTACAGCAACAAAGAAAAATACTTTTCTACAGCAACAAGAAAAAACATGTTTCTACAGCAACAAGAAAAAACACTTTTCTACAGCAACAAGAAAAAAAAACACTTTTCTACAGCAACAAGAAAAAAACACTTTTCTACAGCAGCAATAAAAAAACATGTTTCTACAGCAGCAAGAGAAAACACTTTTCTACAGCAACAAGAAAAAAACACTTTTCTACAGCAACAAGAAAAAAACACTTTTCTACAGCAACAAGAAAAAACACTTTTCTACAGCAACAAGAAAAAAAAACACTTTTCTACAGCAACAAGAAAAAAACACTTTTCTACAGCAGCAATAAAAAACATGTTTCTACAGCAGCAAGAGAAAACACTTTTTTACAGCAACAAGAAAAAAACACTTTTGTACAGCAACAAGAAAAAAACACTTTTCTACAGCAACAAGAAAAAAACACTTTTCTACAGCAACAAGAAAAAAACACTTTTCTACAGCAACAAAGAAAAATACTTTTCTACAGCAGCAATAAAAAACATGTTTCTACAGCAAAAAACACTTTTCTACAGCAGCAAGAAAAAACACTTTTCTACAGCAAAAACATGTTCTACAGCAGCAATAAAAACACTTTTCTACAGCAAAAAACACGTTTCTACAGCAGCAAGAAAAAACAATTTTCTACAGCAAAAAACATGTTTCTACAGCAGCAAGAAAAAACACTTTTCTACAGCAAAAAACACGTTTCTACAGCAGCAAGAAAAAACACTTTTCTACAGCAGCAATAAAAAACACATTTCTACAGCAAAAAACACTTTTCTACAGCAACAAGAAAAAGCAATTTCTATAGCAGTAAGAAAAAAAACACTTTTCTACAGCAAAAAAACACTTTTTTATAGAAACAATAAAAACTCTTTTCTACAGCTCCAAGAAAAAACACTTTTCTACAGCTCCAAGAAAAAACTTTTCTACAGCAAAAAAAAAAACATTTTTCTACAGCACCAAGCAAAAACACTTTTCTTCATCAATAAGAAAAACATGTTTCTACAGCAAAAAACACTTTTCTCAATCAACAAGAAAAAACTCTTTTCTAGATCAACATTGGGAAACCTAGTTCTATAATAAGAATGAGAGAAAGACAGCATCAAGTGTTGAAAATCGATTGGATCGGGTAAATCAACAATGACTGTCACAACCTTGAACTCCCAGGAACTGACAAAGTGTTGACAGAAGAAGAAGCAAAACAGAACAAACAATTCAGCAGACAGATCATGCATAAAATTAATACAATGAAAGAAGACAAGAAAGAAATGGAAAATGGGAAGATTTCAAAGAGAAGGTAGAAATCAACCTACTTCTGCATCAACATAAGGAGACAATGTTGTCTGGTTGTAGTCAAACAGGGCTGTCATCAACCTTGGTAGTTTGTTCTCTCTCGTCTCAAAGACACCATCTCTTAGTACATCATCTCCTGGAACAGATATACCATCCTTGGGTGCAGAAATACCATTTCTTGGCACAGAAACACCATCTACTGGCACAGATATACCATCTCTTAGTGCAGAAACACAATTTCTTGGTGCAGAAATACCATTTCCTGGCACACAAACACCATCTACTGGCACAGATTTACCCTCTCTTGGTGCAGAAATACCATTTCTTGGTGCAGAAACACCATCTACTGGCACAGATATACCATCTCTGTGTGCAGAAATACCATTTCTCGGCACAGAAACACCATCTACTGGCACAGATATATCATCTCCTGGTACAGAAACACCATTTTCTGGCACAGATGTACCATACCTGGGTGCAGAAATAACATCTCCTGGCTCAGATACACCATTTCTTGGCACAGAAACACCATTTCTTGGCACAGAAACATCATTTCTTGGTTGAGATAAACCATCTATTGGCACATAAATAACACCTCCTGGCACAGAAATCCCATCTTTTGAAATCGCTTGGGTCTCCTCCAACAAATTTGTGGCACCAACTGAATGAGTTGAAACAGTGAAGAGATTATTGTCAGTCATTTCATGTCAGTCATTTCATTCCAACAATTTCATGTCAGTAATTTCATTCCAACAATTTCATGTCAGTAATTTCATTCCAACAATTTCATGTCAGTAATTTCATGTCAGTAATTGCATGTCCAGCAATTTCATGTCAGTAATTTCATGTAAAACAATACCATATAAGTAATTTCATGTCCACAATTTCATGTCCACAATTGCATGTCAGTAATTTTGTGTCAAACAATTTAATGTCAGTAATTTCATGTCACAATTTCATGTAGTTGATTTCATGTCAAACAATTTCATGTCAGTAATTTCATGTCAAACACTTTCATGTCAGAACAGAATACTGTATAATTGTTGTCATAAATCTCCCTATCATGTAATTTCATGTTAAATAGGCTCATGACAGATATCTCCATGTCATATTACATGAGTTCATGTAGGATAGTTTTATGTTATTGTTGGATCAATTCTCTTATTACATGAGTTCATGTATGATAGTTGTATGTTAATGTTGGATCAATTCTCTTATTACATGAGTTCATGTATGATAGTTTTATGTTATTGTTGGATCAATTCTCTTATTACATGAGTTCATATAGGATAGTTTTATGTTATTGCTGGATCAATTCTCATATTACATGAGTCCATGTATGATAGTTTTATGTTATTGTTGGATCAATTCTCAGGAATATCATATTTATCAGCAGAAGAAATAATAGAATGTTCAAGGTTATAGTATGTGCAGGAGGTATAACAATAGAATGTTACAGATTGGTGCAAGTGAGGAGAACAATAATAGAATGTTACAGATTGTTACAAGTGAAGAGAACAATAATAGAATGTTACAGATTGTTACAAGTGAAGAGAACAATAATAGAATGTTACAGATTGTTACAAGTGAGGAGAACAATAATAGAATGTTACAGATTGTTACAAGTGAGGAGAACAATAATAGAATGTTACAGATTGTTACAAGTGAAGAGAACAATAATTTAATGTTACAGATTGTTATAAGTGAAGAGAACAATAATAGAATGTTACAGATTGTTACAAGTGAGGAGAACAATAATAGAATGTTACAGATTGTTGCCATTGAGGAGAACAATAATAGAATGTTACAGATTGTTACAAGTGAAGAGAACAATAATAGAATGTTACAGATTGTTACAAGTGAGGAGAACAATAATAGAATGTTACAGATTGTTGCCATTGAGGAGAACAATAATAGAATGTTACAGATTGTTACAAGTGAAGAGAACAATAATATTTATAAGTGAAGAGGACAATAATAGAATGTTCTAGACAGGATAAAAATAGCTATAGCAGAACATTCCTACTGTGCATTATAGTAGTGGGACATAAAAAAGACCAACTGATGGATGCTCTGGCAGTTAACCTGGATACCTTAAGAAACAAATGGTAGTACCATAGCATTCCTACCATCTTGTTCTGTGTCCTCGGGAACCTCGTGCAGTAATCTCTCCAGAAGGTCAGGATCGTCTATCTGGATCTCACAGACCATGTTGCAGGGGATGTAGCCCACTCTGCCATGACTCTCACCCTTATAGAAGCCATCAGCATCTTTGTGGCCATAGACTTTTAGGATTTGTCCTTCCTTGAATGGGAGCTCTTCACCAATGGAGTCCACATTTGGTGACATGGTTGCTGGGTCATAGTCAAAGAGAGCTATGAATAATCGGAATGAATTTGATTGGTGGATCGGTCCAGAGCCACTGGCATCATCCACTGTGTGGATGGAAGTGGATGAGATCTTCTTCAAGTTACTGGCAACCTCTGGTGGAAGGTTTGAATCTGAGAGTGGTCTCTGGTTTTTTAGGTGTTTATTTCTAGACTGCACAAGTTCAAGGTCATCTCTGGAGCTTTTAATGTGGAGTTTAGGTACCTGACCTCTGTTGTGGGTTAGATCTCCATGGCTGACAGAATTTGGGCTTTTGTCATCTCTAAACTCGCTCTTAGACTTGTCTGCATTAAACTTTTGCCTTCTTAAAGCCAGGCTCTTTATTGGCTTGCTACTTTTTGTTGAGACACTACTTTCTTGTGAACTTTGTTTATCTTCCTTTGAGGAAGTTTTATTTTCCTTCCAACTTGTGTTCTCTTCTCTGGAGTGGTTTGTCTTTTCTTGTTTCCCCTCTGTCAATTTTACTTGTTTTGTGTTATTGTCTTCTGAAAAAAAAATGTAAATAAATGTAATGTTTAAATTAAAGAAGGTTACACAAGATATAATTCCATGACAGTTTTGTGACTTGTTTGTCTTGTAGCACAAAAATATAGCATAATAGAGAATAGGTGGCCGGTGCACATTCTCATGGTTACTAACCTTTCTTAGATGTCAGAATCTCAGAGTAGGTTCTCAGATGGGAATCAGAGGGTAAAAGAAAAAGAAGCAGACACAGAGAACACTAAAAAGAACTCTGAGGTGAGAAGCAATAACAGTGGGCATCAACTCCCTTGCCAAGATTGAGCAGTTTGTTTTCTGCTCTATGTGCTGTCTTTGGCTTGAAAGGACAATGAATAGACAATCAGTCAGACAGACAGACATGGAGAGTGTTTTCTGCTCTATGTGCTGTCTTTGGCTTTAAAGGACAATGAATAGACAAACAGTCAGACAGACAGACATGGAGAGTCTGTTTTCTGCTCTATGTGCTGTCTCTGGTTGGAAATAACAATTAATAAACAGACAGTCAAACAGACAGACATGAAGAGTCTGTTTTCTGCTCTATTTGCTGTCTTTGGTTGGAAATAACAATTAATAGACAGACAGTCAAACAGACAGAAAATCAGACAGACAGATAGACAGACAGTCAGACAGACAGACAGTCAGACAGACAGACAATCAGACAGACAGACAGACAGATAGACAGACAGTCAGACAATCAGACAGAAAGTCAGTCAGTCAGTCAGTCAGACAAATATTCATTTTAAAAAACTTTGTTAACTGGAGAGCTCAACAATTTGTACAAATATTTCATGTGCCCAATACTGGACCAACAGAGTCTGTCTCTGTGATCACAACGACAGTCTGTAGCAGGGACTAAAACATGTCAGTGATACACAGCTGACTGATGTGTTAGAATTGGACAACAACACAGCTGGCCCAGATACTACTCCACCTCCAGTGGTGCCCCTGGAGACAGACTAACCAGTCTGTCCACGTGAGAAGGAACTGAAGATGGAAGACAACCCTGGACCAAAATGACATGTTGAAGACGGATGTGCTTGGCCAAAGATATTGGGGCTCCACTGAGTATCTGTCCTCAGTGCTCCCTGGCAGAGAATTGAACGCAAGAGAAGCAGTTTCCAAAATGAAACGTGGTAATGGTAGTCACATAGCAAAACTGCTGAACACCGTCCCATATAACTAATTTGTACAATCAAATAATGCACAAATGTAAAATGTCATTGCTGGCATCAAAGCAATAACATCATTGACATCAGCTAGTAAACTGTTGATAACATCATTGACATCAGCTAGTAAACTGGTGATAACATCATTGACATCAGCTAGTAAACTGGTGATAACATCATTGACATCAGCTAGTAAACTGGTGATAACATCATTGACATCAGCTAGTAAACTGGTGATAACATCATTGACATCAGCTAGTAAACTGTTGATAACATCATTGACATCAGCTAGTAAACTGGTGATAAAATCATTGACATCAGCTAGTAAACTGTTGATAACATCATTGACATCAGCTAGTAAACTGGTGATAACATCATTGACATCAGCTAGTAAACTGTTGATAACATCGCTGACATCAGCTAGTAAACTGTTGATAACATCATTGACATCAGCTAGTAAACTGGTGGTAACATCATTGACATCAGCTAGTAAACTGTTGATAACATCATTGACATCAGCTAGTAAACTGGTGATAACATCATTGACATCAGCTAGTAAACTGGTGATAACATCATTGACATCAGCTAGTAAACTGGTGATAACATCATTGACATCAGCTAGTAAACTGTTGATAACATCATTGACATCAGCTAGTAAACTGGTGATAACATCATTGACATCAGCTAGTAAACTGTTGATAACATCATTGACATCAGCTAGTAAACTGGTGATAACATCATTGACATCAGCTAGTAAACTGTTGATAACATCATTGACATCAGCTAGTAAACTGGTGATAACATCATTGACATCAGCTAGTAAACTGTTGATAACATCACTGACATCAGCTAGTAAACTGTTGATAACATCATTGACATCAGCTAGTAAACTGGTGGTAACATCATTGACATCAGCTAGTAAACAGTTGATAACATCATTGACATCAGCTAGTAAACTGGTGGTAACATCATTGACATCAGCTAGTAAACTGGTGATAACATCATTGACATCAGCTAGTAAACTGGTGATAACATCATTGACATCAGCTAGTAAACTGGTGATAACATCATTGACATCAGCTAGTAAACTGGTGATAACATCATTTACATCAACTAGTAAACTGGTGATAACATCATTGACATCAGCTAGTAAACTGGTGATAACATCATTGACATCAGCTAGTAAACTGTTGATAACATCACTGACATCAGCTAGTAAACTGTTGATAACATCATTGACATCAGATAGTAAACTGCTGATAACATCATTGACATCAGCTAGTAAACTGTTGATAACATCATTGACATCAGCTAGTAAACTGGTGATAACATCATTTACATCAGCTAGTAAACTGGTGATAACATCATTGACATCAGCTAGTAAACTGGTGATAACATCACTGACATCAGTTAGTAAACTGGTGATAACATCATTGACATCAGCTAGTAAACTGTTGATAACATCATTGACATCAGCTAGTAAACTGGTGATAACATCATTGACATCAGCTAGTAAACTGGTGATAACATCACTGACATCAGCTAGTAAACTGTTGATAACATCACTGACATCAGCTAGTAAACTGTTGATAACATCATTGACATCAGTTAGTAAACTGTTGATAACATCATTGACATCAGCTAGTAAACTGGTGATAACATCATTGACATCAGCTAGTAAACTGTTGATAACATAATTGACATCAGCTAGCAAATTGTTGATAACATCACTGACATCAGCTAGTAAACTGTAGATAACATCACTGACATCAGCTAGTAAACTGGTGATAACATCATTGACATCAGCTAGTAAACTGGTGATAACATCATTGACATCAGCTAGTAAACTGTTGATAACATCATTGACATCAGCTAGTAAACTGTTGATAACATCATTGACATCAGCTAGTAAACTGGTGATAACATCATTGACATCAGCTAGTAAACTGTTGATAACATCACTGACATCAGCTAGTAAACTGTTGATAACATCATTGACATCAGTTAGTAAACTGTTTATAACATCGCTGACATCAGCTAGTAAACTGGTGATAACATCATTGACATCAGTTAGTAAACTGTTTATAACATCATTGACATCAGCTAGTAAACTGGTGATAACATCATTGACATCAGCTAGTAAACTGTTGATAACATAATTGACATCAGCTAGCAAATTGTTGATAACATCACTGACATCAGCTAGTAAACTGTAGATAACATCACTGACATCAGCTAGTAAACTGGTGATAACATCATTGACATCAGCTAGTAAACTGTTGATAACATCATTGACATCAGCTAGTAAACTGTTGATAACATCATTGACATCAGCTAGTAAACTGGTGATAACATCACTGACATCAGCTAGTAAACTGGTGGTAACATCATTGACATCAGCTAGTAAACTGTTGATAACATCACTGACATCAGCTAGTAAACTGTTGATAACATCATTGACATCAGCTAGTAAACTGGTGGTAACATCATTGACATCAGCTAATAAACTGCTGATAACATCATTGACATCAGCTAGTAAACTGTTGATAACATCACTGACATTTGTTACTCTCAACACAGACATGAAATAACCACCACTAAATGTTACTCTCAACACTGACAAGAAATAACCACTACTAATTGTTACTCTCAACACTGACATGAAATAGTCACCACTAATTGTTACTCTCAACACTGACATGAAATAACCACCACTAAATGTTACTCTCAACACTGACATGAAATAACCACCACTAAATGTTACTCTCAACACTGACATGAAATAACCACCACTAAATGTTACTCTCAACACTAACATGAAATAACCAACACTAAATATTACTCTCAACACTAACATGAAATAATCACCACTAAATGTTACTCTCAACACTAACATGAAATAATCACCACTAAATGTTACTCTCAACACTGGCATGAAATAACCACCACTAAATGTTACTCTCAACACTGGCATGAAATAACCACCACTAAATGTTACTCTCAACACTGACATGAAATAACCACCACTAAATGTTACTCTCAACATTAACATGAAATAACCACCACTAAATGTTACTCTCAACATTAACACGAAATAACCACCACTAAATGTTACTCTCAACACTGACACGAAATAACCACCACTAATTGTTACTCTCAACTCTTAACTGACAACACTGAACTAGTTGACGAAAGCTGACTTCTACAGTAAAACCTGACCAATGATCATCTGCATGCGAGCTTGCACAGTCAACCGTTTCCCCCAGATGGTTTCTGTGCCTCAACTTTGTTGGCATGGCTGTCTACTTGACTGAACACTGATGTGTCTGCGGCTCCAACCAGGGATCTTCTCTTTACTTGTGTGCTCTTGACAGTCAGAAAATATAAGAATTTTTTATCTTCACATTTCAGTTGTTATCTTTATACATGAACTAGTTTCAGAGTTTTTGTTTTTAACTTTATTCATATTTTGTCTTTATTTTAGTCTTTCATTTATTTGACTCTTTAAATAAAGACATACAAAGTAATGAATATTTGTATTGTCAATAAATAATGTTGATGTATCTAGTTATGAACAAAGTAGAACGCATTCGAAAATAAATGTCTAAGGAAAATACTTGGTATAGCGTGGAACGAATTCAAAACAAACGAGGAAATTAGAGAAATCGCCAGTCAACCACTAATATCTTCAGTAATAAAGAAAAGATGATGGTCATATGTTGGACATGTGATGAGAAGAGATAATGACCGAATAGCAAAGCAAGCCCTCATGTGGGAAACAACAGGTAAGAGGAAAAGAGGAAGACCCAGAGAGACACTGAGAAGAACATTGATGAGAGAGGCAAGAGCAGCAGGAATTGGCTCCCTCAATGAGATAGAGCTGCTTGCATAGAACAGAGACAAATGGCGAGATGTGATAAAATATCTTTAAAATAATTGAAAACTGCTAGAACAAAAATTCAGATAAGAGAAGGAGTATCTTGGTCTACGCACTATGGGCCGGCTACGGCTCGAAAGGTCAATAGATAGATAGATTTTGTTATGAGTTCAAGACTAGTGCAGAAATAAGAAAAATGACATAGCATCCATAAAATGATCTATAAACAAGAGAAGGTGGTCATATGTTGATCATGTGATGAGAAGAGACAACAAGAGAAGAAGGTGGTCATATGTTGGCCATGTGATGAGAAGAGACAACAAGAGAAGAAGGTGGTCATATGTTGGCCATGTGATGAGAAGAGACAACAAGAGAAGGAGGTGGTCATATATTGGCCATGTGATGAGAAGAGACAACAAGAGAAGAAGGTGGTCATATGTTGGTCATGTGATGAGAAGAGACAACAAGAGAAGAAGGTGGTCATATATTGGCCATGTGATGAGAAGAGACAACCAGAGAAGGAGGTGGTCATATGTTGGTCATGTGATGAGAAGAGACAACAAGAGAAGGAGGTGGTCATATATTGGCCATGTGATGAGAAGAGACAACAAGAGAAGAAGGTGGTCATATGTTGGCTATGTGATGAGAAGAGACAACAAGAGAAGAAGGTGGTCATATGTTGGCTATGTGATGAGAAGAGACAACAAGAGAAGAAGGTGGTCATATGTTGGCCATGTGATGAGAAGAGACAACAAGAGAAGGAGGTGGTCATATGTTGGCCATGTGATGAGAAGAGACAACAAGAGAAGAAGGTGGTCATATGTTGGCCATGTGATGAGAAGAGACAACAAGAGAAGAAGGTGGTCATATGTTGGTCATGTGATGAGAAGAGACAACAAGAGAAGAAGGTGGTCATATGTTGGCCATGTGATGAGAAGAGACAACAAGAGAAGAAGGTGGTCATATGTTGGTCATGTGATGAGAAGAGACAACAAGAGCAGAAGGTGGTGATATGTTGGTCATGTAATGAGAAGAGACGGGTCATCATTATTGCACTCCGAACATGTCCATAGGTGCTCAGATCCCCTCCTCAGCAAGTCCCGCAGTGTCCAGCGACTGACGACTCCAGTTCTGTGTTGGTTGATAAGTCTTCTTACACGGCCACTAAGTTTCTCATTTCTGGTTGTGCCCATCTTAACTCATATCTCCATCATCCGAAGAATTTTATATGTTCTTTCCTTATATATTCTCTGGCGGGAGTTGTTCCTATCTTTTTTCTCAGTTCTTCATTTCTGATCTTATCTCTCAGGCTGTTTCTTATCATTCATCTAACACATTTCATCTTTTTTTTTGTTCTTTTTTTTTTTTACTTCGTACGCCATCTTTGACCTCTAAGTAGGAACTGAATTTTGCGTGTTAATCCATTTTTCCCTGGCAGCTGTGTGCACACGGGTCCCTCGCCATACAGGCAAATAAATCCGTCTTCGGAGGTACTCATATTTTTTCCGTCGATGAGTAACTGACGTTTCAAGCCGGGCCTCGCTGCTGAGACCAGGGGTGGTTGCCGCAGAGAGAAATCATAAATAAAAATCCCAACCGGTGTAGCCGGGATTTGAACCCACAACCTCTCTGTCTCGAGTCCGGCATTTCATCTTGTTTGTGGTTATTGTTCTTGAGTCTTGGCTTTTTTTTTTTGGCTTTTCTTTGTCATTTACATGTAGTGAGTAAATCTGGTATTGTTCAAACTATAACGTAAACAAGAATATGAGGAACAATTGAAGGAGATTTGTCTTAGAGTACAAGAGAGAAAGAAACAAAAGTAATGAAGTAATGTACACATATTATGTCTGTATTCCAGACAGTACATGTCAAGTATTTGTATAGCACTTCCAAACAAACACGTTTACAATAACTATAAAGCACTATCACAACTTTTATAAAGCACTTTCACAGTTCATATAAAGCAGCTATCAAGCAGTACTAGAGCACTTGTGCAGCTTCTATAAAGCACTTTCAGAGCTTCCATGAAGTACACATTTCTAAAGCATATTTACAATATCACAAAGCATATTTACAATACCACAAAGCATATTTACAACTTCTATAACAGCTTGACAGTGTGTGTAAAGCACATATTTTGCAGAACTTTTCAGGCATGTGTCTAGCACTTTGAAATCATTTACCAGGTAAATCAAAGTACCCATGGCCTTGGGGTATGTTTCTAAACATAAGAAATAAATGTCAGGTGTGACATTACCAACAATTCTCAACTTTCCTGCTAGTGTAAATTGAAAAGTAAATATTGACTATAAAACACTAATAACAAACTGAATGTCAAGTTGTCATCATGTGTAAATTTAAAGCAAATGTCAATTGTCATCATGTGTAAATTATAAAGTAAATGTCAAGTTGTCATCATGTGTAAATTATAAAGTAAACATTCAGTAAATGTAAAGTTATCATCAAGTGTAAATTATAAAGTAAACATTAAGTAAATGTCAAGTTGTCATCAGGTGTAAATTTAAAGAAAATGTCAATTTGCCATTTGAGTAAAGTTAAGGCAAATGTCAAGTTCTCATTAAGTGTAAATGTAAAGCAAATGTCGAGTTGTCATCAAGTATACATTTTTGAGTAAATGTTAAGTTACCATCAAATGTAAACTTTAAAGCAAATGTCAAGTTGTCATGAAGTGTAAATTTAAAGCAAATGTCAAGTTATTATTAAGTGTAAATTTAAAGCAAATGTCAAGTTGCTATTAAGTGTAAATTTAAAGGGAATGTCAAGTTGTTATTAAGTGTAATTTGAAAGTAAATGTCAAATTGTCATCAAGTGTACATTTTTTAAGTAAATGTCAAGTTGTCATCAAGTGTAAATTTTTTTTAAAAAGTAAATGTCAAATTCTCATCAAGTGTAAATTTTTAAAGTAAATGTCAAATTGTCATCAAGTGTAAATTTAAAGTAAATGTCAAGTTGTTATTAAGTGTAAATTTAAAGCAAATGTCAAGTTGTCATGAAGTGTAAATTTTAAAGTAAATGCCAAGCTGTCATCAAGTGTTATTAAAAAGAAGATATCAAATTTCTACAAAAGTTAACAAATTAATGCTCTGGGTTGTTAACAAGACATTAGTAGGTTTGTCCACGAAGGGAACTGAGATATGCTTGCTTGCGTTCGCCCGATGACTAAAGTATTCTAGAGTATTCGTAGACTGTAGAATTCATCTTCGTCATCCGTCCTTAAAAGGACGTTAAGTGGGCGTGTGTTGTGGTTTGCAGTATAGCTGTTATATTTGCACCTTTCGGCCCAACACATCCGACTTCAGCACGATATTTTTGAGTACCGGGTTGTCTTCCCTCTTCGATCCCTGCCCACTTGGCCAGACTAGACAGGTTAGTCTGTTATTGGAGGCACCACGGAGAGGTGGAGCAGGGTCTGGATGTCTTTGGTTCACCGATATTGACACCATCTACTGTGTTTGATGTTTCCAAACCGAACATAAAGTATTCCAGAATGCAGAAAGTTAAAATCAAATGAAACTATACTTCTGTGCTACATCCATCTTTTCAGATCTATAGGGCACGTCATCATCATCATCATCGAATGCCATCTCCGCAACGAAGGTTGACTACCATGGAGTGTCATTCTGCTCTGTTTCTTTCTTTGATGGTGCAGGTTGTCATGGGCTGGTTTGTCCATCTTTTGATGTTACTCATCCATGTTAGTCTTGGTCTGCCTTTGCCTCTTTTACCTTGTATTTTCCCCTCCAGGATTACTTTTAGTAGGCTGTTGTGTATTTTAACATGGCCCAAAAATCGCATTTGTCTTGTTTGAATTGTGTTTAGTAGTTCTCTTTTCATTTTTAGTTGTTTTAAGACTCATCGTTTGTTTTCTTTTCCTTCCAACCAACTCTACCTATTCTTCTATATATCCACATTTCAAAGGCTTCAATTCTCTGTTCTGTTTTCTTGTTTATGTCAATGTTTCTGCACCATATATGAATATTGAGAAGATGTAATATTTTGCTATTCTTAGTTTTAGCCCTGGTGTTATTTGTTTTGATGTTAGTATGTTCTTCATGGCATTAAAATTACTTTTTGCCATTCCTATTCTTTTGTTTATTTCAGTTGTACATTTTCCATCACTGGTTATAGTATGTCCAAGGTGTGCTACAGCATAGGGCCCGTACACACTTAAAATAGACGGGAAGGGGGGGGGGGAGGGCCACAGAATTGCAGTGGTGGCACAATACTCCATCATTCTTTCTGTTTCTCATGCCAAGTTTGGGATTAATTTCTACACAGCTCTACTGATATTGTTTTTTGAAGCTTCTTTCTGCTGCTGGCTTCCAATCCATTTACCCAAAAGCTGTTCTTGTGTGACTAGTCATTGATTCGTTTATTTAAAAGCTGTTCTTGTGTGGCTGGTTATTGATCCATTTACTAAAAAAAATGTTCTTGTGTGACTAATTATTGATCCATTTACTCAAAAAATGTTCTTGTGTGACTAATTATTGATCCATTTACTCAAAATGTGTTCTTGTGTGACTAATTATTGATCCATTTACTCAAAATGTGTTCTTGTGTGACTAATTATTGATCCATTCACTAAAATTTGTTCTTGTGTGACTAATTATTGATCCATTTACTCAAAATGTGTTCTTGTGTGACTAATTATTGATCCATTCACTAAAATGTGTTCTTGTGTGGCTAATTATTGATCCATTCACTAAAATTTGTTCTTGTGTGACTAATTATTGATCCATTCACTCAAAATGTGTTCTTGTGTGACTAATTATTGATCCATTTACTCAAAATGTGTTCTTGTGTGACTAATTATTGGTCCATTTACTCAAAATTTGTTCTTGTGTGACTAATTATTGATCCATTCACTAAAATTTGTTCTTGTGTGGCTAATTATTGATCCATTCACTAAAATTTGTTCTTGTGTGACTAATTATTGATCCATTCACTAAAATTTGTTCTTGTGTGACTAATTATTGATCCATTCACTCAAAATCTGTTCTTGTGTGACTAATTATTTATCCATTTACTCAAAAGCTATTCTTGTCTGATTAGTCATTGATCCAATTATCCAAAAGCTGTTCTTTTATGGCTGGTTATTGATCCACTGACCCTCAACTCATTTTTTTTAGTCATTCTTTTATCTCACAAGAAGCCCTGGCTATGTCATGAATTAGCAAAAGGAAATGTTTTTATTTACCTTCAAGATTCTAATTGAGAGAAATAAAATATTTGTCAGTGAGTAAAATAAACAGGATTATGTGTCAAAAGATCACCTGACTGAGAGGATGTACCTGATTGGTCAAGTTGGAACCAATCTCATTGAGATGAGACTCCTGCGAGCCAGCCATGTCTTCTTCCATCTCTGGAATATCAGAAAGTTCTGTGCGACTCGAACCATAAAATGACTCACTATCTGCGTCTACTCCCTCATTCTACTGAGCAGGAATGACAAAAGTTTAATCAATTGCAACACATTAATCCACTCTCAAAGAATTGTGTTTATTTCAATCTTTATTTTGAAAGTGTCGACTATGAACATTTTGATTTGGAGAATGCCAATTTTGAGAATGTCAATTTTGATAATGTCACAATTTTGATAATGTCACAATTTTGAGAATGTCACAATTTTAAGAATGTCACAATTTTGATAATGTCACAATTTTGATAATATTGCAATTTTGATGTCACAATTTTGATAATGTCACAATTTTGATAATATTGCAATTTTGATGTCACAATTTTGATAATGTCACAATTTTGATAATGTCACAATTTTGATAATGTCACAATTTTGCTAATATCAATTTTGAGAATGTCAATTTTGATAATATTGATTTTGAGAATGTCAATTTTGCTAATGTCAATTTTGATAATATTGATTTTGAGAATGTCAATTTTGCTAATATCAATTTTGAGAATGTCAATTTTGATAATATTGATTTTGAGAATGTCAATTTTGCTAATATCAATTTTGAGAATATTGATTTTGATAATATTGATTTTGAGAATGTCAATTTTGCTAATGTCAATTTTGATAATATTGATTTTGAGAATGTCAATTTTGCTAATATCAATTTGAGAATGTCAATTTTGAGAATGTCAATTTTGATAATATTGATTTTGAGAATGTCAATTTTGCTAATACATGTATCAATTTTGAGAATGTCAATTTTGATAATATTGATTTTGAGAATGTCAATTTTGCTAATGTCAATTTTGATAATATTGATTTTGAGAATGTCAATTTTGCTAATATCAATTTTGAGAATGTCAATTTTGAGAATGTCAATTTTGATAATATTGATTTTGAGAATGTCAATTTTGCTAATACATGTATCAATTTTGAGAATGTCAATTTTGATAATATTGATTTTGAGAATGTCAATTTTGCTAATGTCAATTTTGATAATATTGATTTTGAGAATGTCAATTTTGCTAATATCAATTTTGAGAATGTCAATTTTGATAATATTGATTTTGAGAATGTCAATTTTGCTAATATCAATTTTGAGAATGTCAATTTTGATAATATTGATTTTGAGAATGTCAATTTTGCTAATATCAATTTTGAGAATGTCAATTTTGATAATATTGATTTTGAGAATGTCAATTTTGCTAATATCAATTTTGAGAATGTCAATTTTGATAATATTGATTTTGAGAATGTCAATTTTGCTAATATCAATTTTGAGAATGTCAATTTTGATAATATTGATTTTGAGAATGTCAATTTTGCTAATATCAATTTTGAGAATGTCACAATTTTGATAATATTGATTTTGAGAATGTCAATTTTGCTAATATCAATTTTGAGAATGTCAATTTTGAGAATGTCAATTTTGATAATATTGATTTTGAGAATGTCAATTTTGCTAATACATGTATCAATTTTGAGAATGTCAATTTTGATAATATTGATTTTGAGAATGTCAATTTTGCTAATGTCAATTTTGATAATATTGATTTTGAGAATGTCAATTTTGCTAATATCAATTTTGAGAATGTCAATTTTGATAATATTGATTTTGAGAATGTCAATTTTGCTAATATCAATTTTGAGAATGTCAATTTTGATAATATTGATTTTGAGAATGTCAATTTTGCTAATATCAATTTTGAGAATGTCAATTTTGATAATATTGATTTTGAGAATGTCAATTTTGCTAATATCAATTTTGAGAATGTCAATTTTGATAATATTGATTTTGAGAATGTCAATTTTGCTAATATCAATTTTGAGAATGTCAATTTTGATAATATTGATTTTGAGAATGTCAATTTTGCTAATATCAATTTTGAGAATGTCACAATTTTGATAATATTGATTTTGAGAATGTCAATTTTGCTAATATCAATTTTGAGAATGTCAATTTGATAATATTGATTTTGAGAATGTCAATTTTGCTAATATCGATTTTGAGAATGTCAATTTTGATAATATTGATTTTGAGAATGTCAATTTTGCTAATATCAATTTTGAGAATGTCAATTTTGCTAATGTCAATTTTGATAATATTGATTTTGAGAATGTCAATTTTGCTAATATCAATTTTGAGAATGTCAATTTTGATAATATTGATTTTGAGAATGTCAATTTTGCTAATGTCAATTTTGATAATATTGATTTTGAGAGTGTCAATTTTGCTAATATCAATTTTGAGAATGTCAATTTTGCTAATGTCAATTTTGATAATATTGATTTTGAGAATGTCAATTTTGCTAATATCAATTTTGAGAATGTCAATTTTGATAATATTGATTTTGAGAATGTCAATTTTGCTAATATCAATTTTGAGAATGTCAATTTTGATAATATTGATTTTGAGAATGTCAATTTTGCTAATATCAATTTTGAGAATGTCAATTTTGATAATATTGATTTTGAGAATGTCAATTTTGCTAATATCAATTTTGAGAATGTCAATTTTGATAATATTGATTTTGAGAATGTCAATTTTGCTAATATCAATTTTGAGAATGTCAATTTTGCTAATGTCAATTTTGATAATATTGATTTTGAGAATGTCAATTTTGCTAATATCAATTTTGAGAATGTCAATTTTGATAATATTGATTTTGAGAATGTCAATTTTGCTAATATCAATTTTGAGAATGTCAATTTTGATAATATTGATTTTGAGAATGTCAATTTTGCTAATATCAATTTTGAGAATGTCACAATTTTGATAATATTGATTTTGAGAATGTCAATTTTGCTAATATCAATTTTGAGAATGTCAATTTGATAATATTGATTTTGAGAATGTCAATTTTGCTAATATCGATTTTGAGAATGTCAATTTTGATAATATTGATTTTGAGAATGTCAATTTTGCTAATATCAATTTTGAGAATGTCAATTTTGCTAATGTCAATTTTGATAATATTGATTTTGAGAATGTCAATTTTGCTAATATCAATTTTGAGAATGTCAATTTTGATAATATTGATTTTGAGAATGTCAATTTTGCTAATATCAATTTTGAGAATGTCAATTTTGCTAATGTCAATTTTGATAATATTGATTTTGAGAATGTCAATTTTGCTAATATCAATTTTGAGAATGTCAATTTTGATAATATTGATTTTGAGAATGTCAATTTTGCTAATATCAATTTTGAGAATGTCAATTTTGATAATATTGATTTTGAGAATGTCAATTTTGCTAATATCAATTTTGAGAATGTCAATTTTGCTAATGTCAATTTTGATAATATTGATTTTGAGAATGTCAATTTTGCTAATATCAATTTTGAGAATGTCAATTTTGATAATATTGATTTTGAGAATGTCAATTTTGCTAATATCAATTTTGAGAATGTCAATTTTGATAATATTGATTTTGAGAATGTCAATTTTGCTAATATCAATTTTGAGAATGTCAATTTTGATAATATTGATTTTGAGAATGTCAATTTTGCTAATATCAATTTTGAGAATGTCAATTTTGATAATATTGATTTTGAGAATGTCAATTTTGATAATATCAATTTTTAGAATGTCAATTTTGATAATATTGATTTTGAGAATGTCAATTTTGATAATATTGATTTTGAGAATGTCAATTTTGCTAATATCAATTTTGAGAATGTCAATTTTGCTAATGTCAATTTTGATAATATTGATTTTGAGAATGTCAATTTTGCTAATATCAATTTTGAGAATGTCAATTTTGATAATATTGATTTTGAGAATGTCAATTTTGCTAATGTCAATTTTGATAATATTGATTTTGAGAATGTCAATTTTGCTAATATCAATTTTGAGAATGTCAATTTTGCTAATGTCAATTTTGATAATATTGATTTTGAGAATGTCAATTTTGCTAATATCAATTTTGAGAATGTCAATTTTGATAATATTGATTTTGAGAATGTCAATTTTGCTAATATCAATTTTGAGAATGTCAATTTTGATAATATTGATTTTGAGAATGTCAATTTTGATAATATTGATTTTGATAATATTGATTTTGAAAATGTTGATTTTTTACATTTTGATTACGAGAATTTTGATTTTTAATTGATTGTTTTTCCCCATACGAACTTGTTAGAGAAGCAGACAACAGCTTCAAGTGAAATTATTTCTGACCAGTCTGTTTTATCTTCTCATATGACAACGACTTTATTGCTTCTGCAACATCTTGGTCCATACATTAACAGGCTTTATAGCAGCCAGAGGGTAACATAGTAGCAGACCAGTGATTTCATGACCATATATAGTTCTTATGTACTGGCAACAAACAGCAGCTATACGAATTAACAATCAAACAGGACAATTTCAATTAATAAAACAAGGAGTCAGACAAGGCTGTGTTCTATCACCGAATTTGTTTTCACTTTACAGCGAACATATTATGAGATCAATAGTAGACAAAAAAGGAATTGAAGTCAACGGTCACAACATAAATAATTTGCGATATGCGGATGACACAGTCTTAATAGCAGAGACAGAGAACGAACTACAATAAATGAGCAGAGACAGAGAATGAACTACAAGAAATGATTGATATAATAGTAAAAGAAAGCAACAAGAAAGGTCTCAGTCTGAATAGTAAGAAAACAGAAGTAATGGTTATATCGAAGAAACAATCATCACCAGCATGCAGAATAAAAATAAACGAGACAAATCTGAAACAAGTGCAACGGTTGAAATACTTGGGCACAATAATAACATCAGATGGGAGATGCAACACAGAAATAAAAAGCAGAATAGCTCAGGCCAAAATAGCATTTCAGAAAATGAAAAATATCTTATGCAACAAATCTATGTCAATAGAAATGAGAAAGAGAGTTAATCGGTGCTATATAGAACTAATTCTGACCTATGGAAGCGAATCATGGACAATAGACAAACAAATGAAAAGACGATTAGAGGCCACAGAGATGGGATTTCTCAGAAGAATGTTGAAAGTTCCCTGGACAGATAAAAAGACCAATGAGAAAGTTCTCAAAGAGGCCAACACAAAAAGGGAGCTCTTTAAAAAAAACATCAGAAAGAAGCAATCAACAATACTTGGTTACAACCGGCAAAATAAAAGGAAAGAGAGATCGCGGACGACAAAGAGAGAAAATACTGGATAGCTTGGTGTCAATACTATAGTCCGTTCAGATTCGTTTGCCTAGACATTAATTTATTTTTTTCAAAAACTTATTGTTCATTTGCATTGATCTTTTGAAGTTAGGTTTAGAATACTAATGTCGCTATAAAAATATTTTTTTATCAAAGAAATGTGATCCAGTTTCAAAGATGCCTTATTTAACCTATATTAAAAAAAAGTTAATCGATATTATAAACACCGGCGGGATTATGTAGATGCTTACATCTCACAGCTGATTCTTTAACATATAGGCATGACCTTCACGGCTGAATGCGCACCGTCCTAAAATAGTTATGTTTCCACTATAAATTTTCATAAAGAAATGTTACATATGAAATTTCCCGTTTAGCACAAAATGACATTTTAGCCGAAACCGGAAATTATGTGACGTCAAAATCACGGCCGTAGACTCGAGTTCGAGTCATAATTCAGAGGCAAATCTCAATATTTACAGAAAGGAGGCGGCACTATCCATATTATCTTCTGCAAGTCTATGTGAGAATGAATATAAAGGCAAAATATTTTACTGAGCATAACATTGCTATAAAGATTTATCAATACTTCTGCAGAGAGCGTAAAAAGGGACATCTTTATTGTTCTTTATCAAACCCTGAGAAGAGAACAATGCATATTTTAGGTTTGTGTAAACGTTCATTTGATCGAATAGTTAAAGGAAGCGGATATTTATTGCCAACAAATGCAAGAAAGCAAGGAAGGAAAGAAACGTTAGACAGTTTTGATAAGGACCTAGTAAAAAGAGAAATCTGTCGAATGTTTGATATAAACGAAGAAGTGACACTTAGAAAGTTGAAGCTTTGGCTGAAAACTAACAACGACATTGAAATATCAAAAACTTCATTATGGAAAATATTAAGAAGTGCAGGCTTCACCTTTAGAAAGTATGCTGGTGGAAAAAACATTATTTGTGAGAAGCCACATCTAGTAGCTCTTAGAAGCAAGTATTTACGTGAAGTGAAGGAAATGCGCGAAAATGATTATGATATTGTTTATTTAGATGAAACTTGGATCAACGCTCATCATACAAATGAAAAGGAATGGCAGTTAGCAGATGGAAGTATTAAAAGATCAGTACCAAGCAGTAAAGGGCAACGTTTGATAGTTGCACATGCAGGTAGCAGACATAATGGGTTGTTGCAGAATGCTCATCTCGTTTTCATTTCAAAATCCATAGACAATAGAGACTACCACTCCGAAATGAATGGGCACATATTTAAAGACTGGATCGAGAAAAGTATCCTTCCAATATTAGATCGACCTTCTTGTCTGATAATGGACAATGCTTCATACCATAACGTAGTTAACGTAGAAGATAGAATCCCAACATCATCAAGTACAAAAGATGCAATCAAAACGTGGCTCATAAAAGAACACATACAAGTTAACGACAGCTACTTGAAACCCGAATTGCTTAGCCTTGTAAAACAGACACAACGTACAAAGATATTTAAAATAGACAAGTTAATTCAAGAACATGGCCATAGATGTTTGAGACTACCTCCATATCATGCACACTTAAATCCTATAGAACTAGTTTGGGCAAAAGTTAAAGGACACGTAGCATATACAAATAAAACTTTCAAATTATGCGATGTTGAGACACTTACAAATCAGGCTCTATCAAATATAAATAAAGACTACTGGGTAAAATGTGAGGATCATGTGTTACGACAAGAAGAGGAATATTGGAAAAAGGATGGTTTGCTGTTTGTTCAGCCGAAAGCAGTAATCGATCTATTTGACTCGTCTGATTCTGAATGATCATTACTCTGATTAAGTCTACAGATAAATAGTTTGATTTGCAAAATTTCCTAGTTGATTTGTTAAACAGTTTATTGTTCAAGACCACCCAAGCAATCAAAAATATGTTATAAGCAAACCAACAACCATTACTTTGAATGGAAGCCTGCTTGAGTCAGTACAGAAGTTCAGCTATCTTGGATCCACTATTACAGCCACACTTTCCTTAGATGAGGAACTAAATGTACATATTTGAAAGGCAGCGACAACATTTGGGAAACTCACACCAAGAGCATGGAACTATATCAAATTGACTCTACGAACAAAAGTTATATATATAATTTAAAATTTGTATACTTGCCACCAAGTAAAATTTTATGGACACGCCTATGGATCATCGTTGCACTAGATTACTGTAAAACATTTTAGATTAGGGTCAAAATAATAGTTACATGGGCAAAGATCAAAGGAATTCGCCGCTTTAAGAAAACCGTTATAGCTAGACATCGAGTAACACATATGTTCTCGTGACATGGACATTTTAACACCGTATGCCAAAAATCATGCGAAATCATCAAGAACTTTTTGAATTATAAATCATAACATCTCGGCAAACGAATCTGAACGGACTATAGATACGTTTCGAGTGGGCTTACTTGAAAGGTGACAAGACGAGCATTAAGATCTTGATACCTCAAGTGCTTCTAGACATCACATAACAACATGAGAGGACAGAATCTTAATGTCTCCAGTGCTTCTAGACATCACATAGCAACATGAGAGGACAGAATCTTAATGTCTCCAGTGCTTCTAGACATCACATAGCAACATGAGAGGACAGAATCTTAATACCTCCAGTGCTTCTAGACGTCACATAGCAACATGAGAGGACAGAATCTTAATACCTCCAGTGCTTCTAGACATCATATAGCAAAATGAGAGGACAGAATCTTGATGCCTCCAGTGCTTCTAGACGTCACATAGCAATATGAGAGGACAGAATCTTGATACTTCAAGTGCTTCTAGACGTCACATAGCAACATGACATGTGAAGGACAGAATCTACATGCACTCAATTTTTGTGTTGCCTTAAAATCTGCAAATTCCATAATTTGTATAGAAAGTTGAAGACTCGTGTATATTTTAGAATCCCAACTTTGCTATCTTGATTGTTGGGCAGATAGCCCATCATTTGTCTTCTCTTCTTTCCTTCTTCATCTGCCCTTGAGCGTCGATGGGAGATATAATTTGCGGTCTTTTGCTTTTCTGTTCGCCTCTGTTGCTGTTATGTTTCCTAGTGCTTCTAATATTCCATCGATCCATCTTTTTCGTGGTCGGCCCTTGGGTCTGGTGTTCTCGCAATGTTTATTGAAGGCTCGTGTTGTGTTTTGATCTTTCTGCATTGTCACGTGGACAAACCATTTTATCTGTTGTTTCCTTATGTATTCTATGGCGGGGCTATTCCTAGCTTTTTTCTCAGTTCTTCATTTCTGATCTTATCTCTCAGACTGTTTCCTGGCATTCGTCTAACACATTTAATCTCTGTAGAGGTTATTTGTCTTATTGTTCTTGCATCTAGGGTCCAGGTCTGGCATTGGTAGCACAACGTTGGGATGAAGATTGTTTTGTATAGTGCTCGTTTTGCCTCCAGAATTATTTCCTTGTTGGACAATAGTGGTGATAACTGTCCAATGATTTGACAAGCTTTGTTGCATCTTGATTCTATCTCCGCTGTTTGTGAATTGTCATTTGTCACTAAACTTCCTAGGTATTTGAATTCCTCTACTTGTTTTAGTTGCATGCCTTCTATAGTTATCTTGATGTTTATTTATTTTTGGCGACATTCATGACTTCTGTTTTGTCGATGTTGATTTTCATGTTGTATTTTGTGCCTGAGATGTTGAGTTTGTTTAAGTGTTCTTTGTAGGTCTTCTATTGTTTCATGTATTAGTGCCTGATCGTCTGCAAATAAAAGCTCGTTGATCTCCTCTGTCTCTGATGGGTTGGCTAGCTTGCATATATAGTCCATGTATGTAATAAACAGTAGGGGGGATAGTACGCACCCTGTCTTACACCTGATCTAACTTCGAAGTGGTCTGTGTAGCCTGCTGCTGTTCTGACCCTGCAGCTGCTGTTGACGTAGAGGCTTTTAATTAGGTTGGTTAGATGTTGGCTTACTCCCATCATTTGTGATGACATCATTAAGCCCTTTTTTTTTTTACAAAATCTAAAATATCGGGTTCTTGTTGGTGCTATGGATCTCGTGCTCTGTGCTGAGATCTTCCCGAGTTCTAATGGACCATATCTGAGATCTAATATAAAGGGGTAAATGCATCAAGATGCGATCTGCTGTAAAGCTGATGATGATAATGGCTTTTTTTAAGAGAAAAAAAGTAGTATGGTAACAGCTTTACGTAAGTGAGAAAAAAGTAGTATGGTAACAGCTTTACATAAGTGAGAAAAAAGTAGTATGGTAACAGCTTTACATAAGTGAGAAAAAAGTAGTATGGTAACAGCTTTACGTAAGTGAGAAAAAAGTAGTATGGTAACAGCTTTACATAAGTGAGAAAAAAAGTCAGCTTTACGTAAGTGAGAAAAAAGTAGTATGGTAACAGCTTTACGTAAGTGAGAAAAAAAAGTAGTATGGTAACAGCTTTACGTACGTGAGGAAAAAAGTAGTACCGTAACAGCTTTACGTAAGTGAGGAAAAAAGTAGCACCGTAACAGCTTTACGTACGTGAGGAAAAAAGTAGTACCGTAACAGCTTTACGTAAGTGAGGAAAAAAGTAGCACCGTAACAGCTTTACGTACGTGAGGAAAAAAGTAGTATGGTAACAGCTTTACATAAGTGAGAAAAAAAGTCAGCTTTACGTAAGTGAGAAAAAAGTAGTATGGTAATAACTTTACGTAAGTGAGAAAAAAGTAGTATGGTAACAGCTTTATGTAAGTGAGAAAAAAGTAGTATGGTAATAACTTTACGTAAGTGAGAAAAAAGTAGTATGGTAACAGCTTTATGTAAGTGAGAAAAAAAAGTAGTATGGTAACAGCTTTACGTACGTGAGGAAAAAAGTAGTACCGTAACAGCTTTACGTAAGTGAGGAAAAAAGTAGCACCGTAACAGCTTTACGTACGTGAGGGAAAAAGTAGTATCGTAACAGCTTTACATACGTGAGGAAAAAAGTAGTACTGTAACAGCTTTACGTAAGTGAGGAAAAAAGTAGTACCGTAACAGCTTTACGTACGTGAGGAAAAAAAGTAGTACCGTAACAGCTTTACGTAAATGAGGAAAAAAGTAGTACCGTAACAGCTTTACGTAAGTGAGGAAAAAAGTAGTATCGTAACAGCTTTACGTACGTGAGGAAAAAAGTAGTATCGTAACAGCTTTACGTACGTGAGGAAAAAAAAACAAAAGTCGAACGACATTTCAGCCAATTAGGCCTTCAGCTTGCATAGATGAGATCTAATGTCAGTCTGAGATCTAATGTCAGTCTGAGATCTGATGTCAGTCTGAGATCTAATGTCAGTCTGAGATCTGATGTCAGTCTGAGATCTAATGTCAGTCTGAGATCTAATGTCAGTCTGAGATCTAATGTCAGTCTGAGATCTAATGTCAGTCTGAGATCTAATGTCAGTCTGAGATCTAATGTCAGTCTGAGATCTAATGTCGGTCTGAGATCTAATGTCAGTCTGAGATCTAATGTCAGTCTGAGATCTAATGGTGCAATCTAATCCGAGTGCAATGATAATGATCCAATCTACACGAACAAAACCAGACAGAGAAACCCTACATAACAGAAAGCACGGTGAGTGTCTGTTTGAGACTATCACTGTTCTACCAAAAGTTACAGACAATAAACACAACTCTCTTTACTAGCAACAGCAGCAGACAGAACTGACCAATAGCAACAGCAGCAGACAGAACTGACCAATAGCAACAGCAGCAGACAGAACTGACCAATAGCAACAGCAGCAGACAGAACTGACCAATAGCAACAACGGTGTATCCACTATAATATTGTCGTGTGGGCGGGGTTGTGATTTAGTTACAAGGTTATTGTGTGGTTCACAGCATTTCTATAACGGTGTAAAGGTTATTTTGTGGCTGATTTCACTTCTATAACGGTGTAAAGGTTATTTTGTGGCTGATTTCACTTCTATACCGGTGTAAAAGTTATTTTGTGGCTGAGCTCACTTCTATAACGGTATAAAAGTAATTTTGTGGCTGATCTCACGTCTATACCGGTGTAAAAGTTATTTTGTGGCTGAGCTCACTTCTATAACGGTGTAAAGGATATTTTGTGGCTGATTTCACTTCTATCTATCTATCTATTGACCTTTCGAGCCGTAACCGGCCCATAGGGCGTAGACCAAGATACACCTTCTCCTATATGAATTTTTGTTCTAGCAGTTTTCTTTTAAAGATATTTTATCAAATCTCGCCATCTGTCTCTGTTCTGTGCAAGCAGTTCTATCTCATTGAGGGAGCCGATTCCTGCTGCTCTTGCTTCTCTCATCAATGTTCTTCTCAGTGTCTCCCTGGGTCTTCCTCTTTTTCTTTTACCTGTTGTTTCCCATATGAGGGCTTGCTTTGCTATTCGATTATTATCTCTTCTCATCACATGTCCAACGTATGACCATCGTCTTTTCTTTATTACTGAAGATATTAGTGGTTGATTGGCGATTTCTCTAATTTCCTCGTTTGTTTTGAATTCGTTCCATTCTATACCAAGTATTTTCCTTAGACATTTATTTTCGAATGCGTTCAACTTTGTTTCTATATCTCTTGTTGTTTTCCAGCTTTCACACGCATACGTAAGGGTTGATAGTACATTTGATTTGAATAGCCTAAGTTTTGTGTTTGTGCTAATGAGTTTTGATTTCCACAACTTTTCAAGGCTTCTGAAAGACATTGCTGCTTTAGCCAGTCTGATTCTAATTTCTTTGCTCGTATCCCCTTCTCGATCAATGTGACTTCCAAGATAGATGAAGTGATCGATCTCTTCTACTGGTTTGTTTTCCATGTATATTTTGTCACTTGTTGGAATTCAACTTTTCATGACTTTAGTCTTTTCATGATTGACCTCAAGCCCAATTTTGCTGGCTATTGATGATAGTTCATTTGTGTTTTCCTGCATCGTTTTTATCTGATTGCTGATGAGAACTATGTCATCAGCAAAGTCCAGGTCCTCCAAATGGTCTCCTTGTATCCATTCGATGCCTTTATTACCAGTGCAGCATTTCTTCATTATGAAGTCCATAACAATTCCAAATAACAAGGGCGATAAAATACATCCTTGTTTAACCCCAGTTTCTATTGGGAAACATTCGCTCAGTCCTTCCTCTGTTCGAACTGCACATGTGTAACCATCATACATGTCTTTGATAATATTTATGATTTTTGATGGTAAGCCATATTGCTTCAGAATTTTCCACAAAGAATCTCTATGAATACTATCAAATGCTTTTTTGAAGTCGATGAAGTTAAGTACAAAAGGTTTTTGCTTTTCAATGTGTTCCTCCAATATAAGTCGTAGAGTGAAAATGTGGTCAAGACAGCTTCTCCCTTTTCTAAACCCAGCCTGTTCTTCACGCATTACTGTATCTATTGAATCCTTTATTCTATTTAGGATGATTTTACAGAATAATTTTGAGGCAACTGACAAAAGTGTCACGCCTCTCCAATTGTTACAATCTCTAAGATTGCCCTTTTTTGGGATCTTAACAATGATTCATTTTTTCCATTTATGAGGCGTCTTCTCTGTTTTCCAAATGATGTTGAACATTTTTTGGAGATGTATTAAATTATGGCTATCAATTGCCTTGAGGATCTCAGCTGTTAACTTATCCTCTCCAGCAGCCTTGTTATTGGTCATTAGCTTTAAGGTGGTTTCTATTTCACTCAAGGTGAAGTCATCTAAATTTACATCTAATTCTGCTGCTGGTGTTTCAGCTTCAAAATCTATTAAACTGTGAGGTAGTGGACGGTTAAGAATTTCTTTGAAGTGTTCCGCCCAACGGGCTTTTATGTCTGCGCTTGTTGTTAGCATTAATCCAGATTTGTCTAGAATTGGTGTTCCACTGGATGTATAGGTGTTTGTCAGCATCTTTTGTACAGTATAAAGAGTTCTGCTGTCTCCTGTAATTGCAGCTGTCTCTGCTTTCTCTGCCAAGTTGTCTATATAAGCTCTTGTATCTCTTCTTGCCGAACTTTTCACTTTGTTGTCTAATTCTTTGTATGTTGCTTTTGCCAGAACCTTTCCAAGATCTGTCTTTACATTAGTCATGGCTCTCTTCGCTTCTCTTCTTTCTTTGATGTATTTCCATGTGGTGTCTGAGATCCAAGCTCGTTTTTCCATTTTCTTCAGTCCAGCACTTGCTTCTGCTGCTGTCATTAGTATTTTGCTCTGTGAGTCCCACATTTCATTGATATCTAAGTCTATTTCACCAAGTGCTGAATAACAATTACTTAGCTCTATGTTAAACTTTTCCTTTATTGCTTCATCTTTCAGTTTATGACTATCAATTTTATGTGTAATTGACCTCTTCTGTTGGTTTCTAAATTTTAATCTTATTTTCCCAATGCACAGGTTGTGGTCACTATTAACATCAGCACCTCTGTATGCTCTTACATCTATTAATGATGATCTGAATTGTTGTTTAATACATAGGTGGTCAATTTGATTTGATGTTCTATCATCAGGAGATATCCATGTTGTTTTGTGGATATTTTTGTGTGGAAATAATGTCCCACCTATAACTAAATTTTCTATTAAACATAATTCTATTAATCTTTCTCCATTCTGACTTGTTGTATTACAGCCTTCTCTCCCCATCACATGTTCCACTCCTGCGTTACCTTGTCCTACTTTGGCGTTGAAGTCTCCCATTACAATTAAAAGATCGTGTTTTGGTATTTTGTTTATAAGTTGTTGCAGTTGGTTATAAAAATCATCCTTAACTTCATCATCAGCTTCGTTAGTAGGCGCATAACATTGAATAATTGATTCACTTCTATACCGGTGTAAAAGTAATTTTGTGGCTGATCTCACTTCTATAACGGTGTAAAGGTAATTTTGTGGCTGATCTCACTTCTATACCGGTGTAAAGGTTATTTTGTGGCTGAACTCACTTTTATACCGGTGTCAAGGTTATTTTGTGGCTGAACTCACTTCTACAATGATGTAAAGGTAATTTTGTGGCTGAGCTCACTTCTATAATATTGTAAATGTTATTTTGTGGCTGATTTCACTTCTACAATGATGTCTACTGTGTGGCCCTTCCTTCAGCCTTTATCTCAAATTCCTGAAGCAGGTACCAGCTCTAATTTGTTGTAGTCTTTATCTTGATCTTGATCCTTTCAGCGCCGCATGATGTCACATAGGGCTTGTTATGTCTTGCAGCCATCCAGCTCTATTCTGGACGAGATGTTTGATCGTATCTAATGAGTCTATGCCTGCCAACTTTTTTTCTCTTATAAGTGTTCTTTCCAGTATCACTCCAGATCCTGCACTTTTCCTGTATCCTGATGTTTCCCATAGAAAAGCGTGTTTTGGAATTCTCTTGTTGTCACTTTTCAACACATGTCTGGCATATGTTTATCTTCTCTACCTAATTGTAGATTAGATCTCTGGTTGCATGACCATTTCTCTTATCTTTATATTAGTCTTGAATTCATTCCATTGTAGATGAGATCTCTGGTTGCATGACCATTTCTCTTATCTTTATATTAGTCTTGAATTCATTCCATTGTAGATGAGATCTCTGGTTGCATGACCATTTCTCTTATCTCTATATTAGTCTTGAATTCATTCCATTGTAGATGAGATCATTGGTTGCATGACCATTTCTCTTATCTCTATATTAGTCTTGAATTCATTCCATTGTAGATGAGATCATTGGTTGCATGACCATTTCTCTTATCTCTATATTAGTCTTGAATTCATTCCATTGTAGATGAAATCATTGGTTGCATGACCATTTCTCTTATCTCTATATTAGTCTTGAATTCATTCCATTGTAGATGAAATCATTGGTTGCATGGCCATTTCTCTTATCTCTATATTAGTCTTGAATTCATTCCATTGTAGATGAGATCATTGGTTGCATGACCATTTCTCTTATCTCTATATTAGTCTTGAATTCATTCCATTGTAGATGAGATCATTGGTTGCATGACCATTTCTCTTATCTCTATATTAGTCTTGAATTCATTCCATTGTAGATGAAATCATTGGTTGCATGACCATTTCTCTTATCTCTATATTAGTCTTGAATTCATTCCATTGTAGATGAGATCATTGGTTGCATGGCCATTTCTCTTATCTCTATATTAGTCTTGAATTCATTCCATTGTAGATGAGATCGTTGGTTGCATGACCATTTCTCTTATCTCTATATTAGTCTTGAATTCATTCCATTGTAGATGAGATCATTGGTTGCATGACTATTTCTCTTATCTCTATATTAGTCTTGAATTCATTCCATTGTAGATGAGATCGTTGGTTGCATGACCATTTCTCTTGTGTTGGAATACACAACATTTATTTTACTTGTTCATTTATGAGATAAAGAATAGTGACACTGTGACCTTCCAGGCATGTCGTAAGAGGCGACTAAGGAGGTTGATCGATGGCTTGACAAGCTGTCATTGTAAAAAGTATTGTTATGGAAACAGAGCCATATATTTTAGAGCAGTGATTTCTGCAATATGTGCCACTTTGGCATGCAAGGTTTCTGTTTTTGAGATTGTGGTTCTGCCCTATGTGCCGTCTTCGGCTCGAAAGGACAGTAGATTTGTGAGATACATCAGATATATTTTATTGTTTCTTTCCTGAAGTAAATCATCTTTATGTGATTATTTTCTTGTGTATTGTGTAAATGTATTCACTTGTTTTACTGTATATATTTGTGGGAATACACCACATTTATTTTACTGTTCCCTTGTTAGAAAACACCATATTTTACTGTTCCCTTGTTAGAAAACACCATATTTTACTGTTTTTTTTTGTTATAAAACACCATATTTTACTGTTCCCTTGTTAGAATACACCATATGCTACAGTTCCCTTGTTAGAATACACCATATTTTACTGTTCCCTTGTTACAATACACCATATTTTACTGTTCCTTTGTTAGAATACACCATATTTTACTGTTCTCCTTTTAGAATACACCATACTTTACTGTTCCTATGTTACAATACACCACATTTTACTGTTCCCTTGTTAGAATACACCATATTTTACTGTTTTCTTGTTAGAAAACACCATATTTTACTGTTCCCTTGTTAGAATACACCATATTTTACTGTTCCCTTGTTAGAATACACCATATTTTAATGTTCCCTTGTTAGAATACACCATATTTTTAAATGTTCCCTTGTTAGAAAACACCATATTTTACTGTTCCCTTGTTATAATACACCATATTTTACTGTTCCCTTGTTAGACCATATTTTACTGTTCCCTTGTTAGAAAACACCATATTTTACTGTTCCCTTGTTAGAATACACCATATTTTACTGTTCCCTTGTTAGAATACACCATATTTTACTGTTCCCTTGTTAGAAAACACCATATTTTACTGTTCCCTTGTTAGAAAACACCATATTTTAATGTTTCTTGTTAGAAAACACCATATTTTACTGTTCCCTTGTTAGAATACAACATATTTTACTGTTCTCTTGTTAGAATACACCATATTTTACAATTTACTTCAGTGAGGGGAACCCCTGGTGCTAACTTTACAAGACAAGGGTTTTCAAGTGCTGACGTCAGCTCTGCCTACTCTCTAACCAAACACAAAGTTGCTAGAGAACAGTCAAACACAAAATATGCACAGGCAGGCCAAGAACAAGCACTCCCATACCGTGTAAGCTCGAAAAGCTTCATCTATTTCCTCGTCAGTGTCCCGGCATTGGTCGTCCTCCACGTCCGAATGATCTAGAGTCTGAATTGTGAATTATAAGGAAATGAGGGACATATATAAATAATAAGTCAGTTATATAGTAGCCTTTGTGTGGGGAAGATCTGTATAAGTCAGTTATATAGTAGCCTATGTGTGGGGAAGATCTGTATAATGAGTCAGTTATATAGTAGCCTATGTGTGGGGAGGATATATATAATAAGTCAGTTATATAGTAGTTTATGTGTGGGGAAGATCTGTATAATAAGTCAGTTATATAGTAGCCTATGTGTGGGGAAGATCTGTATAATAAGTCAGTTATATAGTAGCTTATGTGTGGGGAAGATCTGTATAATAAGTCAGTTATATAGTAGTTTATGTGTGGGGAAGATCTGTATAATAAGTCAGTTATATAGTAGCTTATGTGTGGGGAAGATCTGTATAATAAGTCAGTTATATAGTAGTTTATGTGTGGGGAAGATCTGTATAATAAGTCAGTTATATAGTAGCTTATGTGTGGGGAAGATCTGTATAATAAGTCAGTTATATAGTAGCTTATGTGTGGGGAAGATCTGTATAATAAGTCAGTTATATAGTAGCTTATGTGTGGGGATCTGTATAATAAGTCAGTTATATAGTAGTTTATGTGTGGGGAAGATCTGTATAATAAGTCAGTTATATAGTAGTTTATGTGTGGGGAAGATCTGTATAATAAGTCAGTTATATAGTAGCTTATGTGTGGGGAAGGTCTGTATAATAAGTCAGTTATATAGTAGCTTATGTGTGGGGAAGATCTGTATAATAAGTCAGTTATATAGTAGCTTATGTGTGGGGAAGATATGTATACTAATTCAAATATATTGAGTAAGAAGAAAACAGACACACAATTATTATATTGTTGTTGTTGGACATGCTGTGTCCACTCCACAGCTACTTCTCTTTACTGTCTGTCCTTACAAGGACATTAAGTAGTTGTGTTGTTTGTGGCTACAACAAGTTGCAATATTACAAGGACATTAAGTAGTTGTGTTGTCTGTGGTCTACAACAAGTTGTAATATTACAAGGGGATTAAGTAGTTGTGTTGTCTGTGGTCTACAACAAGTTGTAATATTACAAGGACATTAAGTAGTTGTGTTGTCTGTGGTCTACAACAAGTTGCAATATTACAAGGACATTAAGTAGTTGTGATGTCTGTGGCTACAACAAGTTGCAATATTACAAGGACATTAAGTAGTTGTGTTGTTTGTGGTCTACAACAAGTTGTAATATTACAAGGACATTAAGTAGTTGTGTTGTCTGTGGTCTACAACAAGTTGTAATATTACAAGGACATTAAGTAGTTGTGTTGTCTGTGGTCTACAACAAGTTGTAATATTACAAGGACATTAAGTAGTTGTGTTGTCTGTGGTCTACAACAAGTTGCAATATTACAAGGACATTAAGTAGTTGTGTTGTCTGTGGTCTACAACAAGTTGTAATATTACAAGGACATTAAGTAGTTGTGTTGTCTGTGGTCTACAACAAGTTGCAATATTACAAGGACATTAAGTAGTTGTGATGTCTGTGGCTACAACAAGTTGCAATATTACAAGGACATTAAGTAGTTGTGTTGTCTGTGGCTACAACAAGTTGTAATATTACAAGGACATTAAGTAGTTGTGTTGTCTGTGGTCTACAACAAGTTGTAATATTACAAGACATTAAGTAGTTGTGTTGTCTGTGGTCTACAACAAGTTGCAATATTACAAAGACATTAAGTAGTTGTGTTGTTTGTGGTCTACAACAAGTTGCAATATTACAAGGACATTAAGTAGTTGTGATGTCTGTGGCTACAACAAGTTGCAATATTACAAGGACACTAAGTAGTTGTGTTGTTTGTGGTCTACAACAAGTTGCAATATTACAAGGACATTAGGTAGTTGTATAGTCTGTGGCTACAACAAGTTGCAATATTATAGGGAATTCTCTCTTTGTCGTCCGCGACCTCTCTTTCCCTGTATTTTGCCAGTTGTAACCAAGTATTCCGACTTTCCTCTTCTCATGATGTGCCAGAAAAATGTTGATTATTTCTTTTTTATGTTTTTTAGGAGCTCCTTTTTAGTACTGGCCTCTTTGAGAACTTCCTCATTGGTCTTTTTATCTGTCCAGGGAACTTTCAACATTCTTCTGAGAAATCCCATCTCTGTGACCTCTAATCATCTTTTCATTTGTTTGTCTACTGTGCATGATACACTTTAATATGTCAGAATTATCTCTATATAGCACCAATGAGCTCTCTTTCTTACATCTATTGAAATAGACTTGTTACATAAGTCGTTTGTTATTTTTAGAAATGCCAACTCAGTGACATCTAGAATCAGCATCATCTATGAATGTCAACTCAGTGACATCTAGAATCATCATCATCTATGAATGTCAACTCAGTGACATCTAGAATCAGCATCATCTATGAATGTCAACTCAGTGACATCTAGAATCATCATCATCTATGAATGTCAACTCAGTGACATCTAGAATCAGCATCATCTATGAATGTCAACTCAGTGACATCTAGAATCAGCATCATCTATGAATGTCAACTCAGTGACATCTAGAATCATCATCATTTATGAATGTGAACACAGTGACATCTAGAATCATCATCATCTATGAATGTCAACACAGTGAAATCTAGAATCATCATCATCTATGAAAGCCAACACAAATGTCATCCACCTTCGATACCATAACTCTATAGTGCAAGCACATCAGTACAAGTTCACTTCCTGGCTGCATGACAAATCAGTGTTCACCAGTGACAATGTCTACAAATGGTTCATCGACTTCCAGCTCTACCAGTGACAATGTCTACAAATGACTCAACACTTCCAGCTGTACCAGTGACAATGTCTACAAATGACTCAACACTTCCAGCTGTACCAGTGACAATGTCTACAAATGGCTCATCGACTTCCAGCTCTACCAGTGACAATGTCTACAAATGACTCAACACTTCCAGCTGTACCAGTGACAATGTCTACAAATGACTCAACACTTCCAGCTGTACCAGTGACAATGTCTACAAATGGCTCAACACTTCCAGCTGTACCAGTGACAATGTCTACAAATGACTCAACACTTCCAGCTGTACCAGTGACAATGTCTACAAATGGCTCAACACTTCCAGCTCTACCAGTGACAATGTCTACAAATGACTCAACACTTCCAGCTGTACCAGTGACAATGTCTACAAATGACTCAACACTTCCAGCTCTACCAGTGACAATGTCTACAAATGGCTCATCGACTTCCAGCTCTACCAGTGACAATGTCTACAAATGGCTCATCGACTTCCAGCTCTACCAGTGACAATGTCTACAAATGACTCAACACTTCCAGCTGTACCAGTGACAATGTCTACAAATGACTCAACACTTCCAGCTGTACCAGTGACAATGTCTACAAATGACTCAACACTTCCAGCTGTACCAGTGACAATGTCTACAAATGACTCAACACTTCCAGCTCTACCAGTGACAATGTCTACAAATGGCTCAACACTTCCAGCTCTACCAGTGACAATGTCTACAAATGACTCAACACTTTCAGCTCTACCAGTGACAATGTCTACAAATGACTCAACACTTCCAGCTGTACCAGTGACAATGTCTACAAATGACTCAACACTTCCAGCTGTACCAGTGACAATGTCTACAAATGACTCAACACTTCCAGCTCTACCAGTGACAATGTCTACAAATGGCTCAACACTTCCAGCTCTACCAGTGACAATGTCTACAAATGGCTCAACACTTCCAGCTCTACCAGTGACAATGTCTACAAATGACTCAACACTTCCAGCTCTACCAGTGACAATGTCTACATATGGCTCAACACTTCCAGCTCTACCAGTGACAATGTCTACAAATGGCTCAACACTTCCAGCTCTACCAGTGACAATGTCTACAAATGGCTCAACACTTCCAGCTCTACCAGTGACAATGTCTACAAATGGCTCAACACTTCCAGCTCTACCAGTGACAATGTCTACAAATGACTCAACACTTCCAGCTCTACCAGTGACAATGTCTACATATGGCTCAACACTTCCAGCTCTACCAGTGACAATGTCTACAAATGACTCAACACTTCCAGCTCTACCAGTGACAATGTCTACAAATGGCTCATCGACTTCCAGCTCTACCAGTGACAATGTCTACAAATGGCTCATCGACTTCCAGTTCTGGCCATACATTATTGGATCGCTCATCAATTTTCTGAGTCAGTCACATTTTGTTTGGTTTGTGATTAGCTTGTTCCTGCTTCAAGCAAACAATCTACTGTACCATTAATGTTGTCTGACAACAGGCTCTGTTCAATAGACGAACCACTTCATCCCTGGGATCCTTTTGATATCTAACTATGGGATTTATTCTGCACAGCAGATGAAGCACTTACTTGATCCTTGGGGATCCCATTGCTGTCTGGCCATGGAGGTGGACTCTGCTCATCAGATCTCCATGTAGCAATAGGTCGAGGGGATAACTCTGCTGACATGGAGCTCTTCAACTTCTTTGTCTCACATACTACATTGTCTAGTAGAGAACACAGTTATATTAGCTAGTTTCTTAGTTCCTTGCTTAGTCAGTTAGTTGCTTAGTCAGTTGGTTGCTTAGTCAGTTGGTTGCTTAGTCAGTTGGTTGCTTAGTCAGTTGGTTGCTTAGTCAGTTGGTTGCTTAGTCGGTTGGTTGCTTAGTCAGTTGGTTGCTTAGTCAGTTAGTTGCTTAGTCAGTCAGTTGGTTATTCAGTTAGTTGCTTAGTCATTTAGTTGCTTAATCAGTTAGTTGCTTAGCAAGTTAGTTGGTTAGTCAGTTAGTTGTTTAGTCAGTTGTTTAGTCAGTTAATTGCTTAGTCAGTTAGCTGCTTAGTCGTTAGTTGGTTAGTCAGTTCGTTGTTTAGTTAGAAAGTTGTTTAGTCAGTTAGTTACTTAGTCAGTTGCCTAGTTAGTTAGTTGCTTAGTAAGTTAGCTGGTTAGTCAGTTAGTTGCTTAGTCAGTTAGTTGTTTAGTCAGTTAGTTTGATAGTCAGTTAGTAGCTTAGTCAGTTAGTTGCTTAGTCAGTTCGTTGCTTAGTCAGTTAGTTGGTTGGTTAGTTAGTTGCCTGGTTAGTTAGTTAGTTAGTCAAGTTGTTAGTCAGTTAGTTGCTTAGTCAGTTCGTTGCTTAGTCAGTTAGTTGGTTGGTTAGTTAATTGGTTGGTTAGTTAGTTAGTCAGGTAGTTAGTCAGTTAGTTGCTTATTCAGTTGGTTGGTTGGTGGGTGGGTGGGTTGGTTAGCTAGATGGTTATTCGTTTAGTTAGTAGTCAGTCAGTTAACCAGTCGGTTAGTTTGCTGGTTAGTCAGTTAGGTGGTTAGTAAGTTGGTTAGTCAGTTAGTTGGTTAGTCATTTGGTAGGTTAGTCAGTTAGTTGTTTGGTCAGTTAGTTGCTTAGTCAGTTATTTGTTTAGTTTAGTTAGTTAGTTAGTCGTTTAGTTAGTTGTCAGTTAGTTAGTCAATTAGTTGGTTAGTCAGCTAGTTGGTTAGTTAGTTGGTTAATTTGTTAGTTAGTTAGTCAGTTGGTTAGTTAGTCAGATGGTTGGTTAGTCAGTTGATTAATTAGTCAGTTGGTTCTTAGTTAGCTGGTGGGTTTGTTAGTTAGTTGATTAGTCAGTTGGTTAATTAGTCAGTTGGTTGGTTAGTTAGCTGGTGGGTTTGTTAGTTAGCGAGTTGATTAGTCAGTCAGTTGATTAGTCAGTTGGTTAATTAGTCAGTTGTGTGATTAATCAGTTGGTTGGTTTTAGTTAGTCAGTTGGGTAGTTAGTTGGTTGGTTGGTAGTTAGTCAGTTGGGTGGTTAGTTGGTTGGTTGGTAATTAGTTAGTTAGTCAGTTGGTAAGTTAGATGATTGGTTGGTTGGTTATTTATTTGGTTGGTTGGTTAGTTTATTTTGTTAGTTGGTTGGTTGGTTGGTTAGTTGGTTGGTTAGTCAGCTGGTTGGTTAGTAAATTGGTTGGTTAGGTGGTTGGTTGGTTAATCACATAGTTAGTCGGTTGGTTTAGCCAATTAGTTTGTTAGTCAGTTAGTTGGTTTGTCAGTGATTTATTTAGTCAGTTAACTAGTAAGTGATTTAATTAGCCAGCTAATTAACAAGTGATTTAGTTAGTAAGTTAATTAAGTAGTCAGTGAATTAGTCAATTAGTCACTTAGTCAGATAGTTAATTATTAAGTGAATTAGTTGGTTAGTTGACTGGTCAGTTAGTTGGTTGTTGTGCGGATGAGACAATCCACTTTTGTTAAGAAGTAAATACACAAAACAAACACCAACGTTGACATCAATGAAAAGATTAGTTCATCACTTATTTAGTTCACTGGTCAGTTAGTTCTTTGCTTATAACTTAGCTAGTTAATTAGCTATTTAGTTGGCTGGTTGATTGGTTGGTTATTAGTTTAGTTTAGTTTAGTTTAGTATTAGTTTTAATTTTAATTTTAGTTTAGTTTAAGTTTTAGTTTAGTTTAGTTTAGTTTAGTTTAGTTTAGTTTAGTTTAGTTTAGTTTAGTTTAGTTTAGTTTTTGTTAAGTTAAGTTAAGTTAAGTTAAGTTAAGCTTAGTTTAGTTTAGTTAAATAATTGGTTTAGTTTAGTTTAGTTTAGTCTAGTTTAGTTTTAGTCTTAGTTTAGTTTAGTTTAGTTTAGTTTAGTTTAGTTTAGTTTAGTTTAGTTTAGTTAGTTTAGTTTAGTTTAGTTTAGTTTAGTTTAGTTTAGTTTAGTTTAGTTTAGTTTAGTTTAGTTTAGTTTAGTTTAGTTTAGTTTAGTTTAGTTTAGTTTAGTTTAGTTTAGTTTAGTTTAGTTTAGTTTAGTTTAGTTTAGTTTAGTTTAGTTTAGTTTAGTTTAGTTTAGTTTAGTTTAGTTTAGTTGAAAATGAAACAATGAAACTGCTGAAGACATTTTAAAATTGTTTTTGCCCTATGTTGTTGTACACACTCTCACCTGTAATGTAGTGCCCTATGTTGTTGTACACACTCTCACCTGTAATGTAGTGCCCTATGTTGTTGTACACACTCTCACCTGTAACATGGTACCCTATGTTGTTGTACACACTCCCACCTGTAATGTAGTGCCCAATGTTGTTGTACACACTCTCACCTGTAATGTAGTGCCCTATGTTGTTGTACTCACTCTGAACTGAGAGGCAGTGCCCCACGTAGCCTGTTACACTCTGTGCTCTCTGGGCTGTGAGGGCACACCTCTTCTGACCTGTGGTGCTATACGACCTCTGATCTGAGAGATTGTGCTTTCTCTTGCTTGTAAGATTGTGCTCTCTCTGACCTGAGAGATTGTGCTCCTTTTGACTTGTGAGATTGTATTCGCTGTGGCTTGTGAGATTATACTCTTGCTGATCTGAGAGATTGTGCTCTCTTTTGCTTGTGAGATTGTGCTCCCTCTGATCTGAGAGGTTGTGCTTGTGCTCCCTCTGATCTGAGAGGTTGTGCTCTCTCTGGCCCATGAGATTATTCTCTCTCTGATCTGAGAGGTTGTGCTCTCTCTGGCCAGTGAGATTATTCTCTCTATGATCTGAGAGATTGTGCTCTTTTTGGCTTGTGAGAGTGTGTTGTCTCTGACCTGCGAGGCTGTACTCCTGATCTGCAAGATTGTGTTGTCTCTGACCTGCGAGACTGTACTCCTGATCTGCAAGATTGTGTTGTCTCTGACCTGCGAGGCTGTTCACTGTTTGTCCTGCATGCAGCAGTGCCACATGGAAGTCTGAGAGGTCTTCGTCTGAGAACATTTCATAACAAACTTTAGGGACATGTTTCTTGTCTATTTCAACCAAATATTGTAGGTCAGACATTACAATAGAGAACATTTCATAACAAACTTTAGGGACATGTTTCTTGTCTATTTCAACCAAATATTGTAGGTCAGACATTACAATAGAGAACATTTCACAACAAACTTTAGGGACATGTTTCTTGTCTATTTCAACCAAATATTGTAGGTTTGACATTACAATAGAGAACATTTCATAACAAACTTTAGGGACATGTTTCTTGTCTATTTCAACCAAATATTGTAGGTTTGACATTACAATAGAGAACATTTCACAACAAACTTTAGGGACATGTTTCTTGTCTATTTCAACCAAATATTGTAGGTCAGACATTACAATAGAGAACATTTCATAACAAAATTTAGGACATGTTTCTTGTCTATTTCAACCAAATATTGTAGGTCAGACATTACAATAGAGAACATTTCACAACAAACTTTAGGGACATGTTTCTTGTCTATTTCAACCAAATATTGTAGGTCAGACATTACAATAGAGAACATTTCATAACAAAATTTAGGACATGTTTCTTGTCTATTTCAACCAAATATTGTAGGTTTGACTTTACAATAGAGAACATTTCACAACAAACTTTAGGGACATGTTTCTTGTCTATTTCAACCAAATATTGTAGGTTTGACTTTACAATAGAGAACATTTCATAACAAACTTTAGGGACATGTTTCTTGTCTATTTCAACCAAATATTGTAGGTCAGACATTACAATAGAGAACATTTCATAACAAACTTTAGGGACATGTTTCTTGTCTATTTCAACCAAATATTGTAGGTTTGACTTTACAATAGAGAACATTTCACAACAAACTTTAGGGACATGTTTCTTGTCTATTTCAACCAAATATTGTAGGTTTGACTTTACAATAGAGAACATTTCACAACAAACTTTAGGGACATGTTTCTTGTCTATTTCAACCAAATATTGTAGGTTTGACTTTACAATAGAGAACATTTCATAACAAACTTTAGGGACATGTTTCTTGTCTATTTCAACCAAATATTGTAGGTTTGACATTACAATAGAGAACATTTCACAACAAACTTTAGGGACATGTTTCTTGTCTATTTCAACCAAATATTGTAGGTTTGACATTACAATAGAGAACATTTCATAACAAACTTTAGGGACATGTTTCTTGTCTATTTCAACCAAATATTGTAGGTCAGACATTACAATAGAGAACATTTCATAACAAACTTTAGGGACATGTTTCTTGTCTATTTCAACCAAATATTGTAGGTTTGACTTTACAATAGAGAACATTTCATAACAAACTTTAGGGACATGTTTCTTGTCTATTTCAACCAAATATTGTAGGTTTGACATTACAATAGAGAACACACATTTCATAACAAACTTTAGGGACATGTTTCTTGTCTATTTCAACCAAATATTGTAGGTTTGACTTTACAATATAGAACATTTCACAACAAACTTTAGGGACATGTTTCTTGTCTATTTCAACCAAATATTGTAGGTCAGACATTACAATAGAGAACATTTCATAACAAACTTTAGGGACATGTTTCTTGTCTATTTCAACCAAATATTGTAGGTTTGACATTACAATAGAGAACATTTCACAACAAACTTTAGGGACATGTTTTCTTGACTATTTCAACCAAATATTGTAGGTTTGACATTACAATAGAGAACACACATTTCATAACAAACTTTAGGGACATGTTTCTTGTCTATTTCAACCAAATATTGTAGGTTTGACTTTACAATAGAGAACATTTCACAACAAACTTTAGGGACATGTTTCTTGTCTATTTCAACCAAATATTGTAGGTCAGACATTACAATAGAGAACATTTCATAACAAACTTTAGGGACATGTTTCTTGTCTATTTCAACCAAATATTGTAGGTCAGACATTACAATAGAGAACATTTCACAACAAACTTTAGGGACATGTTTCTTGTCTATTTCAACCAAATATTGTAGGTTTGACATTACAATAGAGAACATTTCACAACAAACTTTAGGGACATGTTTCTTGTCTATTTCAACCAAATATTGTAGGTTTGACATTACAATAGAGAACATTTCACAACAAACTTTAGGGACATGTTTCTTGTCTATTTGACAACCAAATATTGTAGGTTTGACATTACAATAGAGAACATTTCATAACAAACTTTAGGGACATGTTTCTTGTCTATTTGACAACCAAATATTGTAGGTTTGACTTTACAATAGAGAACATTTCACAACAAACTTTAGGGACATGTTTCTTGACTATTTCAACCAAATATTGTAGGTCAGACATTACAATAGAGAACATTTCACAACAAACTTTAGGGACATGTTTCTTGTCTATTTCAACCAAATATTGTAGGTTTGACTTTACAATAGAGAACATTTCATAACAAACTTTAGGGACATGTTTCTTGTCTATTTCAACCAAATATTGTAGGTTTGACTTTACAATAGAGAACATTTCATAACAAACTTTAGGGACATGTTTCTTGTCTATTTCAACCAAATATTGTAGGTTTGACATTACAATAGAGAACATTTCACATCAAACTTTAGGGACATGTTTCTTAACTATTTCAACCAAATATTGTAGGTTTGACATTACAATAGAGAACACACATTTCACAACAAACTTTAGGGACATGTTTCTTGTCTATTTCAACCAAATATTGTAGGTTTGACTTTACAATAGAGGGAAAAAAAACTTCACAATCACGAAGATACAGACTTTCATTAATGGATGCTTATGCAGAATAAAAGGATGGAAATGGCAGGACAAAATCACTAACATAGAATTATGGAAATGTACCAGTCAAACACCAGTGGATAAAGAGATACAGCGAAGACGATGGCGCTGGACAGGACACACACTGCAGAAGCCAACTGAGAGTATTACACAACATGCCCTTTTTTGGAATCCCCATGGGAAAAGACAAAGAGGAAGACCAAGAAATTCTTGGAAAAGACAGATAGAAGCATAGATGAAGATGATGGGGAAGACGTGGAATGATCTTAAAAGAATAGCGAGACACAGAATGACTTGGAAAGTGTTTGTTGAAGACCTATGCTCCACTGGGAGATAAGGTAGAAGAAGAAGAAGACAATTACACTAGAGAACATTTCATAACAAACTTTAGGGACATGTTTCTTGTCTATTTGAACCAAATATTGTAGGTCAGACATTACAATAGAGAACATTTGATTATTTCCGGAAGACAGGCACATAAGTGGTGAATTTATAGACACAAGGTTGTAAGTTTTCTGTGAACTAACATTACCAGAGTGAGAGGCTGCCTCACTGCATTTAACTTTCTCTATATAGTTTAGTTGAACCAACCCTTACCTTCAACTTTCTCTATATAACTTAGTTGAACCACCTCTTACCTTCAACTTTCTCTATATAGTTTAGTTGAACCAACCCTTACCTTCAACTTTCTCTATATAGTTTAGTTGAACCACCTCTTACCTTCAACTTTCTCTATATAGTTTAGTTGAACCAACCCTTACCTTCAACTTTCTCTATATAGTTTAGTTGAACCACCTCTTACCTTCAACTTTCTCTATATAGTTTAGTTGAACCAACCCTTACCTTCAACTTTCTCTATATAGTTTAGTTGAACCACCTCTTACCTTCAACTTTCTCTATATAGTTTAGTTGAACCAACCCTTACCTTCAACTTTCTCTATATAGTTTAGTTGAACCACCTCTTACCTTCAACTTTCTCTATATAGTTTAGTTGAACCAACCCTTACCTTCAACTTTCTCTATATAGTTTAGTTGAACCACCTCTTACCTTCAACTTTCTCTATATAGTTTAGTTGAACCACCTCTTACCTTCAACTTTCTCTATATAGTTTGAGGGGACAAGACCCTGGGTTCCATCAATCAATTCTCCATCAAAGAAGCCGTCCTGAGTAAAGGTCAACAAAATATGAAATGTTGAAAGCAAAACTCTGAGTCCAAAAATAAAATATGAAATGTTGAAAGCAAAACTCTGAGTCCAAAAATAAAATATGAAATGTTGAAAGCAAAACTCTGAGTCCAAAAATAAAATATGAAATGTTGGAAGCAAAACTCTGAGTCCAAAAATAAGATATGAAATGTTGGAAGCAAAACTCTGAGTCTACAAATAAAATATGAAATGTTGGAAGCAAAACTCTGAGGCTACAAAAAAAATAAAATGTAATAAAACTCTGAGTCTATAAATAAAATGAAATTTAACAAAACTCTGAGTGCACATAAAATATGAAATGTTGGAAACAAAACTCTGAGTCTAGAAATAAAATAAAATAAAATATAAAATGTAACAAAACTCTGAGTCTACAAATAAAATAAAATAAAATATAAAATATAACAAAACTCTGAGTCTACAAATAAAATAAAATAAAATATAAAATGTAACAAAACTCTGAGTCTAGAAATAAAATAAAATAAAATATAAAATGTAACAAAACTCTGAGTCTAGAAATAAAATAAAATAAAATATAAAATCTAACAAAACTCTGAGTCTAGAAATAAAATAAAATAAAATATAAAATCTAACAAAACTCTGAGTCTAGAAATAAAATAAAATAAAATATAAAATGTAACAAAACTCTGAGTCTACAAATAAAATAAAATAAAATATAAAATATAACAAAACTCTGAGTCTAGAAATAAAATAAAATAAAATATAAAATCTAACAAAACTCTGAGTCTAGAAATAAAATAAAATAAAATATAAAATGTAACAAAACTCTGAGTCTAGAAATAAAATAAAATAAAATATAAAATCTAACAAAACTCTGAGTCTAGAAATAAAATAAAATAAAATATAAAATCTAACAAAACTCTGAGTCTACAAATAAAATAAAATAAAATAAAATATAAAATCTAACAAAACTCTGAGTCTACAAATAAAATAAAATAAAATATAAAATCTAACAAAACTCTGAGGCTAGAAATAAAATAAAATAAAATAAAATATAAAATCTAACAAAACTCTGAGTCTAGAAATAAAATAAAATAAAATATAAAATCTAACAAAACTCTGAGTCTAGAAATAAAATAAAATAAAATATAAAATCTAACAAAACTCTGAGTCTACAAATAAAATAAAATAAAATATAAAATCTAACAAAACTCTGAGTCTAGAAATAAAATAAAATAAAATATAAAATCTAACAAAACTCTGAGTCTAGAAATAAAATAAAATAAAATATAAAATCTAACAAAACTCTGAGTCTGCCATGAATCCTGGATTGGGAGTTGTTTCAGTTCATGGCTTTACCCTAACCCAGTCTCTAAGAGAGGTATAGCCCTCTCTGATGAAGATTTATTAAAGCCGGGAGATTTACAATCATACCTAAATGTCCCAGCGTCATCTATCACAATCAACTACAATCATAACTAAATGTCCCTGCGTCATCTATCACAATCAACTACAATCATAACTAAATGTCCCTGTGTCAGCTACCACAATCAACTACAATCATAACTAAATGTCCCAGCGTCATCTACCACAATCAACTACAATTATAACTAAATGTACCAGCGTCATATACTACAATCAACTACAATCATAACTAAATGTCCCAGCGTCATCTATCACAATCAACTACAATCATAACTAAATGTACCAGCGTCATATACTACAATCAACTACAATCATAACTAAATGTCCCAGCGTCATCTATCACAATCAACTACAATCATAACTAAATGTACCAGCGTCATATACTACAATCAACTACAATCATAACTAAATGTCCCAGCGTCATCTACCACAGTTAACTACAATCATAACTAAATGTCCCAGCGTCATCTATCACAATCAACTACAATCATAACTAAATGTCACAGCATCATCTACCACAGTTAACTACAATCATAACTAAATGTCCCAGCGTCATCTACCACAATCAACTACAATCATAACTAAATGTCCCAGCGTCATCTACCACAGACAACTCCAATCATAACTAAATGCCCCAGAGTCATCTACCACAATCAACTTCAATCATAACCAAATGTCCCAGCGCCATCTACCACAAACAACTCCAATCATAATTAAATGTCCCAGCGTCATCTACCACAATCAACTACAATCAAAACTAAATGTCCCAGCGTCATCTACCACAGACAACTCCAATCATAACTAAATGCCCCAGAGTCATCTACCACAATCAACTTAAATCATAACTAAATGCCCCAGAGTCATCTACCACAATCAACTTCAATCATAACCAAATGTCCCAGCGTCATCTACCACAATCAACTACAATCATAATTAAATATCCCAGCGTCATCTACCACAATCAACTACAATCATAACTAAATGTCCCAGCGTCATCTACCACAATCAACTACAATCATAACTAAATGTCCCAGCGTCATCTACCACAATCAACTTCAATCATAACTAAATGTCCCAGCGTCATCTACCACAATCACCTCGTCCAGACTCACCTCGTCCATCTCTCCAACGACCAGGACGTAGTCACCAGCTGTCAGCGTTAGCTCCGTCTCGGGGTTCTCGTTGGGCGAAAGTTTAAACGGGTCATAGTTATATTTAGCAACACAAACTGTGATAGGACCCTTCTGTGCCCAGACGGACATCAAACTCTCCTCATTGTATTGTTCATTTTGATTCTGAAAATTGAAACTATCAGTTCTGAAGAAAAGAATAGATCAATAATTTGTAGTCATAGAATCGATGTATCAAAGAACTCTATAAGTCATAATTTGTAGTCATAGAATCGATGTATCAAAGAACTCTATAAGTCATAATTTGTAGTCATAGAATCGATGTATCAAAGAACTCTATAAGTCATAATTTGTAGTCATAGAATCGATGTATCAAAGAACTCTATAAGTCATAATTTGTAGTCATAGAATCGATGTATCAAAGAACTCTATAAGTCATAATTTGTAGTCAGTGAGTCCATGTATCAAAGAACTCTATAAGTCATAATTTGTAGTCATAGAATCGATGTATCAAAGAACTCTATAAGTCATAATTTGTAGTCAGTGAGTCCATGTATCAAAGAACTCTATAAGTCATAATTTGTAGTCATAGAATCGATGTATCAAAGAACTCTATAAGTCATAATTTGTAGTCATAGAATCGATGTATCAAAGAACTCTATAAGTCATAATTTGTAGTCAGTGAGTCCATGTATCAAAGAACTCTATAAGTCATAATTTGTAGTCATAGAATCGATGTATCAAAGAACTCTATAAGTCATAATTTGTAGTCAGTGAGTCCATGTATCAAAGAACTCTATAAGTCATAATTTGTAGTCATAGAATCGATGTATCAAAGAACTCTATAAGTCATAATTTGTAGTCAATCAATCGATGTATCAAAGAACTCTATAAGTCATAATTTGTAGTCAATCAATCGATGTATCAAAGAACTCTATAAGTCATAATTTGTAGTCAATCAATCGATGTATCAAAGAACTCTACAAGTCATAATTTGTAGTCATAGAATCGATGTATCAAAGAACTCTATAAGTCATAATTTGTAGTCAATCAATCGATGTATCAAAGAACTCTATAAGTCATAATTTGTAGTCATAGAATCGATGTATCAAAGAACTCTATAAGTCATAATTTGTAGTCATAGAATCGATGTATCAAAGAACTCTATATGTCATAATTTGTAGTCATAGAATCGATGTATCAAAGAACTCTATAAGTCATAATTTGTAGTCATAGAATCGATGTATCAAAGAACTCTATAAGTCATAATTTGTAGTCATAGAATCGATGTATCAAAGAACTCTATAAGTCATAATCTGTGTCAGTAGATCGATAAATCAAAGATCTCTATACAACTATCTATCTATTGACCTTTCAGGCCGTTGCCGGCCCATAGGGCGTAGACCAAGAAACTCCTTCTCTTATCTGAATTTTTGTTCTAGCAGTTTTCAATCCTTGTAAAGATATTTTATCACATCTCGCCATTTGTCTCTGTTCTGTGCATGCAGCTCTATCTCATTGAGGGAGCCGAATCCTGCTGCTCTTGCCTATACAACTAATCAACTAATAATAATGCCAGCTATATATTTCAAATCTCCATGAAATGAATTCTTGTTTGAAGGCTACGCGCTTAATAGCAACAAATTTAGAAGATGTCAGTGACACATAGCTGATGGCATGCTTCAGGGTCGGTGAACCAGAACCATCTAGACCCTACTCCACTTCTTTGTAGTGCCTCTAGTAGCAGACTAACCAGTCTAGATTAGCAGATTTTATTTATTTTTTTTTTTGCGCTCGCCAACTGTCACCTTTGGCAACTGTCACATTTGGCAACTGTCACCTTTGGCAACTGTCACCTTTGGCAACTGTCACCTTTGGCAACTGTCACCTTTGGCAACTGTCACCTTTGGCAACTGTCACCTTTGGCAACTGTCACCTTTGGCAACTGTCACATTTGGCAACTGTCACATTTGGCAACTGTCGCCTTTGGCAACTGTCACCTTTGGCAACTGTCACCTTTGACGAAATCCCTAGAGACTAGGAACTGAATTGTGCGTGTTAATCCATTTTTCCATGACAGCAGTGTGCACAGGGGTCCCTCGCCACACAGGCAGATAACTCCAACTACGGAGGTTCTCATATTTTTTCCGTCCATGAGTAACTGACGTTCTCGCTGCTGAGACCACGGGGTGGTTGTCGCAGAGAGAAATCATAAATAAAAATCTCAACTGGTGCAGCCAAGATTTGAACTCACAACCTTTCTGTCTCGAGACCGGCGTCTTGCCTCGATACCAACCAGCGCCCCCCACCCCTGTTTGCCAAGTGAGTAGGCATTGAAGATGTTTACTTCAGTCGGCAGGTCATCCTCACCGCACATCGGACAAGTCCATGAAGTGCTCAGATCGATTCCTAACCCATCAATGTGTGCTCACAGGGATCAAAGAAGGAAGGCAAACCGGTATCCAAAAAGATGTGCTGAAGTCGGATGTACTGGGCCGAAAGGTGCAAATATCACAGTGCTACTGTAAACAACAACACAACGTAACTTCGCCAACTTAACGCCACTTTATTAAGGGCGGATGAGGAAGTTGTCAATGAACACCTGTAGCAGTCATCAGTGTGAGGGGGGGGGGGACATCTTGTGCTCCCGATAGAAGGTGGGTGCTACCCCTCTTGTAAATAGGGCAATGCCACGTCACCAGGGTGAGGAGTGGTCACGCTCAATACAGGATGTCACCAGGGGGAGGGGTTCCCACGCTCAATACAGAATGTCACCAGGGGGAGGGGTTCCCACGCTTAATACAGAATGTCACCAGGGGGAGGGGTTCCCACGCTTAATACAGAATGTCACCAGGGGGAGGGGTTCACACGCTCAATACAGAATGTCACCAGGGGGAGGGGTTCCCACGCTTAATACAGAATGTCACCAGGGGGAGGGGTTCCCACGCTTAATACAGAATGTCACCAGGGTGAGGGGTTCACACGCTTAATACAGGATGTCACCAGGGGGAGGGGTTCCCACGCTTAATACAGAATGTCACTAGGGTGAGGGGTTCACACGCTTAATACAGGATGTCACCAGGGTGAGGGGTTCCCACGCTTAATACAGGATGTCACCAGGGTGAGGGGTTCACACGCTTAATACAGGATGTCACCAGGGTGAGGGGTTCACACGCTTAATACAGGATGTCACCAGGGTGAGGGTTCCCACGCTTAATACAGAATGTCACCAGGGGGAGGGGTTCCCACGCTTAATACAGAATGTCACCAGGGTGAGGGGTTCACACGCTTAATACAGGATGTCACCAGGGGGAGGGGTTCCCACGCTCAATACAGAATGTCACCAGGGGGAGGGGTTCCCACGCTCAATACAGAATGTCACCAGGGTGAGGGGTTCCCACGCTTAATACAGAATGTCACCAGGGGGAGGGGTTCCCACGCTCAATACAGAATGTCACCAGGGTGAGGGGTTCCCACGCTTAATACAGAATGTCACCAGGGGGAGGGGTTCCCACGCTTAATACAGAATGTCACCAGGGGGAGGGGTTCCCACGCTCAATACAGAATGTCACCAGGGGGAGGGGTTCCCACGCTCAATACAGAATGTCACCAGGGGGAGGGGTTCCCACGCTCAATACAGAATGTCACCAGGGGGAGGGGTTCCCACGCTCAATACAGAATGTCACCAGGGGGAGGGGTTCCCACGCTCAATACAGAATGTCACCAGGGGGAGGGGTTCCCACGCTCAATACAGAATGTCACCAGGGGGAGGGGTTCCCACGCTCAATACAGAATGTCACCAGGGGGAGGGGTTCCCACGCTCAATACAGAATGTCACCAGGGGGAGGGGTTCCCACGCTTAATACAGGATGTCACCAGGGGGAGGGGTTCCCACGCTTAATACAGAATGTCACCAGGGGGAGGGGTTCCCACGTTCAATACCAGTCAAGAATCAGTGATGTCACAATTTGAGAATCAACAATGAGTGATGTCATGATCTGAGAGACAACAATCAGTGATGCCACAATCTGAGAGACAACAATGAGTGATGTCACAATCTTAGAGACAACAATGAGTGATGTCACAATTTGTGAGACAACAATAAGTGATGTCACAATCTGAGATTCAACAATTAGTGATGTCACAATCTGAGATTCAACAATTAGTGATGTCACAATTTGAAAGACAACAATGAATGATGTTACAATCTGAGAGACAACAATGAGTGATGTCACGATCTGATAGACAACAGTGAGTGATGTCACAATCTGAGAGACAACAATGAGTGGTGTCACAATTTGTGAGACAATAATGAGTGATGTAACAATCTGAGAGACAACAATGAGTGATGTCACAATCTGAGAGACAACTATAAGTGATGTCACAATCTGAGAGACAACAATGAGTGATGCCACGATCTGAGAGATAACAATAAGTGATGGCACAATGAGTGAGACAACAATGAGTGATGTCACGATATGAGAGACAACAATGAGTGATGTCACAATTTGAGAGACAACAATAAGTGATGTCACAATTTTAGAGACAACAATAAGTGATGTCACAATTTAAGAGACAACAATAAGTGATGTCACAATTTGAGAGACAATAATAAGTGATGTCACAATTTAAGAGACAACAATAAGTGATGTCACAATTTGAGAGACAACAATAAGTGATGTCACAATTTGAGAGACAACAATAAGTGATGTCACAATTTGAGAGACAACAATAAGTGATGTCACAATTTGAGAGACAACAATAAGTGATGCCCTAATTTGAGAATAAACAATGAGTGTTGTCAGAATATAAAAGACAACAATGAATGATGTCACAAAATAAAAAAACACAAAGTTAGAAAATCTCTCGGACTGACAAGACTTTTGTGAAGAATGTTACGACAAGTCAATTAATCAAAGATTGTCTCATGGTCATAAATCTATGTTATTGGTGGGTCCACAGCATACCCATGACTTTATTTATAATTTTCTTGATGGGTCCATAGCTTACCCATGACTTTATTTGTAACTTTCTTGGTGGGTCCATAGCTTACCCATGACTTTATTTGTAACTTTCTTGGTGAGTCCATAGCTTACCCATGATTTTATTTGTATTTTTCTTGGTGGGTCCATAGCTTACCCAGGACTTTCTTTGTAACTTTCTTGGTGGGTCCATAGCTTACACATGACTTTATTTGTAACTTTCTTGGTGGGTCCAAAGCATACCCATGACTTTATTTGTAACTTTCTTTAGTGGGTCAACAGCTTACACATTACTTTATTTGTATTTTTTGGTGGGTCAACAGCTTACACATGACTTTATTTGTACCTTTTTTTAGTGGGTCAACAGCTTACACATTACTTTATTTGTATCTTTTTAGTGGGTCAACAGCTTACACATTACTTTATTTGTACCTTTTTTTAGTGGGTCAACAGCTTACACATTCCTTTATTTGTACCTTTTTTGTGGGTCAACAGCTTACACATTACTTTATTTGTATTTGTTGGTGGGTCAAAAGCTTACACATGACTTTATTTGTACCTTTTTTAGTGGGTCAACAGCTTACACATGACTCTATTTGTACCTTTTTTGGTGGGTCAACAGCTTACACATGGCTTTATTTGTACCTTTTTTAGTGGGTCAACTGCTTACACATTACTTTATTTGTATTTTTTTATTGGGTCAACAGCTTACACATGGCTTTATTTGTACCTTTTTTAGTGGGTCAACAGCTTACACATTACTTTATTTGTATTTTTTTTGGTGGGTCAACAGCTTACACATGACTCTATTTGTACCTTTTTTAGTGGGTCAACAGCTTAGACGTGACTTTATTTGTAACCTTTATGGTTGATGGTTTCAAACTTACACATGACTTTATTTGTACCTTTTTTAGTGGGTCAACAGCTTACACATAACTTTATTTGTACCTTTTTTAGTGGGTCAACAGCTTACACATGACTTTATTTGTACCTTTTTTAGTGGGTCAACATCTTACACATGGCTTTATTTGTACCTTTTTAGTGGGTCAACAGCTTACACATGACTCTATTTGTACCTTTTTTGGTGTGTCAACAGCTTACACATGACTTTATTTGTTACCTTTATGGTTGATGGTTTCAAACTTACCCATGACTTTCTTTGTAACTTTTTTCTGTTGACGTTCTCTGCTGCTGTGTCTTTTGTCCCATCTTCACCTGCAGAACAAGGACATTGCCTATCTGTATTTCCTTTGTTCAGACCTTGTTCACACTTTACTTACTGACATCATCGTGTGTGTCCACATATAAGATGTTTTAAAGATCTGTACACATAAGTATTTGTACACAATTTTATGTATCAACCATCACCTACAATAAACATATGTTAACAAGTACACATATCTCTAACATGTGTAAACAAGTATTACATATCTCTTACATGTGATAACACGTATTACATATCTCTTACATGTGATAACACGTATTACATATCTCTTACATGCGTTAACAAGTACACATATCGCTTACATGTGTAAACAAGTATTACATATCTCTTACATGTGATAACACGTATTACATATCTCTTACATGTGTTAACAAGTATTACATATCTCTTACATGTGTTAACATGTATTACATATCTCTTACATGTGATAACACGTATTACATATCTCTTACATGTGGTAACAAGTATTACATATCTCTTACATGTGTTAACATGTATTACATATCTCTTACATGTGTTAGCAAGTATTACATATCTCTTACATGTGTTAACAAGTACACCTATCTCTTACATGTGTTAACATGTATTACATATCTCTTACATGTGTTAACAAGTATTATATATCTATTACATGTGTTAACAAGTATTACATATCTCTTACATGTGTTAACAAGTATTACATATCTCTTACATGTGTTAACAAGTATTCCATATCTCTTACATGTGTTAACAAGTATTACATATCTCTTACATGTGTTAACAAGTATTACATATCCCTAACATACGTTAACAAGTATTCCATATCTCTTACATTTGTTAACAAGTATTACATATCTCTTACATGTGTTAACAAGTATCACATATCTCTTACATGTGTTAACAAGTATTACATATCCCTAACATATGTTAACAAGTATTCCATATCTCTTACATTTGTTAACAAGTATTACATATCTCTTACATGTGTTAACAAGTGTTACATATCTCTTACATGTGTTAACAAGTGTTACATATCTCTTACATGTGTTAACAAGTATTACATATCCCTAACATACGTTAACAAGTATTCCATATCTCTTACATTTGTTAACAAGTATTACATATCTCTTACATGTGTTAACAAGTATCACATATCTCTTACATGTGTTAACAAGTATTACATATCCCTAACATATGTTAACAAGTATTCCATATCTCTTACATTTGTTAACAAGTATTACATATCTCTTACATGTGTTAACAAGTGTTACATATCTCTTACATGTGTTAACAAGTATTACATATCTCTTACATGTGTTAACAAGTATTACATATCTCTTACACGTGTTAACAAGTATTACATATCTCTTACACGTGTTAACAAGTATTACATATCTCTAACATGTGTTAACAAGTACACCTATCTCTTACATGTGTTAACAAGTATTACATATCTCTTACATGTGTTAACAAGTATTACATATCTCTTACATGTGTCACACGTATTACATATCTCTTACACGTGTTAACAAGTATTACATATCTCTTACACGTGTTAACAAGTATTACATATCTCTAACATGTGTTAACAAGTACACCTATCTCTTACATGTGTTAACAAGTATTACATATCTCTTACATGTGTTAACAAGTATTACATATCTCTTACATGTGTCACACGTATTACATATCTCTTACATGTGTTAACAAGTATTTGATCATGTCAACCATGGTAACAACACAGTAAAGGTCAAGGTCAAGTACGAGACTTGAACCGGCGTCTTAGCACACGAGTTTCCACCCATATGTGCTCGGCCGCCTATACAGAAGTGCTCGGAGACTTCTGGATAGTGCCGTTTCAAGCATCGAAACTCACGATGCGAGGCGGCATTCCTCACCTTCCCAGAGTACTACCCTGGCACCCGTATCTGCCAGCGGCTGGGTCGACCGCGGGGGTATTATTTTTTTTTTTCCAATCACGAGTACAACTCACACTGCTTCCAGGGGGGATCGAACACGGGTTGTCCGAACGTCGGAAGCCCAGTCGGGTGGTTGTCCCAACAAGGCTACCGAGGTCCCCAGTCGGGTGGTTGTCCCAACAAGACTAGCGAGGCGTGCAACAGCAGAGATAACAAAGCTCTTCTCTCAAGTGACGTCTCTAAGCCACTTTTTGTCAAAACAGGTCAGGCTGTAGCTACAGATTGGACATCTGCAGAATGTGGCAGCTCAACTCACCTTTAAGCTCCTGTCTGTAGAGATTAAACTCACCTTTAAGCTCCTATCTGTAGACACTAAACTCACCTTTAAGCTCCTATCTGTAGAGATTAAACTCAACTTAAGCTCCTGTCTGTAGAGACTAAACTCACCTATAAGCTCCATTTCTGTAGAGACTTAACTCACCTTTAAGCTCCATGTCTGTAGAGACTTAACTCACCTTTAAGCTCCATGTCTGTAGAAACTAAACTCACCTTTAAGCTCCTGTCTGTAGAGATTAAACTCACCTTTAAGCTCCTGTCTGTAGAGACTAAACTCACCTTTAAGCTCCATTTATGTAGAGACTAAACTCACCTTTAAGCTCCATGTCTGTAGAGACTAAACTCACTTTTAAGCTCCATGTCTGTAGAGACTAAACTCACCTTTAAGCTCCATGTCTGTAGAGAAAAAACTCACCTTTAAGCTCCATGTCTGTAGAGACTAAACTCACCTTTAAGCTCCATGTATGTAGAGACTAAACTCACCTTTAAGCTCCATGTCTGTAGGTCATTAAACTCACCTTAGGCTCCTGTCTGTAGATACTAAACTCACCTTTAAGCTCCTGTCTGCTGAAACTAAACTCACCTTTAAGCTCCTGTCTGTAGAGACGAAACTCACCTTTAAGCTTCTGTCTATAGAGACTAAACTCACCTTTAAGCTCCATTTGGTTATTTGGTTATGAAAGGCCCCGGTATCACTGCAAACGAATTAAAATTCATAATTGCTCAACCGCACGTGCAAGCGTAATCATCTGAATATCTCATCTCCCAAACAAAGAAAGGTAACTGTAGTCCCCATCATAGCAGTCTCAGCACACGCCAAAAGACATAAGGCGAAACCGCGCAGAAAGTGAACACAGCCAACTGTTCCCTGTCATACGATATCATCATTCATCGTAAACAATTGGAATATCGAAACATGATCAAAACAGATGAAACACACAGCTCACAGTGTGCACAGAGCACTTAACTCAGTAGCTCCTGCAACAAGCCGGACTTGGAATATGAGGAAACTGCAACAAGGAACACTTTTCATACATAGCCTTCAATTGTTCCCGCCGCCTATCCATCATATACCGGAAGTTCACGTCCTCTTGAAAATGATGATCGTCGTATTTTTAAAAAAATGTAGAGCGTTTGATGATGTTAGGCCATCGTTGTTGACTCCAATTCCGAACCTATAAACACACAGTTAGTCGTCAGATTATCCCCGTCGCACATCAAACAACCGACCGTAAGATTAGCGTACGGCCGGTCTAGTGCCTAGGGATATACTTTAAGCTCCATGTTTGTAGAGACTATACTCACCTTTAGGCTCCATGTTTGTAGATAGGCCAATTTGCTTGTTTGTTGATACAGCCTCTGGGACTGACAGAAAAGAAACAAAAATACAGCATTAGAGTCTGGAAGTCACACATGTAAGTAGATAACTTCACTCACTCACTCACTCACTCACTCACTCACTCACTCACTCACTCACTCACTCACTCACTCACTCACTCACTCACTCACTCACTCACTCACTCACTCACTTGCTCACTCACTCACACACTCACTCACTTGCTTACTCACTCACTCACTCACTCACTCACTCACTCACACACACACACACACACGCGCGAACATAGAAACTGACGGTATCTTTCTTAGAGCTGAAACACACACACAATGATCACTCCCTCATCCCCAATTTTTTCCAAACAAAAATATTCGCTTTTTCCGGTAAGTCTACTACTACCTTTTTAGCTCCCTGTGGAGCATAGGTCTTCAACAAACACTTTCCAAGTCGTTCTGTATTTTGCCATTCCTTTAAGATCATTCCATGTCTTCCCCATCACCTTCATCTCTGCTTCTATCTGTCTTCTCCAAGAATTCCTTGGTCTTCCTCTTTGTCTTTTCCCTGGGGATTCCAAAAAAAAGGGCCTGTTGTGTAATACTCTCTGTTGGCTTCCGTAGTGTGTATCCTATCCAGCGCCATCGTCTTTGCTGTATCTCTTTATCCACTGCTATTTGCCTGGTACATTTCCATAATTCTATGTTAGTGATTTTGTCCTGCCATATCCATCCTTTTATTCTGTGCAAGCATCCATTAATGAAAGTCTGTATCTTCATGATTGCCAATTTTGTTGTTCTCCATGTTTCACAGCCATATAATAGGACCGACTTAACATTTGAGTTGAAAATTTTTATTTTTGTATTTAACCTAATTTCTTTGGATTTCCACATGTTTCCCAGTGCAACAAAAGCTCCTCTTGCTTTTGATATCCTTATTTTGGTATCATTTTTCTGTTCCTCCCTCTTTATCTATATTACTGCCCAGATATATGTAAGATTGTACGTCTAGTAGAGGTATTTCTCCTAATTTTATTTGGTTAGTTGGAAAGCTGACTGTATCTCTCTTAGAGCTGAAACACTTACACACACAATGACCACTCACTCATCCTTCTTTTTCCCAAATAAAAATCTTGGTCCTTTCTGGTAAGTGCCCACCACCAATGAGATGATCTGACCTACCAACGTCCAGTAGTCCAGCAGTAAGGTCAAGTCTCTACATTCAATCTTCTTTCAAATACTTAAACATATCTGCGTGCTGAAGTCGGATGTGTTGGGCCGAAAGGCGCAAATATCACAGCTATACTGTAAATCACAACACAACGCAGACACGCCCACTTAACATCCTTTTAAGGGCGGATGATGAAGAGTAATTCTGTAGTCTACTAGAATACTCTAGAATACTTTAGTCGTCGAGCGAACGCAGGCAAACATTTCTGGACCAACATGTCATTTGCTATAACCACCATGTCTTGATAACCATGTCATTTGCTATAACCACCATGTCTTGATAACCATGTCATTTGCTATAACCACCATGTCTTGATAACCATGTCATTTGCTATAACCACCATGTCTTGATAACCATGTCATTTGCTATAACCACCATGTCTTGATAACCATGTCATTTGCTATAACCACCATGTCTTGATAACCATGTCATTTGCTATAACCACCATGTCTTGATAACCATGTAATTTGCTACAACCACCATGTCTTGATAACCATGTCATTTGCTATAACAACCATGTCTTGATAACCATGTCATTTGTTATAACCACCATGTCATACTAAACATGTCATTTGATCAAGTCATGTTTGCTATAATCAGTCATGTTACAATCTACTCTATGAAAACACAAAACCTGACAACAAGTCTAGCTCATGATGTCTCCTCATCAAATCATGTTTGTTATAATCAGTCATGTTACAATCTACTCTATGAAAACACAAAACCTGACAACAAGTCTAGCTCATGATGTCTCCTCATCAAATCCTGTTTGTTATAATCAGTCATGTTACAATCTACTCTATGAAAACACAAAACCTGACAACAAGTCCAGCTCATGATGTCTCCTCATCAAATCCTGTTTGCTGTTCTCGATATCTGCCAACATTTTTTCTCTTTCATCGGCTTCCTTCTGCATCCTCATCAGCTCCTTGGTCAGTTCCACTCGTCTCTCCTCGTCTGCTCTCATCTTCTCCTCCAAGCCAATAACCAGCTTGTTCAGCGCTGACAGGGTTAGGGTGTGTTCGCTCTCAAGACTGGAGTTCACCTGGAGAAAGTGTCATTACTGGGGTTAGTCAGAGGTGAAAGTGTTTCAATACTTGAGTTAGGCAGGAGATAAAGTGTCAATACTTGAGTTAGGCAGGGGAGAAAGTGTCAATACTTGAGTTAGGCAGGAGAGAAAGTGTTATTGTTGGGGTTAGACAGGAGAGAAAGTGTCAATACTTGAGTTAGGCAGGGGAGAAAGTGTCAATACTTGAGTTAGGCAGGGGAGAAAGTGTCAATACTTGAGTTGAGCAGGAGAGAAAATGTTATTGCTGGGTTTAGACAGGAGAGAAAGTGTCAATACTTGAGTTAGGCAGGGGAGAAAGTGTCAATACTTGAGTTTAGCAGGGGAGAAAGTGTCAATACTTGAGTTAGGCAGGGGAGAAAGTGTCAATACTTGAGTTAGGCAGGGGAGAAAGTGTCAATACTTGAGTTTAGCAGGGGAGAAAGTGTCAATACTTGAGTTTAGCAGGGGAGAAAGTGTCAATACTTGAGTTAGGCAGGGGAGAAAGTGTCAATACTTGAGTTAGGCAGGGGAGAAAGTGTCAATACTTGAGTTAGGCAGGGGAGAAAGTGTTATTGCTGGGGTTAGACAGGAGAGAAAGTGTCAATACTTGAGTTGAGCAGGAGATAAAATGTTATTGCTGGGTTTAGACAGGAGAGAAAGTGTCAATACTTGAGTTAGGCAGGAGAAAAAGTTTTATTGCTGAGAGTTGACAGGCGAGAAAGTTTTATTGCTGGGGTTAGGCAGGGGAGAAAGTGTCAATACTTGAGTTAGGTAGGGGAGAAAGTTTTATTGCTGGGGTTAGACAGGAGAGAAAGTGTCAATACTTGAGTTAGGCATGAGAGAAAGTGTCAATACTGGTGGGTCAGGAGAAAAGGTGTCAATAGTGGTGGGTCAGGAGAAAAGGTGTCAATACTGGTGGGTCAGGAGAGATAGAGTGTCAATACTGGTGGGTCAGGAGAAAAGGTGTCAATACTGGTGGGTCAGGAGAAAAGGTGTCAATACTGGTGGGTCAGGAGAAAAGGTGTCAATACTGGTGGGTCAGGAGAAAAGGTGTCAATACTGGTGGGTCAGGAGAGATAGAGTGTCAATACTGGTGGGTCAGGAGAAAAGGTGTCAATACTGGTGGGTCAGGAGAAAAGGTGTCAATACTGGTGGGTCAGGAGAGATAGAGTGTCAATACTGGTGGGTCAGGAGAGATAGAGTGTCAATACTGTTAGGTCAGGAAGGATAGTGTCAATACTGGTGTGTCAGGAGAGAGAGTGTCAATACTGGTGGGTCAGGAGAGAGAGAGTGTCAATTATGGTAGGTCAGGAGAGAGAGAGAGAGCGTGTCAATACTGGTGGGTCAGGAGAGAGAGACAATGTGTGTTAATACTGGTGGGACAGGAGAGAGAGAGTGCGTGTGTGTCAGTACTGGTGGGTCAGGAGAAAGATTGTCAATATTGGTGGGTCAGGAGAAAGAGTGTCAATACTGGTGGGTCAGAAGGGAGAGCGTCAAAAATGGTGGGTCAGGAGAGAGAGAGTGTCAACAATGGAGGGTCAGGAGAAAGAGTGTCAATACTGGTGGGTCAGGAGAGAGTGTCAAAAATGGTGGGTCAGGAGAGAGAGTGTGTCAATAATGGAGGGTCAGGAGAGAGAGTGTCAATAATGGTGGGTCAGGACAGAGAGTGTCAATACTGGTGGGTCAGGAGAGAGTGTCAATAATGGAGGGTAAGGAGAAAGAGTGTCAATACTGGTGGGTCAGGAGAGAGTGTCAAAAATGGTGGGTCAGGAGAGAGAGTGTCAATAATAGTGGGTCAGGAGAGAGAGTGTAAATAATGGTGGGTCAGGAGACAGAGAGTGTCAACAATGATGGGTCAGGAGAGAGAGAGTGTGTCAATACTGGTGGATCGGGAGAACTTCAATAATAGTGGGTCAGGAGAGACAGAGTATCAATAATTGTGGGTCAGGAAAGAGAGTGTCAATGATGGTGGGTCAGGAGAGAGAGTGTCAATAATGGTGGGTCAGGAAAGAGAGAGTGTCAATACTGGTGGGTCAAGAAAGAGAGTGTCAATACTGGTGGGTCAGGAGAAAGAGTGTCAATACTGGTGGGTCAGGAGAAAGAGTGTCAATGCTGTTGGGTCAAGAAAGAGAGTGTCAATACTGGTGGGTCAGGAGAAAGAGTGTCAATACTGGTGGGTCAGGAGAAAGAGTGTCAATGCTGTTGGGTCAGGAGAGAGAGAGAGTGTCAATACTGGTGGGTCAGGAGAGAGAGAGTGTCAATGCTGTTGGGTCAGGAGAGAGAGAGAGTCAATACTGGTGGGTCAGGAGAGAGAGAGAGTGTCAATGCTGTTGGGTCAGGAGAGAGAGAGTATCAATACTGGTGGGTCAGGAGAGAAAGAGTGTCAATGCTGTTGGGTCAGGAGAGAGAGAGTGTCAATACTGGTGGGTCAGGAGAGAGAGAGTGTCAATACTGGTGGGGCAGGAGAGAGAGAGTGTCTATACTAAAGTTAGGTAGGAGCAAAATTGTCTATACCTTAGTTAGGCAGGAGAGAAAGTGTTAATATTAAGTTATACAGGACAGAAATTGTCTATACTTTAGTTAGGCAGGAGAGAAAGTGTTAATATTAAGTTATACAGATCAGAAATTGTCTATACTTTAGTTAGGCAGGAGAGAAAGTGTTAATATTAAGTTATACAGGACAGAAATTGTCTATACTTTAGTTAGGCAGGAGAGAAAGTGTTAATATTAAGTTATCTATCTATTGACCTTTCGAGCCGTAACCGGCCCATAGGGCGTAGACCAAGATACACCTTCTCCTATATGAATTTTTGTTCTAGCAGTTTTCTTTTAAAGATATTTTATCAAATCTCGCCATCTGTCTCTGTTCTGTGCAAGCAGTTCTATCTCATTGAGGGAGCCGATTCCTGCTGCTCTTGCCTCTCTCATCAATGTTCTTCTCAGTGTCTCCCTGGGTCTTCCTCTTTTTCTTTTACCTGTTGTTTCCCATATGAGGGCTTGCTTTGCTATTCGATTATTATCTCTTCTCATCACATGTCCAACGTATGACCATCGTCTTTTCTTTATTACTGAAGATATTAGTGGTTGATTGGCGATTTCTCTAATTTCCTCGTTTGTTTTGAATTCGTTCCATTCTATACCAAGTATTTTCCTTAGACATTTATTTTCGAATGCGTTCAACTTTGTTTCTATATCTCTTGTTGTTTTCCAGCTTTCACACGCATACGTAAGGGTTGATAGTACATTTGATTTGAATAGCCTAAGTTTTGTGTTTGTGCTAATGAGTTTTGATTTCCACAACTTTTCAAGGCTTCTGAAAGACATTGCTGCTTTAGCCAGTCTGATTCTAATTTCTTTGCTCGTATCCCCTTCTCGATCAATGTGACTTCCAAGATAGATGAAGTGATCGATCTCTTCTACTGGTTTGTTTTCCATGTATATTTTGTCACTTGTTGGAATTAAACTTTTCATGACTTTAGTCTTTTCATGATTGACCTCAAGCCCAATTTTGCTGGCTATTGATGATAGTTCATTTGTGTTTTCCTGCATCGTTTTTATCTGATTGCTGATGAGAACTATGTCAATATTAAGTTATACAGATCAGAAATTGTCTATACTTTAGTTAGGCAGGAGAGAAAGTGTTAATATTAAGTTATACAGGACAGAAATTGTCTATACTTTAGTTAGGCAGGAGAGAAAGTGTTAATATTAAGTTATACAGATCAGAAATTGTCTATACTTTAGTTAGGCAGGAGAGAAAGTGTTAATATTAAGTTATACAGGACAGAAATTGTCTATACTTTAGTTAGGCAGGAGAGAAAGTGTTAATATTAAGTTATACAGGACAGAAATTGTCTATACTTTAGTTAGGCAGGAGAGAAAGTGTTAATATTAAGTTATACAGGACAGAAATTGTCTATACTTTAGTTAGGCAGGAGAGAAAGTGTTAATATTAAGTTATACAGGACAGAAATTGTCTATACCTTAGTTAGGCAGGAGAGAAAGTGTTAATATTAAGTTATACCGGACAGAAATTGTCTATACTTTAGTTAGGCAGGAGAGAAAGTGTTAATATTAAGTTATACCGGACAAAAATTGTCTATACCTTAGTTAGGCAGGAGAGAAAGTGTTAATATTAAGTTAGACAGGACAGAAATTGTCTATACTTTAGTTAGGCAGGAGAGAAAGTGTTAATATTAAGTTATACCGGACAAAAATTGTCTATACCTTAGTTAGGCAGGAGAGAAAGTGTTAATATTAAGTTAGACAGGACAGAAATTGTCTATACTTTAGTTAGGCAGGAGAGAAAGTGTTAATATTAAGTTATACAGGACAGAAATTGTCTATACTTTAGTTAGACAGGAGAGAAAGTGTTAATATTAAGTTATACAGGACAGAAATTGTCTATACTTTAGTTAGACAGGAGAGAAAGTGTCAATATTAAGTTAGACAGGACAGAAATTGTCTATACTTTAGTTAGGCAGGAGAGAAAGTGTCAATACTGGGTTTATGAAATACAATTTAAAATAAGAGAAACATAGACCATCTCTAACTGACAAAACAAAAAGAGAGTGTAAGAGAAACATAGACCATCTCTAGCTGACAAAACAAAAAAGAGAGTGTAAGAGAAACATAGACCGTCTCTAACTGACAAAACAAAAAGAGAGTGTAAGAGAATCATAGACCATCTCTAACTGACAAAACAAAAAGAGAGTGTAAGAGAATCATAGACCATCTCTAGCTGACAAAACAAAAAAGAGAGTGTAAGAGAAACATAGACCGTCTCTAGCTGACAAAACAAAAAGAGAGTGTAAGAGAAACATAGACCGTCTCTAACTGACAAAACAAAAAGAGAGTGTAAGAGAAACATAGACCATCTCTAACTGACAAAACAAAAAGAGAGTGTAAGAGAAACATAGACCATCTCTAACTGACAAAACAAAAAGAGAGTGTAAGAGAAACATAGACCGTCTCTAACTGACAAAACAAAAACAGAGTGTAAGATAAACATAGACCATCTCTATCTCACAAAACAAAAAGAGAGTGTAAGAGAAACATAGACCAACCTGGCGGAGCTGGTCTAGCTGTGCCTGTTTTTGCTGAAGTTGCTGTAATGCTGCCTTTCTCTCTCTGTCAACAAGGTTGGCATGCTCCACTGACTCTTGCAAATCCTGGAGTCAACATGAGTCAGTCAGTTGTTAGTTTATGATCTTAGCTTGGGACAACAGAATATCGAACCGAGTAATGGACATATTAGAGCAGAGCTCAAGAGTCAGAAAGAGTCAGTCAGTTGTTAGTTTAAGATCTTAGCTTGGGACAACAGAATATCGAACCTAGTCATGGACATATTAGAGCAGAGCTCAAGAGTCAGAAAGAGTCAGTCAGTTGTTAGTTTATGATCTTAGCTTGGGACAACAGAATATCGAACCGAGTCATGGACATATTAGAGCAGAGCTCAAGAGTCAGAAAGAGTCAGTCAGTTGTTAGTTTAAGATCTTAGCTTGGGACAACAGAATATCGAACCGAGTCATGGACATATTAGAGCAGAGCTCAAGAGTCAGAAAGAGTCAGTCAGTTGTTAGTTTATGATCTTAGCTTGGGACAACAGAATATCGAACCGAGTCATGGACATATTAGAGCAGAGCTCAAGAGTCAGAAAGAGTCAGTCAGTTGTTAGTTTATGATCTTAGCTTGGGACAACAGAATATCGAACCGAGTCATGGACATATTAGAGCAGAGCTCAAGAGTCAGAAAGAGTCAGTCAGTTGTTAGTTTAAGATCTTAGCTTGGGACAACAGAATATCGAACCGAGTCATGGACATATTAGAGCAGAGCTCAAGAGTCAGAAAGAGTCAGTCAGTTGTTAGTTTATGATCTTAGCTTGGGACAACAGAATATCGAACCGAGTCATGGACATATTAGAGCAGAGCTCAAGAGTCAGAAAGAGTCAGTCAGTTGTTAGTTTATGATCTTAGCTTGGGACAACAGAATATCGAACCGAGTCATGTATATCCGTGTTCTGACTGTTCTTCGTATATGACACGACACCACACTTTCAAGAATGAACAAACTTGGTGTGTTCTAAATAAGACCTCATTTATTATATTATATATATATATATACCATCAGGCTGTCCTTCCTAGCGTTTCTGTAGATCTATCAACAGTCTTGGCCGCTGAAGTATTTCGACTACCGCCGGTGTTGTACCTCAGTTATTCCTATAGTGGATATTCTAGCTTTCTCTCTATCTAGCTCTCTTTCGTCTGTGTCTTCTGTTTGTAACGTTCACCAATGGCTATCTCGATGTCTATCTCTAGTTCTCCGTCTCTCGTTCTAGTTCTCGTCCTCTAGTTCTGGTGCGTGACTTCTAATTCTGATCTGTAATTCTAATTCTGCTCTCCTGTAGTTCTGCTTCTCTATTTCTAGTCGCTTCTCTACTCTAGTTGAAGTTCTTCAGTGACTATCTCAATTCCTATCGGTCGCTAGTGCGTGGCTATCTCTGTGTGTTCCTAAGTTCTCTCTCCCTAAGTGTGGAAGTCCCCTAACTTTTATACTCCTGTCTTTTTACCGACAGTTTACATTTTCTCCTGCCAACTATGGCATTGACACTGTTCCACTCCTCTCTGAACTCAAGTGACTCTCTCTCTAATCATCTGACACCGCGTGGCTAGCCATTTATTTGTTTATGAGTTCTACGTTCCCCACCAACAGCTAAGGTCATTCCCCAGCCATCTGGCAATTTTAGTTTATGAGTTCTACATTCCTTACCGAAGGCTACGATAAGTTTTCCACCAGTGGTCAATCAATACGGTTTGTCATCCCTATGCTAATTTTGTCTAATCCTGTTTTGTCCTCACTTAATTATGATTTAAATATGTATGTTTCATCATTCACGGTTACACGTGGACATATTAGAGCAGAGCTCAAGAGTCAGAAAGAGTCAGTCAGTTGTTAGTTTATGATCTTAGCTTGGGACAACAGAATAACGAACCGAGTCATGGATATATTAAGGAGCCGCGATAGCTCAGTTAGTGAACTGGGCTACAAAGGGATAGGGTTCGATCCCAACCGATGGCTTCCAGGTTCACCCGGCCTTTAATGGATACCGATTTTTTTTCTGGGAAAGTAAAGCGGCACGGGCGTAATACCGACCATATTACGCCAAAAATCATGTGCCGAAGGTCTGTAAAATGTATGGTCATTAACACCATATTCCCTGTACGCCACTTGGCGTGACGGAGGCTCTGTTTTTGTTTTTTTTCCTCATGGACCTATAAGAGCAGAGCTCAAGAGTCAGAAAGAGTCAGTCAGTTTGAGGAACTGACTTGGAACAGTAGATTATTCACAGAGTCACTGTTAGGGTCACCTGATCTGTGTGCATGATTAAACGACAAAAGTTTATGAAGTCAAACGAGAACTTCTCATGAACTGCTTTCTTCCTCTTCTTCTTCTTCTTCTTCTGCTTCTTTCGTTCCTCTTCTGCCTTTCAGCGTCGAGGGGAGATATAATTTACGATCTTTTGCTCTTCTGTTCGCCTCTGCTGCTGTTATGTTTCCTTGTACTTCTAATATTCCATCGACCCATCTTTTTCGTGGTCGGCCCTTGGGTCTGGTGTTCTCGCAATGTTTATTGAAGGCTCGTGTTGTGTTTTGATCTTTCTGCATTGTCACGTGGACAAACCATTTTATCTGTTGTTTCCTTATGTATTCTATGGCGGGGCTATTCCTAGCTTTTTTCTCAGTTCTTCATTTCTGATCTTATCTCTCAGACTGTTTCCTGTCATTCGTCTAACACATTTCATCTCTGTAGAGGTTATTTTTCTTATTGTTCTTGCATCTAGGGTCCAAGTCTGGCATTGGTAGCACAACGTTGGGATGAAGATTGTATTGTATAGTGCCCGTTTTGCCTCCAGAGTTATTTCCTTGTTGGACAATAGTGGTGATAACTGCCCAATGATTTGACAAGTTCTGTCGCATCTTGATTCTATCTCTGCTGTTTGTGAATTATCGTTTGTCACTAAACTTCCTAGGTATTTGAATTCCTCTACTTGTTTTAGTTTCCTGCCTTCTATAGTTATGTTGATGTTCTGTTTATTTTTGGCGACATTCATGACTTCTGTTTTATTGATGTTGATTTTCATGTTGTATTTTGTGTCTGTACTGTTGATTCACTGTTGAAGTGTTTTGAATATCTTATATCACCGTCTACGGATAGCATGAGCTTTCTAACATATACCACATACTCGGAACATATTATGTCCCTTTTCGTCTTGTCAGGCGGTCTAGTGGAGGCTATTGTGTATTTTTTTATGTTTTGTTTTTGTCGAACAGCTTCTCTCATGGCTAATTCTACCAATATTTGACAAACACACACGGCAGTAGTATACAATGTTCCAACTGGTCATTATTGTGGCGCTAAATTAACAAAGAGAAATACCTCTACTAGACGTACAATCTTATATATATCTGGGCAGTAATATAGATAAAGAGGGAGGAACAGAAAATGATACCAAAATAAGGATATCAAAAGCAAGAGGAGCTTTCATTGCACTGGGAAACATATGGAAATCCAAAGAAATTAGGCTAAATACAAAAATAAAAATTTTCAACTCAAATGTTAAGTCGGTCCTATTATATGGCTGTGAAACATGGAGAATGACAAAATTGACAATCACGAAAGTACAGACTTTCATTAATGGATGCTTGCGCAGAATAAAGGGATGGAAATGGCAGGACAAAGTCACTAACGTGGAATTATGGAAATGTACCGGTCAAATACCAGTGGATAAAGAGATACAGCGAAGACGATGGCGATGGATAGGATACACACTACGGAAACCAACTGAGAGTATTACACAACAGGCCCTTTTTTGGAATCCCCAGGGGAAAAGACAAAGAGGAAGACCAAGGAATTCTTGGAGAAGACAGATAGAAGCAGAGATGAAGATGATGGGGAAGACATGGAATGATCTTAAAAGAATGGCAAAAAACAGAACGACTTGGAAAGTGTTTGTTGAAGACCTATGCTCCACCAGGAGCTAAAAGGTAAAAGAAATTAACAAAGATATATAGGGCGGCGCGCGGCGCGCCTTTCGCGCGAAATGTACACGAAAGACAAGGGGAGTTAACCATGACCGCGCGTGTCCGGATGTTGACCTCTAGTCTCGGTGACTCCGGAAGTGACCTGCTTATGTCTGGTGTATGCGGACTTTGGCGTTCTGTATGTACTTGATCGTTAGTGATAGGTTAGTAGATTATACAACATCAATGAAAAACAATAGCATTAAATATAAAACAGAAAGCAAAAGATATACTTTATTCTTTTATTATCTCAATAGGTGTATAACATACAGTGGATATTATATAACATTACAAACATATTTAGTACACGAAGTAAATATATAGTACAAGGATAACATTTATTTATAGCTATGTAGTTGGATGTCCGCTTAGCTCTATGTCACAAATGAATCATAAGGGGTGAAACTGTTAGAGATTGCTGGGTAGTCTAAGCTGGTAGTGTAAATATGTTCCTCGGTGTTAGTGGTTCGCTATCTCTCTCTCTCTCTCTCTCTCTCCGTCTCTCTCTCTCTCTCTCTCTCTCTACTATTCCAGCCTAGAATTCCCTCCATTGAAACACTTACTCATTCTCTCCATTTATCGCTATCATCGCGCCTCCTTCTCTCTCTCTTTCTCCCCAATCCTCTCTTAGACTTCTAACCTATCAGTCCACCCTCCGCCTCTCCCTTTAGCTCCCCCGCCATCCCTCATATTTTTAGCGTCCCTCCTATTGTAACACTTGATTATTCTCACCATTTATACCTAACATCTCCCCTTCTTTCTCATATGCTTCTCTCTCTCTCGCTCTCTCTCTCTCTCTCTTCTAACCCCTACTAGACTTCTCTCCTACCATTCCACCTTTCTTCCTCTCTCTCTCTCTCTCTTTACCTCGCCTAGTGTTCCGCCTTCATTCGTATGTTTACCTTACCGCCAGTGTAACACATTAATAACATTGAATATCAATTACAAAAAGACTTGAAATATCTACTTTTTAAAGAACAAATAAGATAAACATATGAAAAACGAAGGAATAATACACGCGACAAGGCTTAACATACGTACTTTATACACATCACCATTAATACAACCGAAATTCCTTTAATGATAACCTACCACATCGTTATGAGATAAGAGAAAAACAGAAAAAAAAATTCAACTTACACCGTAAAATATTCCACTACAACACAGACTGCTAGACTGAACAGTACTATGAAAATAAACGTCCGTGAATCAAGCGCGCTTATAACACGAAGTTTCACATGCAACTGGTAAATAAATGTTGGACGACACTATTTCACTCTCGACTAACATCTAGACTAACCAATCAGAGAAGAGGATTTCTATCGGACACCCATCAACGAAATGACTAACCTTTAGATTAACCAATCAGAGAAGAGGATTTCTATCGGACACCCACCAACGAAATGACTGACCTCTGGATTAACTAATCAGAGAAGAGGATTACTGTTATCGTGATAACTGACCTCATTTTCCACTTGAAGTGCTGTCGAGTCTGACGCATGGGTTACTTTAAAGCGATTCGGTCCTGATACAATCCACCTGTCGGGTCATTGGTGGGGGAAATAATTCATGTGGCGGGTTACTTGAACGCGCTTTGACCCCTGATGTAATACCAGAGGAGTTGCATAAGGCCCAAAAATTACGCCAAATCACTAAGATTTTACCACCATAACACACAAATTTAGGGTCATATTAAAAAAAGTCGACCTCAAAACCCTAAAAATCTACTCACATAGTCATAATAGTTAGACACAACGAGCAGAAAGTTATATTCAAACTCCAAAAAGAGTGGTCAAATCACTAACATTTTACCTCCAGAACACAAAAATGTAGGCTCATACTCAAAAAGCGACCTCAAAACCATAAAAATCTACTCACATAGTCATATTAGTTAGACACATCGAACAAATAGTTACAGCCAAAGTCCAAAAAAAAAGTTTGGTCAAATCGAAAATATTTTACCCACAGAACACAAAAATGTAGGCTCATACTAAAAAAATCGACCTCAACACCATAAAAAGGTACTCACATAGTCATACTAGTTAGACACATCGAACAGATAGTTACATCCAAAGTCCCAAAAAAGAGTGGCCAAATCACTAACATTTTACCTCCAGAACACAAAAAATTTTGACTCATAAGCGAAAAAGTCGACCTCAAAACCCTAAAAATCTACTCACATAGTCATAATAGTTAGACACAACGAGCAGAAAGTTATATTCAAACTCCAAAAAGAGTGGTCAAATCACTAACATTTTACCTCCAGAACACAAAAATGTAGGCTCATACTCAAAAAAGCGACCTCAAAACCATAAAAAGGTACTCACATAGTCATACTAGTTAGACACATCGAACAGATAGTTGCATCCAAAGTCCCAAAAAGAGTGGCCAAATCACTAACATTTTACCCCCAGAACACAAAAATTTTAACTCATAAGCGAAAAAGTCGACCTCAAACCTTAAAAATCTACTCACATAGTCATACTAGTTAGAAACATCGAACAGATAGTTACAGCCAAAGTCCCAAAAAAAAGTTTGGTCAAATCGAAAATATTTTACCTCCAGAACACAAAAAAAATTTTAACTCATAAGCGAAAAAGTCGACCTCAAAACCCTAAAAAGCTACTCACATAGTCATAATAGTTAGACACAACGAGCAGAAAGTTATATTCAAACTCCAAAAATTACGCCAAATCGCAAACATTTTACTACCAGAACACACAAAATTTAAACTCATAAGCGAAAAAGTCGACCTCAAAACCCTAAAAATCTACTTCCATACTGATACTAGTTAGACACATCGAACAGATTGTTACATCCAAAGGCCCGCCAAATCGCAAACATTTTACCCCCAGAACACAAAAATTTAGGCTCATACTCAAAAAGTCGACCTAAAAATCCCAAAAAGCTACTCACATAGTCGTAATAGTTAGACACAACGAATAGGAAGTTATATTCTAGGTCCATAATGTTAGACCAAATCACTAAGATTTTACCACAAGAACACACAAATTTAGGCTCATATTCAAAAAGTCGACCTAAAAATTTCAAAAAGCTACTCACATAGTCATAATTGTTAGACACATCGAACCGATCGTTATTTCTAAAACCCAAAAAGTTTGGTCAAATCGCCAATATTTTACCCACAGAAGACAAAAAATGTAGGCTCATATTCAAAAAGTCGACCTAAAAATTGTAAAAAGCTACTCACATAGTCATAATTGTTAGACACAACGAATAGGAAGTTATATTCTAGGGCCATAATGTTAGACCAAATCACTAAGATTTTACCACAAGAACACACAAATTTAGGCTCATATTCAAAAAGTCGACCTAAAAATTTCAAAAAGCTACTCACATAGTCATAATTGTTAGACACATCGAATCGATCGTTATTTCTAAAACCCAAAAAGTTTGGTCAAATCGCCAATATTTTACCCACAGAACACAAAAAAATGTAGGCTCATATTCAAAAAGTCGACCTAAAAATTGTAAAAAGCTACTCACATAGTCATAATTGTTAGACACAACGAATAGGAAGTTATATTCTAGGGCCATAATGTTAGACCAAATCACTAAGATTTTACCACAAGAACACACAAATTTAGGCTCATATTCAAAAAGTCGACCTAAAAATTTCAAAAAGCTACTCACATAGTCATAATTGTTAGACACATCGAATCGATCGTTATTTCTAAAACCCAAAAGTTTGGTCAAATCGCCAATATTTTACCCACAGAACACAAAAAAATGTAGGCTCATATTCAAAAAGTCGACCTAAAAATTGTAAAAAGCTACTCACATAGTCATAATTGTTAGACACAACGAGTAGAAAGTTATATTCAAAGTCCAAAAACGTTATTTTAGACATCCCCATAACAAAAATGTACATAGAAAACCACTTTTAGGATTTTACCCCCTTATCATTTTTTAGGGTTACGCCCATGAAATCGGTAAAAAAAATCGTAATTTTACCACGTAGGCTTACCTAAAACTTTATTTTAGACATCCCCATAGCAAAAATTTACATAGAAAACCACTTTTAGGATTTTACCCCCTTATCATTTTTTAGGGTTACGCCCATGAAATCGGTAAAAAAAAATCGTAATTTTACCACGTAGGCTTACCTAAAACTTTATTTTAGACATCCCCATAGCAAAAATTTACATAGAAAACCACTTTTAGGATTTTACCCCCTTATCATTTTTGAGGGTTACGCCCATTAAATCTGTAAAAAATTGTAAATTTAGCACGTAGGCTTACTTAAAACTTTATTTTAGACATCCCCATACCAAAAATTAACTTAAAAATCACTTTTGACATTGTAACCCCATTTACCATTTTTGAGGGTTACGCCCCTGAAATCGATAAAAATCGTAAATTTAGCACGTAGGCTTACCTAAAACTTTATTTTAGACATCCCCACACCAAAAATTAACTTAAAAATCACTTTTGAAATTGTTACCCCCCTTAAAATTTTTGAGGGTTACGCCCTGAAAGCGATAAAAAATTGAAATATAACCTCAAGGCATACCTCCCACATAATTTTTGACACCCCTACATATCAAATTCCATCAAAAAAACAACAAAAAGCTAGTAGTAGTTGTGGCTGTGAACCCACGCCGAAAGTGAAATAACATGCACCGAATCTGCACCAAAACCGCACGAGAAGTAGTATGTTCGGGTGTGTTCACAGCCACAACTACTACTAGCTTTTTGTTGTTTTTTTGATGGAATTTGATATGTAGGGGTGTCAAAAATTATGTGGGAGGTATGCCTTGAGGTTATATTTCAATTTTTTATCGCTTTCAGGGGCGTAACCCTCAAAAATTTTAAGGGGGGTAACAATTTCAAAAGTGATTTTTAAGTTAATTTTTGGTGTGGGGATGTCTAAAATAAAGTTTTAGGTAAGCCTACGTGCTAATTTTACGATTTTTATCGATTCCAGGGGCGTAACCCTCAAAAATGGTAAGGGGGGTTACAATGTCAAAAGTGATTTTTAAGTAAATTTTTGGTATGGGGAGGTCTAAAATAAAGTTTTAAGTAAGCCTACGTGCTAGATTTACGATTTTTTACAGATTTAATGGGCGTAACCCTCAAAAATGATAAGGGGGTAAAATCCTAAAAGTGGTTTTCTATGTAAATTTTTGCTATGGGGATGTCTAAAATAAAGTTTTAGGTAAGCCTACGTGGTAAAATTACGATTTTTTTTACCGATTTCATGGGCGTAACCCTAAAAAATGATAAGGGGGTAAAATCCTAAAAGTGGTTTTCTATGTACATTTTTGCTATGGGGATGTCTAAAATAACGTTTTTGGACTTTGAATATAACTTTCTACTCGTTGTGTCTAACAATTATGACTATGTGAGTAGCTTTTTGAAATTTTTAGGTCGACTTTTTGAATATGAGCCTAAATTTGTGTGTTCTTGTGGTAAAATCTTAGTGATTTGGTCTAACATTATGGCCCTAGAATATAACTTCCTATTCGTTGTGTCTAACAATTATGACTATGTGAGTAGCTTTTTACAATTTTTAGGTCGACTTTTTGAATATGAGCCTACATTTTTTGTGTTCTGTGGGTAAAATATTGGCGATTTGACCAAACTTTTTGGGTTTTAGAAATAACGATCGGTTCGATGTGTCTAACAATTATGACTATGTGAGTAGCTTTTTGAAATTTTTAGGTCGACTTTTTGAATATGAGCCTAAATTTGTGTGTTCTTGTGGTAAAATCTTAGTGATTTGGTCTAACATTATGGACCTAGAATATAACTTCCTATTCGTTGTGTCTAACTATTACGACTATGTGAGTAGCTTTTTGGGATTTTTAGGTCGACTTTTTGAGTATGAGCCTAAATTTTTGTGTTCTGGGGGTAAAATGTTTGCGATTTGGCGGGCCTTTGGATGTAACAATCTGTTCGATGTGTCTAACTAGTATCAGTATGGAAGTAGATTTTTAGGGTTTTGAGGTCGACTTTTTCGCTTATGAGTTTAAATTTTGTGTGTTCTGGTAGTAAAATGTTTGCAATTTGGCGTAATTTTTGGAGTTTGAATATAACTTTCTGCTCGTTGTGTCTAACTATTATGACTATGTGAGTAGCTTTTTAGGGTTTTGAGGTCGACTTTTTCGCTTATGAGTTAAAAATCTTTTTTGTGTTCTGGAGGTAAAATATTTTCGATTTGACCAAACTTTTTTTTGGGACTTTGGCTGTAACTATCTGTTCGATGTTTCTAACTAGTATGACTATGTGAGTAGATTTTTAAGGTTTGAGGTCGACTTTTTCGCTTATGAGTTAAAATTTTTGTGTTCTGGGGGTAAAATGTTAGTGATTTGGCCACTCTTTTTGGGACTTTGGATGCAACTATCTGTTCGATGTGTCTAACTAGTATGACTATGTGAGTACCTTTTTATGGTTTTGAGGTCGCTTTTTTGAGTATGAGCCTACATTTTTGTGTTCTGGAGGTAAAATGTTAGTGATTTGACCACTCTTTTTGGAGTTTGAATATAACTTTCTGCTCGTTGTGTCTAACTATTATGACTATGTGAGTAGATTTTTAGGGTTTTGAGGTCGACTTTTTCGCTTATGAGTCAAAATTTTTTGTGTTCTGGAGGTAAAATGTTAGTGATTTGGCCACTCTTTTTGGAACTTTGGATGTAACTATCTATTCGATGTGTCTAACTAGTATGACTATGTGAGTACCTTTTTATGGTGTTGAGGTCGATTTTTTTAGTATGAGCCTACATTTTTGTGTTCTGTGGGTAAAATATTTTCGATTTGACCAAACTTTTTTTTTGGACTTTGGCTGTAACTATTTGTTCGATGTGTCTAACTAATATGACTATGTGAGTAGATTTTTATGGTTTTGAGGTCGCTTTTTGAGTATGAGCCTACATTTTTGTGTTCTGGAGGTAAAATGTTAGTGATTTGACCACTCTTTTTGGAGTTTGAATATAACTTTCTGCTCGTTGTGTCTAACTATTATGACTATGTGAGTAGATTTTTAGGGTTTTGAGGTCGACTTTTTTTAATATGACCCTAAATTTGTGTGTTATGGTGGTAAAATCTTAGTGATTTGGCGTAATTTTTGGGCCTTATGCAACTCCTCTGGTATTACATCAGGGGTCAAAGCGCGTTCAAGTAACCCGCCACATGAATTATTTCCCCCACCAATGACCCGACAGGTGGATTGTATCAGGACCGAATCGCTTTAAAGTAACCCATGCGTCAGACTCGACAGCACTTCAAGTGGAAAATGAGGTCAGTTATCACGATAACAGTAATCCTCTTCTCTGATTAGTTAATCCAGAGGTCAGTCATTTCGTTGGTGGGTGTCCGATAGAAATCCTCTTCTCTGATTGGTTAATCTAAAGGTTAGTCATTTCGTTGATGGGTGTCCGATAGAAATCCTCTTCTCTGATTGGTTAGTCTAGATGTTAGTCGAGAGTGAAATAGTGTCGTCCAACATTTATTTACCAGTTGCATGTGAAACTTTGTGTTATAAGCGCGCTTGATTCACGGACGTTTATTTTCATAGTACTGTTCAGTCTAGCGGTCTGTGTTGTAGTGGAATATTTTACGGTGTAAGTTGAATTTTTTTTCTGTTTTTCTCTTATCTCATAACGATGTGGTAGGTTATCATTAAAGGAATTTCGGTTGTATTAATGGTGATGTTTATAAAGTACGTATGTTAAGCCTTGTCGCGTGTATTATTCCTTCGTTTTTCATATGTTTATCTTATTTGTTCTTTAAAAAGTAGATATTTCAAGTCTTTTTGTAATTGATATTCAATGTTATTAATGTGTTACACTGGCGGTAAGGTAAACATACGAATGAAGGCGGAACACTAGGCGAGGTAAAGAGAGAGAGAGAGAGAGGAAGAAAGGTGGAATGGTAGGAGAGAAGTCTAGTAGGGGTTAGAAGAGAGAGAGAGAGCGAGAGAGAGAGAAGCATATGAGAAAGAAGGGGAGATGTTAGGTATAAATGGTGAGAATAATCAAGTGTTACAATAGGAGGGACGCTAAAAATATGAGGGATGGCGGGGGAGCTAAAGGGAGAGGCGGAGGGTGGACTGATAGGTTAGAAGTCTAAGAGAGGATAGGGGAGAAAGAGAGAGAGAAGGAAGGCGCGATGATAGCGATAAATGGAGAGAATGAGTAAGTGTTTCAATGGAGGGAATTCTAGGCTGGAATAGTAGAGAGAGAGAGAGAGAGAGACGGAGAGAGAGAGAGAGAGAGAGATAGCGAACCACTAACACCGAGGAACATATTTACACTACCAGCTTAGACTACCCAGCAATCTCTAACAGTTTCACCCCTTATGATTCATTTGTGACATAGAGCTAAGCGGACATCCAACTACATAGCTATAAATAAATGTTATCCTTGTACTATATATTTACTTCGTGTACTAAATATGTTTGTAATGTTATATAATATCCACTGTATGTTATACACCTATTGAGATAATAAAAGAATAAAGTATATCTTTTGCTTTCTGTTTTATATTTAATGCTATTGTTTTTCATTGATGTTGTATAATCTACTAACCTATCACTAACGATCAAGTACATACAGAACGCCAAAGTCCGCATACACCAGACATAAGCAGGTCACTTCCGGAGTCACCGAGACTAGAGGTCAACATCCGGACACGCGCGGTCATGGTTAACTCCCCTTGTCTTTCGTGTACATTTCGCGCGAAAGGCGCGCCGCGGGCCGCCCTATATATCTTTGTTAATTTAGCGCCACAATAATGAGCAGTTGGAACATTGTATACTACTCACGGCCACAGAATGAACAAGTCAGGTCCACTGGTCCACAGGGTTTTGCATCTTTTTTCATGAGACTTTTCTCTTCAATGTTTAGCCATAGTACTGCGCTAACTGATGTTATACTATTCCATATACAGGCTCTCCATGATGTGCGATCTCCTGCCAGATGTTCACAGTCATTTTCACATATGGAGCAGCACTGCAACTAGCTGACTGTTCCCTACAGATGTATTCTGACATATACCACATACCCTGATCACCAATAGCAACGTTGGTGAGGAGTGGATACCGGTGCCTACGTCACTCAATGGGACATTTTCGTGTATTGTCACAATCGGCAGGAAAAGTAGGGAACAGAACCCGGTCGTGGTTAATGATGAGGTCAACGGTCTCATCTGCGATAACACCGTTGAGAAAGATGCAGTAATCTATACAGACGGATCTGTAATACGACACCAAAGAAGTGCATGGACATTTACAGCACGCTCGGCAGGCAGAATAGTCAAGGAAGAAAGTGGTGCATACGTCATGACCACGAGTAGCATGACGATGGAGGCGATGGCAGTGACCAGGGCATTCATGTGGTTAGAGTCACAAGACTAGACCCACGCATGTATACTGAGTGATTCGATGAGCATGATAAGAAAAGTGGAGGCGGGCTCTGTACGCATGCAATGGGTAGAGTCGTTGCAGAAGTCAAACATACGAAATCACCTTTGTCTACGTCCCTGGACATGCGGAAGTACGGAGAAATAAAAGAGCGGACAGGTTGGCTAGCAGCGCTGTCGTTGAGGACGGTCAACCAATGGATCGAGCGGACGTCATCAATGCCCTCCGAGATGTGGGAAGGGCACAGGACTTCAACAAACATGAGTTCACGTCACTCCTTCGTATGAAAGAAATTTAAGATGGGCACAGCCAGAAATGAGATACTTAGTGGCCGTGTAAGAAGACTTATCAACCAACACAGAACTGGAGTCGTCAGTCGCTGGACACTGCGGGACTTGATGAGGATGGGATCTGAGCACCTATGGACATGTTCGGAGTGCAATGATGATGACCCGTAAACAATTCAATAACCCTGACCACATTCTACTTCAAGCAGATGTCTACTAACATATACCACATACCCTGACCACATACCTCAAGCAGATGTCTACTAACATATACCACATACCCTGACCACATACCTCAAGCAGATGTCTACTAACATATACCACATACCCTGACCACATACCTCAAGCAGATGTCTACTAACATATACCACATACCCTGACCACATTTTCCAGGCTATGAACTCGACGGCTCAGAAGGTGTACCGCCTCCTCAGCTGCTTCCTTCTCCTTCTGGGCAGTGATCAAGGACAGCTTCAGTGTGGCGTACTCCTCGGGGTCCTGGAACACATCGGCTTTTATTGTCATGTTCTAGGATCTCAATGTCATGTTCTAGGATCTAAACGTCATGTTCTAGGATCTCAATGTCATGTTCTAGGATCTCAATGTCAAGTTCTATGATCTAAACGCCATGTTCTAGGCTCTAAACATCATGTTCTAGGATCTAAACGTCATATTCTAGGATCTCAACGTCATGTTCTAGGATCTAAACGTCATTTTCTAGGATCTAAACGTGATGTTCTAGGATCTAAACGTCATGTTCTAGGATCTAAACGTTATGTTCTATGATCTAAACGTCATGTTCTAGGATCGAAACGACATGTTATAGGATCTAAACGTCTTGTACTATGATCTCAACGTCATGTTCTATGATCTCAATGTCAAGTTCTAGGATCTAAACGTCATGTTCTAGGATCTCAATGTCAAGTTCTAGGATCTCAATGTCATGTTCTATGATCTCAATGTCAATATCTAGGATCTAAACGTCATGTTCTATGATCTCAATGTCATGATCTAGGATCTAAACGTCGTGTTCTAGGATCTCAAAGTCATGTTCTATGATCTAAACGTCATGTTCTATGATTTCAATGTCATGTTCTAGGATCGAAACGTCATGTTCTAGGATCTAAACGTCATGTTCTGGGATCTAAACGTCAAGTTCTAGGATATCAACGTCATGTTCTAGGATTTCAACGTCATGTTCTAGGATCTCAATGTCATGTTCTAGTATCTCAACGTCATGTTCTATGGTCTCAATGTCATGATCTAGGATCTAAACATCATGTTCTAGGATCTCAACATCATGTTCTAGGATCTCAATGTCATGTTCTAGGATCTCAATGTCATGTTCTATGATCTAAACGTCATGATCTAGGATCTCAATGTCATGATCTAGGATCTAAACGTCCTGTTCTAGGGTCTCAATGGCATGTTCTAGGAGCGCAATGTCATTTTCTAGGATCTAAATTTCGTGTTCTAGGATCTAAATGTCATGTTCAAGGAACTAAATGTCATGTTCTAGGGTCTCAATGTCATATTCTAGGATCTCAATGTCAGGTTCTAGGATCTAAGTGTCATTTTCTGGGGTCTAAATATCATGTTCTATGATCGCATTGTCATGTTCTAGGATCTCAATGTCCTATTCTAGGATCTCGATGTCATGTTCTAGGATCTCAATGTCGTGTTATAGGATCTCAATGTCATGTTCTAGGATCTCAATGTCATGTTATAGGATCTCAATGTTATGTTATAGGATCTCATTGTCATGTTATAGAATCTCAATGTAATGTTATAGGATCTCAATGTCATTTTCTAGTATCTAAATGTCATGTTTTAGGATCTAGATGGCATGTCATAGCGTCTATATGTCATGTTCTTGTGTCTAAGTGTCGTGTTCTAGAATCTAAATGTCATGTTTTTTATCTAATTGTCATGTTATGGGATTTAAATTTCATGTTGTGCTATGTGTCATGTTCTAGGAGCTAAATGTCATGTTCTAGGATCTAATTGTCATGTTCTAGGATCTAAGAATCATATTCTATGATCTAAGTGTCATGTTCTAGGATCTAAGTGTCATGTTCTATGATCTAAATGTCATGTTCTAGGATCTAAGTGTCATATTCTATGATCTAAGTGTCATGTTCTAGGATCTAAGTATCATATTCTATGATATAAATGTCATGTTCTAGGATCTAAGTATCATGTTCTAGGATCTAAGTGTCATGTTCTAGGTTCTAAGTGTCATGATCTAGGATCTAAGTGTCATGTTCTAGGATCTAATTGTCATGTTCTAGGATCTAAGTGTCATATTCTATGATCTAAATGTCATGTTCTAGGATGTAAGTGTCATATTCTATGATCTAAGTGTCATGTTCTAGGATCTAATTGTCATGTTCTAGGATCTAAGTGTCATATTCTATGATCTAAATGTCATGTTCTAGGATGTAAGTGTCATATTATTTGATCTAAATGTCATGTTCTAAGATCTAAGTGTCATATTCTATGATCTAAGTGTCATGTTCTAGGATCTATATGTCATGATCTAGGATCTAAGTATCATATTCTAGGATCTAAGTGTCATATTCTATGTTCTAAGTGTCATGTTCTAGGATCTAAGTGTCATGTTCTATGATCTAAGTGCCATGTTCTATGATCTAAATGTCATGATCTAGGATCTAAGTGGCATGATCTAGGATCTAAGTGGCATGTTCTATGATCTAAATATCATGTTCTAGGATCTAAGTGTCATGTTCTAGGATCTAATTGTTATGTTCTAGGATCTAAATGTCATGATCTAGGATCTAATTGTCATATTCTAGGATCTAAGTGTCATATTCTATGATCTAAGTGTCATGTTCTAGGATCTGATTGTCATGTTCTATGATCTAAATGTCATGATCTAGGATCTAAGTGTCATATTCTACAACACTACAACAAAGACCACTACAACAAAGATCACTACAACAAAGACCACTACAACAAAGACCACTACAACAAAGAATGCTACAACAAAGACCACTACAACAAAGACCACTACAACAAAGAATGCTACAACAAAGACCACTACAACAAAGAATGCTACAACAAAGACCACTACAACAAAGACCACTACAACAAAGAATGCTACAACAAAGACCACTACAACAAAGACCACTACAACACTATAACAAAGACCACTACAACAAAGACCACTACAACAAAGACCACTACAACACTACAACAAAGACCACTACAATAAAGACAACTACAACACTACAACAAAGACCACTACAATAAAGACAACTACAACAAAGACCACTACAACAAAGACCACTACAACAAAGAATGCTACAACAAAGACCACTACAACAAAGACCACTACAACAAAGACCACTACAACACTACAACAAAGACCACTACAACAAAGACCACTACAACAAAGACCACTACAATAAAGACAACTACAACACTACAACAAAGACCACTACAATAAAGACAACTACAACACTACAACAAAGACCACTACAACAAAAACCACTACAATAAAGACAACTACAACACTACAACAAAGACCACTACAACAAAGACCACTACAACAAAGACCACTACAACAAAGACCACTACAACAAAGACCACTACAACAAAGACCACGACAACAAAGACCACTACAACAAAGACCACTACAACAAAGACCACTACAACAAAGACCACTACAACAAAGAATGCTACAACAAAGACCACTACAACAAAGACCACTACAACAAAGACCACTACAACAGTACAACAAAGACCACTACAACAAAGACCACTACAACAAATACCACTACAACAAAGATCACTACAACACTACAACAAAGACCACTACAACAAAGACAACTACAACACTACAACAAAGACCACTACAATAAAGACAACTACAACACTACAACAAAGACAACTACAACACTACAACAAAGACAACTACAACACTACAACAAAGACAACTACAACACTACAACAAAGACAACTACAACACTACAACAAAGACAACTACAACACAACAACAAAGAATGCTACAATAAAGACCACTACAACTAAGACCACTACAACACTACAACAAAGACAACTACAACACTACAACAAAGACAACTACAACACTACAACAAAGACAACTACAACACTACAACAAAGACAACTACAACACTACAACTAAGACCACTACAACACTACAACAAAGAATGCTACAATAAAGACCACTACAACTAAGACCACTACAACACTACAACAAAGACAACTACAACACTACAACAAAGACAACTACAACAAAGACAACTACAACACGACAACAAAGACCACTACAACAAAGACCACTACAACAAAGACCACTACAACAAAGAATGCTACAATAAAGACCACTACAACAAAGACCACTACAACAACGACCACTACAACAAAGACCACGACAACAAAGACCACTACAACAAAGACCACTACAACAAAGACCACGACAACAAAGACCACTACAACAAAGACCACTACAACAAAGACAACTACAACAATGATCACTACAACAAAGACCACTACAACAAAGAACACTACAACAAAGAACACTACAACAAAGATCACTACAACAAAGAACACTACAACAAAGACCACTACAACAAAGAACACTACAACAAAGAACACTATAACAAAGAACACTACAACACTACAACAAAGAACACTATAACAAAGAACACTATAGCACTACAACAAGAAACACTACAACACTACAACAAAGATCACTATAACAAAGAACACTATAGCACTACAAAAAGGAACACTACAACACTACAACAAAGAACACTATAACAAAGAACACTACAGCACTACAACAAGGAACACTACAACACTACAACAAAGAACACTACAACAAAGAACACTATAGCACTACAACAAGGAACACTACAACACTACAACAAAGAACACAATAGCACTACACAACAAGGAACACTACAACACTACAACAAAGAACACTTTAGCACTACAACAAGGAACACTACAACACTACAACACTACAACAAAGAACACTATAGCACTACAACAAGGAACACTACAACACTACAACAAAGAACACTATAGCACTACAACAAGGAACACTACAACACTACAACAAAGAACACTATAGCACTACAACAAGGAACACTACAACACTACAACAAAGAACACTACAACAAAGAACACTACAGCACTACAACAAAGAACACTACAACACTACAACAAAGAACACTATAACAAAGAACACTACAGAATTACAACAAAGAACATTACAACAAAGAACACTACAACAAAGAACACTACAACACTACAACAGAGAACACTATAACAAAGAACACTACAACACTACAACAAAGAACACTACAACAAAGAACACTACAACACTACAACAAAGAACACTACAACAGAGAACACTACAGCACTACAACAAGGAACACTACAACACTACAACAAAGAACACTATAACAAAGAACACTACAACACTACAACAAGGAACACTACAACACTACAACAAAGAACACTACAACAAAGAACACTATAGCACTACAACAAAGAACACTACAACAAGGAACACTACAACACTACAACAAAGAACACTACAACACTACAACAAAGAACACTATAGCACTACAACAAGGAACACTACAACACTAAAACAAAGAACACTACAACAAAGAACACTACAACAAAGAACACTATAGCACTACAACAAGGAACACTACAACACCACAACAAAGAACACTACAACAAAGAACACTACAACAAAGAACACTATAGCACTACAACAAGGAACACTACAACACTACAACAAAGAACACTACAACAAAGAACACTATAGCACTACAACAAGGAACACTACAACACTACAACACTACAACAAAGAACACTACAACAAAGAACACTACAACAAAGAACACTATAGCACTACAACAAGGAACACTACAACACTACAACAAAGAACACTATAACAAAGAACACTACAACAAAGAACACTACAACAAAGAACACTACAGCACTACAACAAGGAACACTACAACACTACAACAAAGAACACTATAACAAAGAACACTACAACACTACAACAAAGAACACTAAAACAAAGAACACTACAACACTACAACAAAGAACACTATAACAAAGAACACTACAACACTACAACAAAGAACACTACAGCACTACAACAAGGAACACTACAACACTACAACAAAGAACACTACAACAAGGAACACTACAACACTACAACAAAGAACACTACAACAAAGAACACTACAACAAAGAACACTACAACACTACAACAAGGAACACTACAACACTACAACAAAGAACACTACAACAAAGAACACTACAGCACTACAACAAGGAACACTACAACACTACAACAAAGAACACTACAACAAAGAACACTACAACAAAGAACACTACAGCACTACAACAAGGAACACTACAACACTACAACAAAGAACACTAAAACAAAGAACACTACAACAAAGAACACTACAACAAAGAACACTACAGCACTACAACATTGAACAATCCAACACTATAACAAAGGACACTACAACAAAGAACACTACAACAAAGAACACTACAACAAAAGCAAAGCAACAAAGAACACTCCAACACTACAACAAAGAACATTAAAACAAAGAACACTCCAACACTACAACAAAGAACATTAAAACAAAGAACACTCCAACACTACAACAAAGAACATTAAAACAAAGAACACTCCAACACTACAACAAAGAATACTACAACAAAGAACACTACAACAAAAGCAAAGCAACAAAGAACACTCCAACACTACAACAAAGAACACTACAACAGAGAACACTACAACAAAGAACACTACAATAAAGAACACTACAACAAAGAACACTACAACAAAGAACACTACAACAAAGAACACTACAACAAAGAACACTACAACACTACAACAAAGAACACTACAACAAAGAACACTACAACAAAGAACACTCCAATACTACAACAAAGAACACTACAACAAAGAACACTACAACAAAGAACACACCAACACTACAACAAAGAACACTCCAACACAACAACAAAGAACACTACAACAAAGAACACTACAACAAAGAACACTCCAACACTACAACAAAGAACACTCCAACACTACAACAAAGAACACTCCAACACTACAACAAGAACACTCCAACACTACAACAAAGAACACTACAACACTACAACAAAGAACACTCCAACACTACAACAAAGAACACTACAACAAAGAACACTACACCACTACAACAAAGAACACTACAACAAAGAACACTACGACAAAGAACACTCCAACACTACAACAAAGAACACTACAACAAAGAATACTACAACAAAGAACACTACAACAAAGAACACTCCAACAAAGAATACTACAACAAAGAACACTACAACAAAGAACACTACAACAAAGAACACTACAACAAAGAACACTCCAACACTACAACAAAGAATACTACAACAAAGAACACTACAACAAAGAACACTACAACAAAAAACACTACAACACTACAACAAAGAACACTCCAACACTACAACAAAGAACACTACAACAAAGAACACTACAACAAAGAACACTCCAACACTACAACAAAGAACACTACAACAAAGAACACTACAACAAAGAACACTACAACAAAGAACACTCCAACACTACAACAAAGAACACTACAACAAAGAACACTACAACAAAGAACACTACAACAAAGAACACTACAACAAAGAACACTACAACAAAGAACACTCCAACACTACAACAAAGAACACTACAACAAAGAACACTACAACAAAGAACACTACAACAAAGAACACTACAACAAAGAACACTATTGCCACAAGCATTGGCCTTGACCCGTACCTCTGGTATTTTGTGGTAGACGACCTCTGGTGTCTGTGACCTGATGATACTTGACCTCTTCACCTCTCGCGATGTGTTCGTCTTTGACCAGCAGTTGCCCATGCCTCAGACCTCATCCCTTGGACAAACAGCCCCCAGTTCTATGTCTGACATCAGGTCTATGCTGCTGAGTCTAGCTCGCCGTCTACATTCAGACGGACAAGAAGTCTACACCCACAACTTGTGAACTCGCAAATATTGTCTGTGAGCGTGCCAGTCGCAGCCAACAGAAGTGATCTATGTCTACATTGCACACACACTTCATAGGTTGACAGGTTGGACAGGTTGTGTTTATGTCAACGGCATTCTGGAATAAATAGCAAGCATTTCGGTAATCAGTCCTGCGTCAGGACAAAGCAAATACTCTACCCTATAAATGGGGGCATACGTAAATAAGCAAAATAAACATGGCCAAAGCTAGTGTCAACACAGCCCGTTTCATGGTCTGACCACTTCCTTCTTGAAAGCTCTCTTGTTACCAGCCAGTCAGCTGTGAGGTATCAAAAGATATTTGTTGTGTTTACTGTACCTAGATTTGATTGAACGTTTGTATAGTCAAAGTTGCGTCCATGAATATCATTGACAGATACAGCTATAAGTATTTTAGTCACAGATTAAATAAATGGTCATTATCATCAGGTTCCATGCCGGTTAGCGTAGACAATCACCTCTTTCCACATTACTCGGTCCTTCGTGCGTGTCATAATTCATGTCGGTAATTTTTTTATTATGCCATTTTGGAAAAGCTCTTCAATATTTGTTCTCTTGGTTTTCTTCTGCTTTTCTTTCCATTTATTCTGCCTGTTGTTATAGTATTCTCAATGCCTTCTTTTCATCCATTCTACCTGTTGTTTTAGTATTCTCAATGCCTTATTTCCATTAATTCTACCTGTTATAGTATTCTCAATGCCTTCTTTCCCTTCATACTGCCTGTTGTTATAATATTCTCAATGCCTTCTTTCCATCCATTCTGCCTGTTGTTATAGTATTCTCAATGCCTTCTTTCTATCCATTCTACCTGTTGTTATAGTATTCTCAATTCTTTCTTTCCATACTTTCTACCTGTTGTTATAGTATTCTCAATGCCTTCTTTCCATCCTTTCTACCTGTTGTTATAGTATTCTCAATGTCTTCTTTTCGCATCACATGTCCAATAAATATAAACTGTCTCTTCCTGATGATGTTTCTGGTATCTCCAGCTCGTTTTAAACATACAAATGTTGCTACATGAAGATGTCATGAACTACATGCCACTCACGCTAGAGACTGATATTTTAATGGAGTGGTTCATATTTGGAAACCTCAACAAAAAGATGAATGTTCTAGAAGGGTTCATGCTACAGATAGTCCAACAACGTTCACCGGAAGAAATATTTCAATCGTTGACAAACTGGACCGTTTCTGCTGTGAGGTAGTCATGTTTTAGCCATCAATGTTGCAAGGGTTTCAGTGGGATCAAGATGCCGCAGCAAAATTCTACTCAAGTCAGGTTTCAGGACTCCTCGTACCAAGACTACAAAAGTACCATCAACAAACATCTGTGAAACATGCAGCAAAAATCAATCTCGATAAATTTATAAATGAAAATATGAATGTAAAAAGTAAAGTACCCCCGTCACGCCAAGTGGCATATAGGGAATATGGTGTTAGTGACCATAATTTTTACAGACCTTGGGCACATGATTTTTGGGGTAATGTGGTCGGTATTACGCCCGTGCCGCTTTACTTTCCCAGAAAAAAAAATCCGGTACCCATTTAAGACTGGGTGAACCCGGAGGCCGTCGGTTGGAATAGAAACCCTACCGCTTGTCCTTTGTAGTCCAGTTCACTAACCACTGAGCTATCTATCTATCTATTGTCCTTTCGAGCCGAAGACGACACATAGGGCAGAACCACAATCTCAAAAACAGAAACCTTGCGTGCCAAAGTGGCACATATTGCAGAGATCACTGCTTCTAAAATCTATGGTTCTGTTTCCATAACAATACTTTTTACAATGACAGCTTGTCAAGCCATCGATTAACCTCTTAAGTCGCCTCTTACGACATGCCTGGAAGGTCACAGTGTCACTATTCTTTACTTCCCACATAATGAGGCCCCGGTAACACACGGCAAACTGAGCTATCGCGGCTCCCTAAATTAAATTATATTTGGTTATATTTAATAACAAATGTTAGTTGTAGTGTAACTGTTAACAGTGTTTGGAAATCTGTACAACCAGAAAATCTTTCAGGCAAAATAGTAGAGTCTTTGTTGGTGACGTCCATGACTTTCTTTGTGGTTGGGTTGATCTGGAGACCTGTTTGTGCAGAAATATTGTGGAGTCGTTCTATCTTGTCTTGGACTTCAGCTCAAAAGTCTTCGGCAAAGTGGAGATCTTCTTGTAGTTTATGATCATCCACTTAATGTCTAATTGTCTGTCTTCTTGTAGTTTATGATGAATCCACTTAATGTCTAATTGTCTGTCTTCTAGTAGTTTATGATCATCCACTTAATGTCTAATTGTCTGTCTTCTATAAGTTAATGATAAATCCACTTAATGTCTAATTGTCTGTCTTCTAGTAGTTTATGATCAATCCACTTAATGTCTAATTGTCTGTCTTCTAGTAGTTTATGATCAATCCACTTAATGTCTAATTGTCTGTCTTCTAGTAGTTTATGATCAATCCACTTAATGTCCAATTGTCTGTCTTCTATTAGTTTATGATCAATCCACTTAATGTCTAATTGTCTGTCTTCTAGTAGTTTATGATCAATCCACTTAATGTCTAATTGTCTGTCTTCTAGTAGTTTATGATCAATCCACTTAATGTCTAATTGTCTGTCTTCTAGTAGTTTATGATCAATCCACTTAATGTCTAATTGTCTGTCTTCTAGTAGTTTATGATCAATCCACTTAATGTCTAATTGTCTGTTTTCTATTAGTTTATGATCAATCCACTTAATGTCTAATTGTCTGTCTTCTAGTAGTTTATGATCAATCCACTTAATGTCTAATTGTCTGTCTTCTAGTAGTTTATGATCAATCCACTTAATGTCCAATTGTCTGTCTTCTATTAGTTTATGATCAATCCACTTAATGTCTAATTGTCTGTCTTCTAGTAGTTTATGATCAATCCACTTAATGTCTAATTGTCTGTCTTCTAGTAGTTTATGATCAATCCACTTAATGTCCAATTGTCTGTCTTCTATTAGTTTATAATCATCCACTTAATGTCCAATTGTCTGTCTTCTATTAGTTTATGATCAATCCACTTAATGTCTAATTGTCTGTCTTCTAGTAGTTTATGATCAATCCACTTAATGTCTAATTGTCTGTCTTCTAGTAGTTTATGATCAATCCACTTAATGTCTAATTGTCTGTCTTCTAGTAGTTTATGATCAATCCACATAATGTCCAATTGTCTGTCTTCTATTAGTTTATGATCAATCCACTTAATGTCTAATTATCTGTCTTCTAGTAGTTTATGATCAATCCACTTAATGTCTAATTGTCTTTTGACTTCTATTGACTTTCGCAAGACCCAATCTATTGTAATTCCGAATATAAGTGGTGAGATGACGCCATCCCTGTCTCTCCAAGGAACCAGCCAATGTTGCCAGTTGATGTCCTCACACAGCCAGTGTTGCCAGTTGATGTCCTCACACAGCCAGTGTTGCCAGTTGATGTCCTCACACAGCCAATGTTGCCAGTTGATGTCCTCACACAGCCAGTGTTGCCAGTTGATGTCCTCACACAGCCAGCTCACTATTATCATGTTCACATCTTGTGTCGTAAACCCATCAACAATCGTCCACAGTGTGGGTCGGTGTCAACGATCAAATACCTTTTGTTAATCACAAAGTTCAAAGGAATGATTCCTCAAAGATGGTTCTGAGAGTGAAACTGTGATCAATACAAGGCTGGTGTTGTCTCCCGCTTGTTCTTCTCTAAGTTTTTCATCGACTCACTTCTTTCTACAACCGTGCAGCTGAAGAGTTCTACAACATTCATATCATCATCTCCGCAACGAAGGTTGGCTACCATGGATCGCCATTCTACTCTGTCTCTTGCTTTGATGGTGCAGGCTGTCATAGATTGACTTGTCCATCTTTTGATGTTACTCGTCCATGTTAGTCTTGGTCTGCCTCTGCCTCTTTTACCTTGTATTTTCCCTTCCAATATTACTTTCAGTAGTCTGCTGTGTCTTTTAACATGCCCCAAAAATTTCATTTGTCTTGTCTTAATTGTATTTAGTAGTTCTTTTTTTATTTTCAGTTGTTTTAAAACTTCATCGTTTGTTTTCTTTTCTTTCCTTCCAATTCTACCTATTCTTCTATAAATCCACATTTCAAAGGCTTCAATTTTCTGTTCTGTTTTCTTGTCTGATGTCCATGTTTCTGCACCACACAGGAATATTGAGAAGATGTAACATTTTGCCATTCTTAGTTTCAGCCCTGCTGATATTTGTTTTGTTGTTAGTATATTTTTCATGGCATTAAAATTACTTTTTGCCATACCTATTCTTTTGTTTATTTCAATTTTACATTTTCCATCATTGATTATAGTATGTCCCAGGTAGTTGTAGCTCTGGACTGTCTCCAGATGTATTCCCTCAACTGTGATATTTAATTATAGGTCTAGAACATCACATATTCAATATCTTCATTCTACAAATGTTAGACCACGGGGTCTTCCTATTACTTTTGTTGCCCACCTTCTATGGGGAGCAAGAGTTCCGGGAAATATTTATCTGTAGGTAAAAAAAAACCGTGTGTATAACTGATAACTAATTGTAATATTTGTATAACATAACTAATTGTAATATTTGTATAACTGATAACTAATTATAATATTTGTATAACTGATAACTAATTGTAATATTTGTATAACTGATAACTAATTGTAATATTTGTATAACTGATAACTAATTGTAATATATCAGTATAACATAATTAATTGTAATATTTGTATAACTGATAACTAATTGTAATATTTGTATAACTGATAACTAATTGTAATATTTTTATAACTGATAACTAATTGTAATATTTGTATAACTGATAACTAATTGTAATATTTGTATAACATAACTAATTGTAATATGTGTATAACTGATAACTAATTGTAATATGTGTATAACTGATAACTAATTGTAATATTTGTATAACATAATTAATTGTAATATTTGTATAACTGATAACTAATTGTAATATTTGTATAACGGATAACTAATTGTAATATTGGTATAACATAACTAATTGTAATATTTGTATAACTGATAACTAATTGTAATATTTGTATAACATAACTAATTGTAATATTTGTATAACTGATAACTAATTGTAATATTTGTACAACATAACTAATTGTAATATTTGTATAACTGATAACTAATTGTAATATTTGCATAACTGCTAACTAATTGTAATATGTGTATAACTGATAGCTAATTGTAATATTTGTACAACATAATTAATTGTAATATTTGTATAACTGATAACTAATTGTAATATTTGTATAACTGGCAGGCTAAACAGACCACTTCGAAGTTAGATCAGGTATAAGACAGGGGTACGTACTATCCCCCCTACTGTTTATTACATACATGGACCATATATGCAAGTTAGCCAACCTATCAGAGACAGAGGAGATCAACGAGCTTTTATTTACAGACGATCAGGCACTAATACATGAAACAATAGAAGACCTACAAGAACACTTAAACAAACTCAACATCTCTTGCACAAAATACAACATAAAAATCAACATCAATAAAACAGAAGTCATTAATGTCGCCAAAAATAAACAGAACATCAACATAACTATAGAAGGCAGACAACTAAAACAAGTAGATGAATTCAAATACCTAGGAAGTCTAATGACAAACGATAATTCTCAAATAGCAGAGATAGAATCAAGATGCAACAAAGCTTGTCAAATCATTGGACAGTTACCACCACTATTGTCCAACAAGGAAATAACTCTGGAGGCAAAACGGGCACTCTACAATACAATTTTCATCCCAACGTTGTGCTACCAATGCCAGACCTGGACCCTAGATGCAAGAACAATAAGAAAAAATAACCTCTACAGAGATGAAATGTGTTAGACGAATGACAGGAATCAGTCTGAGAGATAAGATCAGGAATTAAGAACAGAGAGAAAAGCTAGGAATAATCATTGTCATAGAATATATAAAGAGACAACAGATGAAATGGTTTGGCCACGTGACAAGGCAGAAAGATCAAAATACAACACAACGAGCCTTCAACAAACATTGTGAGAACACCAGACCCAAGGGTCGACCACGAAAAAGATGGATCGATGGAATATTTGAAGCACTAGGAAACATAACAGCAGTAGAGGCGAACAGAAGAGCAAAAGACCGCAAATTATATCTCCCCTCGATGCTGAAAGGCAGATGAGGAAGGAAAGAAGAAAAAGAAGATAACTAATTGTAATATATTCGTATAACTGATAATATATGTATAACTGATAATATATGTATAACTGATAATATATGTATAATTGATAATATTTGTATAACTGATAATATATGTATAACTGATAATATATGTATAACTGATAATATATGTATAACTGATAATATATCTATAACTGATAATATATGTACAACTGATAATATATGTATAACTGATATTTGTTTAACTGATAATATATGTATAACTGACTGTCGCTAAACGTACTCTGAATGCTGAAACCCTCGACAGATCGTCCACTAACCAGGGATGTTACATAGACAACGGAGCAAAGCGCAGATCTGAGATACAAACTGGTGTTTGATGTTGAGCGAACGGGGAATTTTCTAGCGCGGTAGACATGCCTTGCTGTCCAGAGATGGGAGCCGCGGGTTTCCTCTGATGTGTAGGAGATGGCAGAGTTCTGAGAGAGGGGGTGCCCACGTTCGGTCAAGAGACCAAATGACAGCTTTGTTTTGCTGGAAACCTAAGTAATAGGAGTGATTGACAGATGTCGTCTAGACTCATCAAGAAATGAAGATTAGTGGATGAATTGTAAGGCGGCGTTACCGATGTGTTGTTTGATTCCTGACCAATGGTAGAGGGACCATAGACAAGATACCTAGAATCCTCAGCCAGATGGGAGTGGCCGGCATGACAACAAAACCTAGAAACATGGACACTTGTGGATCAGTTCTCGAAGATTTCGGACGTACCAGCAAGGAGTGTAGATTAGACGAGATTATAAACTTGCTTCAAGGCAAAGAGAAAGGAAGGAGTGTGTTGGTAGATAGACATGGAGACCAGTTCTCGAAGATTTCGGACGTACCAGCAAGGAGTGTGTTGGTAGATAGACATGCAGACCAGTTCTCGAAGATTTGGACGTACCAGCAAGGAGTGTGTTGGTAGATAGACATGCAGACCAGTTCTCGAAGCTTTGGACGTACACAAAGGAGTGTGTTGGTAGATAGACATGCAGACCAGTTCTCGAAGCTTTGGACGTACACAAAGGAGTGTGTTGGTAGATAGACATGCAGACCAGTTCTCGAAGCTTTGGACGTACACAAAGGAGTGTGTTGGTAGATAGACATGCAGACCAGTTCTCGAAGCTTTGGACGTACACAAAGGAGTGTGTTGGTAGATAGACATGCAGACCAGTTCTCGAAGCTTTGGATGTCCTAGAGATGTCAAGTTAGCATTTTGAACCTGCCTCAGGGCAGAGAGTTTGGAAGGGGTTGTGTTAGTAGGTAAACAAGTAAAAGTAAAGAGCCCCCGTCACGCCAAGTGGTGTATAGGGAGTATGGTGTTAGTGCCCATAATTTTTACAGACCTTCAGCACATTGGTTTTGGGGTAATGTGGTCGGTATTACGCCCGTGCCGCTTTACTTTCCCATAAAAATACCCGGTACCCATTTAAGGCAGGGTGAATCTGAAAGCCGTAGGTCTGGATCGAACCGTACCCCTTGTCCTTTGTATTCCAGTTCACTAACCACTGAGCAATCGCGGCTCCCTTGTTAGCAGATAGATAGTTAAGACAGCTGTGTAAGATAATGGACAACTTAAGAGTTAGAGAGGAAGTTGTTAGAAGTAGTCAATAAAACTGGGAGACTTACAGTAGAAACAGAATCTTTCACAGATACAAGAGATTGTGTGGATGGAACCTTCTATAGATACAAGAGATTGTGTGGATGGAACCTTCTATAGATACAAGAGATTGTGTGGATGGAACCTCCTATAGAAACAAGAGATTGGGTGGATGGGACCTTCCATAGAAACAAGAGATTGTGTGGATGGAACCTTCTATAGAAACAAGAGATTGTGTGGATGGAACCTTCTATAGATATAAGAGACTGTGTGGATGGAACCTTCTATAGATACAAGAGATTGTGTGGATGGAACCTTCTATAGATACAAGAGATTGTGTGGATGGAACCTTCTATAGAAACAAGAGATTGTGTGGATGGAACATTCTATAGAAACAAGAGATTGTGTGGATGGAACCTTCTATAGAAACAAGAGATTGTGTGGATGGAACCTTCTATAGAAACAAGAGATTGTGTGGATGGAACATTCTATAGAAACAAGAGATTGTGTGGATGGAACCTTCTACAGATACAAGAGATTGTGTGGATGGAACCTTCTATAGAAACAAGAGATTGTGTGGATGGAACCTTCTATAGAAACAAGAGATTGTGTGGATGGAACCTTCTATAGATACAAGAGATTGTGTGGATGGAACCTTCTATAGAAACAAGAGATTGTGTGGATGGAACCTTCTACAGATACAAGAGATTGTGTGGATGGAACCTTCTATAGAAACAAGAGATTGTGTGGATGGAACCTTCTATAGATACAAGAGATTGTGTAGGTGGAACCTTCTATAGCTACAAGAGATTGTGTGGATGGAACCTTCTATAGAAACAAGAGATTGTGTGGATGGAACCTTCTACAGATACAAGAGATTGTGTGGATGGAACCTTCTATAGAAACAAGAGATTGTGTGGATGGAACCTTCTATAGAAACAAGAGATTGTGTGGATGGAACCTTCTATAGAAACAAGAGATTGTGTGGAAAAAAGACAGGGACTGAGATGAAGAATTAACATGTTTCCTGACTGGCATATAAGGCATTAACGTCCACACTAACAAATTAAAGAGCTCACACTAAAAGCCTCACTAAAAAAAAAAGAAAAAAACTCACCTTTAAATCCTCGGCGTAAAAGCCCCACCCTGAAAGACTCACCTATAAAGCCAAACTTAAAAATTCACATTATAAGTTTTATTTGGAAAACTCACCCTAACATCCCCACCATAAAAGACTCACCCTGAAAGCCCCACATGGAAAGCCTCAATCGAAAAGCCTCACCCTAGAAGCCTCACACAGGAAGTCTCACTCTAAAAGCCTCACTCTAAAAGCCTCATCCTAAAAGCCTCACTCTATAAGCCTCACACTGGAAGCATAACTCTAAAAGCCTCACTCTATAAGTCTCACACTGGAAGCTTCACTCTAAAACCCTCATACTGGAAGCCTCACTCTAAAAGCCTCACTCTAAAAGCCTCACTCTATAAGCCTCACACTGGAAGCCTCACTCTAAACGCCTCACTCTAAAAGCCTCACTCTAAAAGCCTCACACTATAAGCCTCCCACCGGAAGCCTCACTCTATAAGCCTCACACTGGAAGCCTCACTCTAAAAGCCTCACTCTAAAAGCCTCATTCTAAAAGCCTCACACCTAAAGCCTCACCCTAAAATCCTCACTCTAAGCATCACCCTTAAAGCTTCACCTTAGAAGCCTCACCCAAAAGCCTCACCCTAAAAGCCTCACACTAAAAGCCTCACACCGGAAGGCTCACCCTAAAAGCCTCACCCTAGAACCCTCACTCTAAAAGCCTCACTCTAAAAGCATCACCCTTAAAGCTTCACCTTAGAAGCCTCACTCTAAGAGCCTCACTCTAAAAGCCTTACCCTAAAAGCCTCATTCTAAAAGCCTCACCCTAAAAGCCTAACCCTAAAAGCCTCACTCTAAAGCCTTACTCTAGAAGCCTCACCCTAAAAGACTCACTTTAAAAGTCTCACTCTAAAAGCCTCATCATAGAAGCCTCACCCCAAAAGCCTCACCCTAGAAGCCTCACTCTAAAAGCCTCACCCCAAAAGCCTCACTCTAAAAGCCTCACCTTAAAATGTACGCTTCTCTTCTCATGGACCATCCTCAGCGCCACCTAATTGGCACCCCTTACCCCGGCCCTAATCACCTCATTATCACGTCTAGTGTTGCGATAAATAAGCCAGGGAGTAAACAAGGAATTGACAAATAGATAAGACAAGACAAACAACCAATAAGAAAGAAGACTGAGTCGCTATGGCCTCGACGACACACAACATGACAAGGTTATCTACACGGTGGTGCAAATATGAGCATCGTCAAGAACTGGGGCATTCACAAGAGCAGGTGGGTTGACAAGAGCAAGTGGGTTGACAAGAGCAAGTGGGTTGACAAGAGAAAGATGGTTGACAAGAGCAAGTGGGTTGACAAGAGCAAGAGGATTGACAAGAGCAATGACATTGTCAAGAGCAAGAGGGTTAACAAGAGCAAGTGGGTTGACAAGAGAAAGATGGTTGACAAGAGCAAGTGGGTTGACAAGAGCAAGTGGTTTGACAAGAGAAAGATGGTTGACAAGAGCAGGTGGGTTGACAAGAGCAAGTGGGTTGACAAGAGCAATGACATTGTCAAGAGCAAGAGGGTTAACAAGAGCAAGAGGGTTGACAAGAGCAAGTGGGTTGACACGAGCAAGAGGGTTGACAAGAGCAAGTGAGATGACAAGAGCAAGAGGGTTGACAAGAGCAAGAGGGTTGACAAGAGCAATGACATTGTCAAGAGCAAGAGGGTTGACAAGAGCAAGTGGGTTGACACGAGCAAGAGGGTTGACAAGAGCAAGTGAGATGACAAGAGCAATTGGGTTGACAAGAGCAAGAGGGTTGACAAGAGCAAGATGGTTGACAAGAGCAAGAGGGTTGACAAGAGCAAGATGGTTGACAAGAGCAAGATGGTTGACAAGAGCAATGACATTGTCAAGAGCAAGAGGGTTGACAAGAGCAAGAAGGTTGACAAGAGCAAGAGGGTAGACAAGAGCAAGAGGGTAGACAAGAGCAAGAGGGTTGACAAGAGCAAGTGGGTTGACAAGAGCAAGTGGGTTGACAAGAGCAAGAGGGTTGACAAGAGCAAGTGGGTTGACAAGAGCAAGAGGGTTGACAAGAGCAAGTGGGTTGACAAGAGCAAGAGGGTAGACAAGAGCAAGAGGGTAGACAAGAGCAAGAGGGTTGACAAGAGCAAGAGGGTTGACAAGAGCAAGAGGGTTGACAAGAGCAAGTGGGTTGACAAGAGCAAGAGGGTTGACAAGAGCAAGTGGGTTGACAAGAGCAAGAGGGTTGACAAGAGCAAGTGGGTTGACAAGAGCAAGAGGGTAGACAAGAGCAAGAGGGTAGACAAGAGCAAGAGGGTTGACAAGAGCAAGTGGGTTGACAAGAGCAAGAGGGTTGACAAGAGCAAGTGGGTTGACAAGAGCAAGAGGGTAGACAAGAGCAAGAGGGTAGACAAGAGCAAGAGGGTTGACAAGAGCAAGAGGGTAGACAAGAGCAAGAGGGTAGACAAGAGCAAGAGGGTTGACAAGAGCAAGAGGGTTGACAAGAGCAAGAGGGTTGACAAGAGCAAGTGGGTTGACAAGAGCAAGAGGGTTGACAAGAGCAAGTGGGTTGACAAGAGCAAGAGGGTAGACAAGAGCAAGAGGGTAGACAAGAGCAAGAGGGTTGACAAGAGCAAGAGGGTTGACAAGAGCAAAAGGGTTGACAAGAGCAAGTGGGTTGACAAGAGCAAAAGGGTTGACACGAGTTAGGATTTTGTCTGCGTGGACAATTGAAGGGTAAGGGTTACAGGAACAATTTAGAAGTTAGGCAGAAATCTTCTGTTTGATATGTGGGTCATTTAAAACAGAGTTTAGACAGACATTTGTTCAATAGTCAAGTCATGGACAATCGAAGGGTAGAGATACATGGACAAGTCATGGACAATTGAAGGGTAGAGATACATGGACAAGTCATGGACAATCGAAGGTTAGAGATGCATGGACAATTGAAGGGTAGAGATACATGGACAAGTCATGGACAATCGAAGGTTAGAGATACATGGACAAGTCATGGACAATTGTAGGGTAGAGATACATGGACAAGTCATGGACAATCGAAGGTTAGAGATGCATGGACAATTGAAGGGTAGAGATACATGGACAAGTCATGGACAATTGTAGGGTAGAGATACATGGACAATTGAAGGGTAGAGATACATGGACAAGTCATGGACAATCGAAGGTTAGAGATACATGGACAAGTCATGGACAATCGAAGGTTAGAGATACATGGACAATTGAAGGGTAGAGATACATGGACAAGTCATGGACAATCGAAGGTTAGAGATACATGGACAAGTCATGGACAATCGAAGGTTAGAGATACATGGACAAGTCATGGACAATCGAAGGTTAGAGATACATGGACAATTGAAGGGTAGAGATACATGGACAAGTCATGGACAATCGAAGGGTAGAGATACATGGACAAGTCATGGACAATTGAAGGGTAGAGATACATGGACAAGTCATGGACAATCGAAGGGTAGAGATACATGGACAATTGAAGGGTAGAGATACATGGACAAGTCATGGACAATTGAAGGGTAGAGATACATGGACAAGTCATGGACAATTGAAGGGTAGAGATACATGGACAAGTCATGGACAATTGAAGGGTAGAGATACATGGACAAGTCATGGACAATTGAAGGTTAGAGATACATGGACAAGTCATGGACAATCGAAGGGTAGAGATACATGGACAAGTCATGGACAATTGAAGGGTAGAGATACATGGACAATTATAGGGTAGAGATACATGGACAAGTCATGGACAATTATAGGGTAGAGATACATGGACAAGTCATGGACAATTGAAGGGTAGAGATACATGGACAAGTCATGGACAATTATAGGGTAGAGATACATGGACAAGTCATGGACAATTGAAGGGTAGAGATACATGGACAAGTCATGGACAATTGTAGGGTAGAGATACATGGACAATTATAGGGTAGAGATACATGGACAAGTCATGGACAATTATAGGGTAGAGATACATGGACAAGTCATGGACAATTGAAGGGTAGAGATACATGGACAAGTCATGGACAATTGAAGGTTAGAGATGCATGGACAAGTCATGGACAATTGAAGGGTAGAGATACATGGACAAGTCATGGACAATTGAAGGGTAGAGATACATGGACAAGTCATGGACAACTGAAGGTTAGAGATGCATGGACAAGTCATGGACAATTGAAGGGTAGAGATACATGGACAAGTCATGGACAATTGAAGGGTAGAGATACATGGACAAGTCATGGACAATTGAAGGGTAGAGATACATGGACAAGTCATGGACAATTGAAGGGTAGAGATACATGGACAAGTCATGGACAATTGAAGGTTAGAGATACATGGACAAGTCATGGACAATTGAAGGGTAGAGATACATGGACAATTGAAGGGTAGAGATACATGGACAAGTCATGGACAATTGTAGGGTAGAGATACATGGACAAGTCATGGACAATTGAAGGGTAGAGATACATGGACAAGTCATGGACAATTGAAGGGTAGAGATGCATGGACAAGTCATGGACAATTGAAGGGTAGAGATACATGGACAAGTCATGGACAATTGAAGGGTAGAGATACATGGACAAGTCATGGACAATTGTAGGGTAGAGATACATGGACAAGTCATGGACAATTGAAGGTTAGAGATGCATGGACAAGTCATGGACAATTGAAGGGTAGAGATACATGGACAAGTCATGGACAATTGAAGGGTAGAGATACATGGACAAGTCATGGACAATTGTAGGGTAGAGATACATGGACAAGTCATGGACAATTGTAGGGTAGAGATACATGGACAAGTCATGGACAATTGTAGGGTAGAGATACATGGACAAGTCATGGACAATTGAAGGGTAGAGATACATGGACAAGTCATGGACAATTGTAGGGTAGAGATACATGGACAAGTCATGGACAATTGAAGGGTAGAGATACATGGACAAGTCATGGACAATTGTAGGGTAGAGATACATGGACAAGTCATGGACAATTGTAGGGTAGAGATACATGATGGACAAGTCATGGACAATTGAAGGTTAGAGATGCATGGACAAGTCATGGACAATTGAAGGTTAGAGATGCATGGACAAGTCATGGACAATTGAAGGGTAGAGATACATGGACAAGTCATGGACAATTGTAGGGTAGAGATACATGGACAAGTCATGGACAATTGAAGGGTAGAGATACATGGACAAGTCATGGACAATTGTAGGGTAGAGATACATGGACAAGTCATGGACAATTGAAGGGTAGAGATACATGGACAAGTCATGAACAATTGAAAAGTAGAGATACATGGACAAGTCATGGACAATTGAAGGGTAGAGATACATGGACAAGTCATGGACAATTGTAGGGTAGAGATACATGGACAAGTCATGGACAATTGTAGGGTAGAGATACATGGACAAGTCATGGACAATTGTAGGGTAGAGATACATGGACAAGTCATGGACAATTGTAGGGTAGAGATACATGGACAAGTCATGGACAATTGTAGGGTAGAGATACATGGACAAGTCATGGACAATCGAAGGTTAGAGATGCATGGACAATTGAAGGGTAGAGATACATGGACAATTGAAGGTTAGAGAAACATGGACAAGTCATGGACAATTGAAGGTTAGAGATACATGGACAAGTCATTGACAATTGAAGGGTAGAGATACATGGACAAGTCATGGACAATTATAGGGTAGAGATACATGGACAAGTCAAGGACAATTGAAGGTTAGAGATACATGGACAAGTCATGGACAATTGAAGGGTAGAGATACATGGACAAGTCATGGACAATCGAAGGTTAGAGATGCATGGACAATTGAAGGGTAGAGATACATGGACAATTGAAGGTTAGAGATACATGGACAAGTCATGGACAATTGAAGGTTAGAGATACATGGACAAGTCATTGACAATTGAAGGGTAGAGATACATGGACAAGTCATGGACAATTATAGGGTAGAGATACATGGACAAGTCAAGGACAATTGAAGGTTAGAGATACATGGACAAGTCATGGACAATTGAAGGTTAGAGATACATGGACAAGTCATGGACAATTGAAGGTTAGAGATACATGGACAATTGTAGGGTAGAGATACATGGACAATTGAAGGGTAGAGATACATGGACAAGTCATGGACAATTGAAGGGTAGAGATACATGGACAAGTCATGGACAATTGTAGGGTAGAGATACATGGACAATTGAAGGGTAGAGATACATGGACAATTGAAGGGTAGAGATACATGGACAAGTCATGGACAATTGAAGGTTAGAGATACATGGACAAGTCATTGACAATTGAAGGGTAGAGATACATGGACAAGTCATGGACAATTGTAGGGTAGAGATACATGGACAAGTCATAGACAATTGAAGGGTAGAGATACATGGACAAGTCATGGACAATTGAAGGTTAGAGATACATGGACAAGTCATGGACAATTGAAGGTTAGAGATACATGGACAAGTCATGGACAATTGAAGGGTAGAGATACATGGACAAGTCATGGACAATTGAAGGTTAGAGATACATGGACAAGTCATGGACAATTGTAGGGTAGAGATACATGGACAAGTCATAGACAATTGAAAGGTAGAGATACATGGACAAGTCATGGACAATTGAAGGTTAGAGATACATGGACAAGTCATGGACAATTGTAGGGTAGAGATACATGGACAAGTCATGGACAATTGAAGGGTAGAGATACATGGACAAGTCATGGACAATTGAAGGGTAGAGATACATGGACAAGTCATGGACAATTGAAGGTTAGAGATACATGGACAAGTCATGGACAATTGAAGGGTAGAGATACATGGACAAGTCATGGACAATTGAAGGGTAGAGATACATGGACAAGTCATGGACAATCGAAGGTTAGAGATGCATGGACAATTGAAGGGTAGAGATACATGGACAATTGAAGGTTAGAGATACATGGACAAGTCATGGACAATTGAAGGTTAGAGATACATGGACAAGTCATTGACAATTGAAGGGTAGAGATACATGGACAAGTCATGGACAATTATAGGGTAGAGATACATGGACAAGTCAAGGACAATTGAAGGTTAGAGATACATGGACAAGTCATGGACAATTGAAGGGTAGAGATACATGGACAAGTCATGGACAATCGAAGGTTAGAGATGCATGGACAATTGAAGGGTAGAGATACATGGACAATTGAAGGTTAGAGATACATGGACAAGTCATGGACAATTGAAGGTTAGAGATACATGGACAAGTCATTGACAATTGAAGGGTAGAGATACATGGACAAGTCATGGACAATTATAGGGTAGAGATACATGGACAAGTCAAGGACAATTGAAGGTTAGAGATACATGGACAAGTCATGGACAATTGAAGGTTAGAGATACATGGACAAGTCATGGACAATTGAAGGTTAGAGATACATGGACAATTGTAGGGTAGAGATACATGGACAATTGAAGGGTAGAGATACATGGACAAGTCATGGACAATTGAAGGGTAGAGATACATGGACAAGTCATGGACAATTGTAGGGTAGAGATACATGGACAATTGAAGGGTAGAGATACATGGACAATTGAAGGGTAGAGATACATGGACAAGTCATGGACAATTGAAGGTTAGAGATACATGAACAAGTCATGGACAATTGAAGGGTAGAGATACATGGACAATTGAAGGTTAGAGATACATGGACAAGTCATGGACAATTGAAGGTTAGAGATACATGGACAAGTCATGGACAATTGTAGGGTAGAGATACATGGACAAGTCATGGACAATTGTAGGGTAGAGATACATGGACAATTGAAGGTTAGAGATACATGGACAAGTCATGGACAATTGTAGGGTAGAGATACATGGACAAGTCATGGACAATTGAAGGTTAGTGATACATGGACAAGTCATGGACAATTGTAGGGTAGAGATACATGGACAAGTCATGGACAATTGAAGGTTAGAGATACATGGACAAGTCATGGACAATTGAAGGTTAGAGATACATGGACAGGTCATGGGCAATTGTAGGCTAGAGATACATGGACAAGTCATAGACAATTGAAGGTTAGAGATACACGGACAAGTCATGGACAATTGAAGGTTAGAGATACATGGACAAGTCATGGACAATTGAAGGTAAGAGATACATAGACAAGTCATGGACAATTTTAGAGTAGAATTGCATGGACAAGTCATGGGCAATTGTAGGGTAGAGATATATGGACAAGCCATGGACAATTGTAGGGTAGAGATACATGGACAATTGAAGGTTAGAGATACATGGACAAGTCATGGACAATTGAAGGGTAGAGATACATGGACAATTGAAGGGTAGAGATACATGGACAAGTCATGGACAATTGAAGGGTAGAGATACATGGACAAGTCATGGATAATTGAAGGGTAGAGATACATGGATAAGTCATGGACAATTGAAGGGTAGAGATACATGGACAATTGAAGGGTAGAGATACATGGACAAGTCATTGATAATTGAAGGGTAGAGATACATGGACAAGTCATGGATAATTGAAGGGTAGAGATACATGGATAAGTCATGGACAATTATAGGGTAGAGATACATGGACAAGTCATGGATAATTGAAGGGTATAGATACATGGATAAGTCATGGACAATTGAAGGGTAGAGATATATGGATAAATCATGGACAATTGAAGGGTAGAGATACATGGACAATTGAAGGGTAGAGATACATGGACAAGTCATGGACAATTGAAGGGTAGAGATACATGGACAAGTCATGGATAATTGAAGGGTAGAGATACATGGATAAGTCATGGACAATTGAAGGGTAGAGATACATGGATAAATCATGGACAATTGAAGGGTAGAGATACATGGACAATTGAAGGGTAGAGATACATGGATAAGTCATAGACAATTGAAGGGTAGAGATACATGGACAAGTCATGGACAATTGAAGGGTAGAGATACATGGACAAGTCATGGATAATTGAAGGGTAGAGATACATGGACAAGTCATGGATAATTGAAGGGTAGAGATACATGGATAAGTCATGGACAATTGAAGGGTAGAGATACATGGACAATTGAAGGGTAGAGATACATGGATAAGTCATGGACAATTGAAGGGTAGAGATACATGGACAAGTCATGGACAATTGAAGGGTAGAGATACATGGATAAATCATGGACAATTGAAGGGTAGAGATACATGGACAATTGAAGGGTAGAGATACATGGATAAGTCATGGACAATTGAAGGGTAGAGATACATGGATAATTGAAGGGTAGAGATACATGGATAAATAATGGACAATTGAAGGGTAGAGATACATGGACAAGTCATGGACAATTGAAGGTTAGAGATACATGGACAAGTCATGGACAATTGAAGGGTAGAGATACATGGACAAGTCATGGACAATTGAAGGGTAGAGATACATGGACAAGTCATGGACAATCGAAGGTTAGAGATGCATGGACAATTGAAGGGTAGAGATACATGGACAATTGAAGGTTAGAGATACATGGACAAGTCATGGACAATTGAAGGTTAGAGATACATGGACAAGTCATTGACAATTGAAGGGTAGAGATACATGGACAAGTCATGGACAATTATAGGGTAGAGATACATGGACAAGTCAAGGACAATTGAAGGTTAGAGATACATGGACAAGTCATGGACAATTGAAGGGTAGAGATACATGGACAAGTCATGGACAATCGAAGGTTAGAGATGCATGGACAATTGAAGGGTAGAGATACATGGACAATTGAAGGTTAGAGATACATGGACAAGTCATGGACAATTGAAGGTTAGAGATACATGGACAAGTCATTGACAATTGAAGGGTAGAGATACATGGACAAGTCATGGACAATTATAGGGTAGAGATACATGGACAAGTCAAGGACAATTGAAGGTTAGAGATACATGGACAAGTCATGGACAATTGAAGGTTAGAGATACATGGACAAGTCATGGACAATTGAAGGTTAGAGATACATGGACAATTGTAGGGTAGAGATACATGGACAATTGAAGGGTAGAGATACATGGACAAGTCATGGACAATTGAAGGGTAGAGATACATGGACAAGTCATGGACAATTGTAGGGTAGAGATACATGGACAATTGAAGGGTAGAGATACATGGACAATTGAAGGGTAGAGATACATGGACAAGTCATGGACAATTGAAGGTTAGAGATACATGAACAAGTCATGGACAATTGAAGGGTAGAGATACATGGACAATTGAAGGTTAGAGATACATGGACAAGTCATGGACAATTGAAGGTTAGAGATACATGGACAAGTCATGGACAATTGTAGGGTAGAGATACATGGACAAGTCATGGACAATTGTAGGGTAGAGATACATGGACAATTGAAGGTTAGAGATACATGGACAAGTCATGGACAATTGTAGGGTAGAGATACATGGACAAGTCATGGACAATTGAAGGTTAGTGATACATGGACAAGTCATGGACAATTGTAGGGTAGAGATACATGGACAAGTCATGGACAATTGAAGGTTAGAGATACATGGACAAGTCATGGACAATTGAAGGTTAGAGATACATGGACAGGTCATGGGCAATTGTAGGCTAGAGATACATGGACAAGTCATAGACAATTGAAGGTTAGAGATACACGGACAAGTCATGGACAATTGAAGGTTAGAGATACATGGACAAGTCATGGACAATTGAAGGTAAGAGATACATAGACAAGTCATGGACAATTTTAGAGTAGAATTGCATGGACAAGTCATGGGCAATTGTAGGGTAGAGATATATGGACAAGCCATGGACAATTGTAGGGTAGAGATACATGGACAATTGAAGGTTAGAGATACATGGACAAGTCATGGACAATTGAAGGGTAGAGATACATGGACAATTGAAGGGTAGAGATACATGGACAAGTCATGGACAATTGAAGGGTAGAGATACATGGACAAGTCATGGATAATTGAAGGGTAGAGATACATGGATAAGTCATGGACAATTGAAGGGTAGAGATACATGGACAATTGAAGGGTAGAGATACATGGACAAGTCATTGATAATTGAAGGGTAGAGATACATGGACAAGTCATGGATAATTGAAGGGTAGAGATACATGGATAAGTCATGGACAATTATAGGGTAGAGATACATGGACAAGTCATGGATAATTGAAGGGTATAGATACATGGATAAGTCATGGACAATTGAAGGGTAGAGATATATGGATAAATCATGGACAATTGAAGGGTAGAGATACATGGACAATTGAAGGGTAGAGATACATGGACAAGTCATGGACAATTGAAGGGTAGAGATACATGGACAAGTCATGGATAATTGAAGGGTAGAGATACATGGATAAGTCATGGACAATTGAAGGGTAGAGATACATGGATAAATCATGGACAATTGAAGGGTAGAGATACATGGACAATTGAAGGGTAGAGATACATGGATAAGTCATAGACAATTGAAGGGTAGAGATACATGGACAAGTCATGGACAATTGAAGGGTAGAGATACATGGACAAGTCATGGATAATTGAAGGGTAGAGATACATGGACAAGTCATGGATAATTGAAGGGTAGAGATACATGGATAAGTCATGGACAATTGAAGGGTAGAGATACATGGACAATTGAAGGGTAGAGATACATGGATAAGTCATGGACAATTGAAGGGTAGAGATACATGGACAAGTCATGGACAATTGAAGGGTAGAGATACATGGATAAATCATGGACAATTGAAGGGTAGAGATACATGGACAATTGAAGGGTAGAGATACATGGATAAGTCATGGACAATTGAAGGGTAGAGATACATGGATAATTGAAGGGTAGAGATACATGGATAAATAATGGACAATTGAAGGGTAGAGATACATGGACAAGTCATGGATAATTGAAGGGTAGAGATACATGGACAAGTCATGGATAATTGAAGGGTAGAGATACATGGACAAGTCATGGATAATTGAAGGGTAGAGATACATGGACAAGTCATGGATAATTGAAGGGTAGAGATACATGGATAAGTCATGGACAATTGAAGAGTAGAGATACATGGACAATTGAAGGGTAGAGATACATGGATAAGTCATGGACAATTGAAGGGTAGAGATACATGGACAAGTCATGGACAATTATAGGGTAGAGATACATGGACAAGTCATGAACAATTGAAAAGTAGAGATACATGGACAAGTCATGGACAATTGAAGGGTAGAGATACATGGACAGGTCATAGAAAATTGAAGAGTAGAGATATATGGACAAGTCATGGACATTGACAGGAGCACTGATCCTGCTGGAATCAGCCTATGACATAAACGTTGACCGTAAAGAGCTGACTATGAACATAGCTGTTGCAGAAGAGATTATCATAGACAGGTGCAGCTGTTGGGGGGAGCTTATCAAAGATAGATACATCAGTTGGGGAAGAGCTTGTGAAAGACAGATCCAGAATTAGGGGGGGGGGTAGAGCTTGTTAAAGACAGATCTAGCAGTAGAGAGAAATAGAGATGGCGATGATGAGGAAGACATGGGATGATCTAACAAGAATTACAAGAAGCAGAACGGCTTAGAAAGTGTTTGTTGAAGACCTATGCTCCACAGGGAGTTGAAAGTGTTTGTTGAAGATCTATGCTCCACAGGGAGTTGAAAGTGTTTGTTGAAGACCTATGCTCCACAGGCAGTTGAAAGTGTTTGTTGAAGATCTATGCTCCACAGGGAGTTGAAAGTGTTTGTTGAAGATCTATGCTCCACAGGGAGTTGAAAGTGTTTGTTGAAGATCTATGCTCCACAGGGAGTTGAAAGTGTTTGTTGAAGACCTATGCTCCACAGGGAGTTGAAAGTGTTTGTTGAAGACCTATGCTCCACAGGGAGTTGAAAGTGTTTGTTGAAGATCTATGCTCCACAGGGAGTTGAAAGTGTTTGTTGAAGATCTATGCTCCACAGGGAGTTGAAAGTGTTTGTTGAGATCTATGCTCCACAGGGAGTTGAAAGTGTTTGCTGAAGACCTATGCTCCACAGGGAGTTGAAAGTGTTTGTTGAAGATCTATGCTCCACAGGGAGTTGAAAGTGTTTGTTGAAGATCTATGCTCCACATAGAGTTGAAAGTGTTTGTTGAAACCTATGCTCCACAGGGAGTTGAAAGTGTTTGTTGAAGATATATGCTCCACAGGGAGTTGAAAGTGTTTGTTGAGATCTATGCTTCACAGGGAGTTGAAAGTGTTTGCTGAAGACCTATGCTCCACAGGGAGCTGAAAGTGTTTGTTGAAGACCTATTCTCCACAGGGTGCGGAAAGTGTTTGTTGAAGACCTATGCTCCACAGGGAGCAGAAGGAAAAGAAGAAGGAAAGAAAAGAGATTAAAATAACATGGGAAGAGCTTAATAAAAAAAAATACGATCTAGGACAAGAGAAATCAAGACAAGACAAGACAAAACAAATATGCTCTCACGATATGAGTAGACCAAGATCATCAACTGAGCATCAGAACTATCTTTGCAGGATGGGTTTCAGGGACTCAGTCGCTTGTGGCTGCGAAGCAAACAGACAAACTCATAACTGGAAACCGTAGCAATATATAAAACTGCATCGCAATCAAGAGCCAGGGGAATAACGCGTGACCAACTACGGGAAACCAGAGAGGGCCGAGTCCCCGAATTGTTTACGCTCCGTTCAAGTCTACAAGTATCAAAACATTGCCGCAGAAGTCGAGCAAAAACAGAACGATCAAAAGAACAAGAACAATAAGAACGGGCAGGTCAAGAGAACAAGAACAATAAGAACGGACAGAACAAGAGAACAAGAACAATAAGAACGGAGAGAACAAGAGAACAAGAACAATAAGAACGGAGAGAACAAGAACAATAAGAACGGGCAGAACAAGAGAACAAGAACAATAAGAACGGACAGAACAAGAGAACAAGAACAATAAGAACGGAGAGAACAAGAACAATAAGAACGGAGAGAACAAGAACAATAAGGACGGGCAGAACAAGAGAACAAGAACAATAAGAACGGAGAGAACAAGAACAATAAGAACGGACAGAACAAGAGAACAAGAACAATAAGAACGGAGAGAACAAGAACAATAAGAACGGGCAGAATAAGAGAACATGAACAATAAGAACGGGCAGAACAAGAGAACAAGAACAATAAGAACGGACAGAACAAGAGAACCCAGAAGAAGAAACTAAATATTGAATGGAGGTAGCCAGAAATTGCTGACCCAGACCTAGCATGAACAATGTCCCAACGTGACGTCTGAAAACATTGTCTATCCGCACGGCCTGCTATAGATAATAAAACTGCTAGCTCCACCCCAGCAACAGGCACAGTTGACATTTATATCTTCCTGGTTATTGATGGAGCGACAAATCAATTCTGACACGTGGACAATCAATACCGGACGATTTTTTATATTTTTATAGAGATTGAAAGACAGAGAGAGCGTATAGTTTGTGGCAGTAATTAGCATTGTTAAGTGAATGGCTTCTGCATATACGATATGCCAGGTCTGTTAGCAGGCGCAGTCTTACGTTACGGCAATCGTTAGAGAGTTCTGCCGTTTTTACAGACTTAGGGTTGGCGTCTTCTGTTTGATATTTGGGTCATTTAAAACAGTTTAGACAGACTTCCATAGGCAGACATCTTCTGCTTGATGTGTGGGTCATTTAAAACAGTTTAGACAGACTTCCATAGGCAGACATCTTCTGCTTGATGTGTGGGTCATTTAAAACAGAGTTTAGACAGACTTCCATAGGCAAACATTTTCTGCTTGAAATGTGGGTCATTTAAAACAGAGTTTAGACAGACTTCCATAGGCAGACATTTTCTGCTTGAAATGTGGGTCATTTAAAACAGAGTTTAGACAGACTTCCATAGGCAGACATTTTCTGCTTGAAATGTGGGTCATTTAAAACAGAGTTTAGACAGACTTCCATAGGCAGACATTTTCTGCTTGATATTATGGGACATTTAATACAGAGTTTTAGACAGTTTTTTTTTTTTTTACTGGGTGTTACACAAGGTTGTGTGCTGCCACCAGATTTGTTTAATATTTATAGTGAGATTATTTTAAGATCCATAAGGGGCATGCCTGGAATAACAATTGGAGGTCATAATATAAATAATCTAAGGTATGCTGATGATACAGTATTAATCGCTAAGAGTGAAAAACAGTTACAAGAAATGTTGGACATTATATTGAAAGAAAGCAAAAATTAAGGACTCAGCATTAATAGCAAAAAGACAGAGGTAATGGTAACAACAAAGAAAAAGACCTCACCTCAGTGCAAAAATAAAGACAAGTGGAACAATATTAAAACAGGTAAATGAATTTAAATATTTGGGAACTTTGTTAACCTCAGACGGAAGATGTACAAAAGAGGTGAGATGTAGAATGGCTCAGGCAAAAGTAGCTTTCCAAAAATTAGGAAGATACTATGCAATCCATTTTGACAATAGAAACCAGAAAAAGAGTTCTTACATGTTGCGTAGAGCCAGTCTTAACATATGGATGCGAATCACGGACAATAGGACAACAGACAAGAAAATCACTGGAGTCTGTAGAAATGTGGTTTTACAGAAGAATGTTGAGAATACCATGGACAGCTAAGAAGAGTAATGAAGATGTTCTGAAAGAGGCCAAAACAAAAAGAGAGCTATTTTCCAATATTAGGAAGAAACGATCATAATTTTTTGACCATGTAATGAGAAGAGAACAGTTAAAATATATTGTAACAACTGGGAAAATTGAGGGACGAAGAGACAGAGGGAAGCAAAGAGAAAAAATAACAGACAGCTTAAGAGAATGGCTTAGCAGAAGGTCAACAGCAGAAATGATAAATAGCTGCCGAGTTCGAAAGTTGTGGAGAGACCTGATCAACAACGCCAGCAGGCCCGGTACTTGATGATGATGAATACAGAGTTTAGACAGACTTCTGTAGGCAGACATCTTCTGTTTGATATTGGGTAATTTAAAACAGAGTTTAGACAGACATTTGTTTAATGGGAAAGTCAGATGAGAATTTAGGCAGACATATTACTCCCCATGTCTCTAGCTAGTGAGATCCCATGTCTAGACTTTACCCTCCCCTGGTCCGTAGCTAGCGAGATCCCATGTCTAGACTTTACCCTCCCCTGGCCTCTGGCTAGTGAGATCCCATGTCTAGACTTTACTCTCCCCTGGCCTCTGGCTAGCGAGATCCCATGTCTAGACTTTACCCTCCCCTGGCCTCTGGCTAGTGAAATCCCATGTCTAGCCTATCTTGGATGCGGCTAAAAATAGGAGGATCCGTGTGCCCATTGCGCACGTTAAAACCCTTAGGTGATTGGAAAATCGTAGACCCAAATGGCTGATCTCCGTGAAAAACTTGTTAAGCAAGTTTACTCATACCGAACTCAGATATCGCGGTTTGCTGGTTAATACCGATACAGTATATCTACGCCTAGGTAACAACTTAATGGTTAAACGATGAAGAAGAGGAACTTTGACATGGGAGCTCATGCCCGCTGCTGTTGCCTCTTGTTTCCGTAATTCCTTTTAGTTTTTTTTTTTTGTTAGAAAGAAATCTGTCTAAAGTCTGTATCTAAGACGTTCGTTTCAGACGAAATAAGTCTGTATCTAAGAGGCTCGTTTCAGACGAAATAAGTCTGTATTTAAGACGTTCGTTTCAGACGAATTAAGTCTGTATCTAAGACGTTCGTTTCAGAAGAAATAAGTCTGTATCTAAGACGTTCGTTTCAGAAGAAATAAGTCTGTATTTAAGACGTTCGTTTCAGAAGAAATAAGTCTGTATTTAAGACGTTCGTTTCAGACGAAATAAGTCTGTATCTAAGACGTTCGTTTCAGAAGAAATAAGTCTGTATTTAAGACGTTCGTTTCAGAAGAAATAAGTCTGTATCTAAGACGTTCGTTTCAGAAGAAATAAGTCTGTATCTAAGACGTTAGTTTCAGAAGAAATAAGTCTGTATTTAAGACGTTCGTTTTAGAAGAAATAAGTCTGTATTTAAGACGTTCGTTTCAGAAGAAATAAGTCTGTATTTAAGACGTTCGTTTCAGACGAAATAAGTCTGTATCTAAGACGTTCGTTTCAGAAGAAATAAGTCTGTATTTAAGACGTTCGTTTCAGAAGAAATAAGTCTGTATCTAAGACGCTCGTTTCAGACGAAATAAGTCTGTCTAAATATTTTTAAAATAACCTCGATATTAAACCCAAATGGGGACAGGTGGCGTAAAAAACAAATGTGTGGACCTAGTCAGAGATCATTTCTTGAAATAAAAACGGATGGACGATGAAATACATACTTGTTGTTGCGTTGTATGTGGAGAGAAACTCTGAAACTATGTTGCTACACTGAAACAATCACTGCAGTTATGTTGCTACACTCAGACAACTATTACAGTTATGTTGCTGTACACAAACAATCAGTACAGTTATTTTGGCGTAGATCATCACTTTTCGTCAATTATGTCCACTTAGATCAACACACTTCAATAGTTATGTCCCCTTAGATCAACACACTTAACAGTTATGTCCCCATTAGATCAACACACTTCAACTGTTATGTCCCCTTAGATCAATACACTTCAACAGTTATGTCCCTTTAGATCAACACACTTCAACAGTAATGTCCACTTAGATCAACACACTTCAACAGTTATGTCCCTTTAGATCAACACACTTCAACAGTTATGTCCACTTAGATCAACACACTTCAACAGTAATGTCCACTTAGATCAACACACTTCAACAGTAATGTCCACTTAGATCAACACACTTCAACAGTTATGTCTCCTTAGATCAATACACTTCAACAGTAATGTCCACTTAGATCAACACACTTCAACAGTTATGTCCCCTTAGATCAACACACTTCAATTGTTATGTCCCCTTATATCAACACACTTCAACTGTATGTCCCCTTAGATCAACACACTTCAACAGTAATGTCCACTTAGATCAACACACTTCAACAGTAATGTCCACTTAGATCAACACACTTCAACAGTTATGTCCCTTTAGATCAACACACTTCAACAGTTATGTCCACTTAGATCAACACACTTCAACAGTAATGTCCACTTAGATCAACACACTTCAACAGTAATGTCCACTTAGATCAACACACTTCAACAGTTATGTCTCCTTAGATCAATACACTTCAACAGTAATGTCCACTTAGATCAACACACTTCAACAGTTATGTCCCCTTAGATCAACACACTTCAATTGTTATGTCCCCTTATATCAACACACTTCAACTGTATGTCCCCTTAGATCAACACACTGCAACAGTTATGTCCCCTTAGATCAGTATTCTTTGTTCATTGAGTGCCGTCTCCCATCGAAGTTTGGCTACCATGGAGCGCCATTCCACTCTGTCTCTTTCTTTGATGGTCATATGTTGAATTGCCCATCTTTTGATGTTACTCGTCCATGTTAGTCCTGCTCTGCCTCTGCCTCTATTACCTTGTATTTTCCCTTCCGAGATTACTTTTCTTTTAACATGCCCCCAAATTGTATGTTTTGTTCTAATTGTGTTTAGTAAGTTTTTTTCTAAACTCTTTTCATTTTTAGTTGTTTTAAAACTTCATCGTTTGTTTTCTTTTCTTTCCTTCCAATTCTAAAGGACGTTTCAAGCCATACCTTAATGTTGAGACCAGGGGTGGTTGCGGTAAATAAAAATCCTAACTGGTGCAGCCGGGATTTGAACCCACAACCTCTCGAGACCGGCGTTTTGGCTGTAGACCAACTAGTTCCTCCCCCACCACCTTTCCCACAATAATTTATACAGTTAGGAACATATTATAGAACAATTAGTACGGTTAGTAACACACTTACAGAACAATTAGTACGGTTAGTAACACACTTATAGAACAATTAGTACGGAAGTGTAACACACTTATAGAACAATTAGTACGGTTAGTAACACACTTATAGAACAATTAGTACGGTTAGTAACACACTTATAGAACAATTAGTACGGTTAGTAACACACTTATAGAACAATTAGTACGGTTAGTAACAAACTTATGGAACAATTAGTACAGTTAGTAACACACTTATAGAACAATTAGTACGGTTAGTAACACACTTATAGAACAATTAGTACGGTTAGTAATACACTTATAGAACAATTAGTACGGTTAGTAACACACTTATGGAACAATTAGTACGGTTAGTAACACACTTATGGAACAATTAGTACGGTTAGTAACACACTTATAGAACAATTAGTACGGTTAGTAACACACTTATAGGACAATTAGTACGGTTAGTAACACACTTATAGAACAATTAGTACAGTTAGCAACACACTTATAGAACAATTAGTACGGTTAGTAACACACTTATAGAACAATTAGTACGGTTAGTAACACACTTATAGAACAATTAGTACGGTTAGTAGTATAGTTATACAAAAATCTCTACAGTTATAAACACTTCTTTAATACTCCCTACGGTTAAAACACTTATATAATAATTCTAACGGTTAGAAGCACACTCTTCAATAACTCCTGCGGTTAAAAACACACTTGCACAAATTTATGCGGTAAGAAACACGCTTCTAAATTAATTTATACAGTGAGAAACACACTCACGCAATATTTTGAACGTTCCGACGCACTTCTATAATCACTTCCGCTGCGGGAAGCGCACTTCTATAAAACTGTTGACAGAGAGAAACACATTTCTACAATCTTGTTCCTGTGAGGCTGCTACTTGTACCTAATCTTGTCGGCGTGAAACACTCCCACAGTCACATTGGCGTGACACTTCTGCAGTTATATCGAAGTTGAGAACGCACGTTTCAACAATTATTTTTCTGTTGAAAACATACCTTCATGGCGAAGTTGACGGGAAATAATCGCTGGCAAACCGAGAGTAGTGTCGCGTGTTACTTGCTCACAAAATGCTGCCAACATCAATTATTAAAACAGTCGCTACCGCCCATAGTCTGGCATTACTTTCAAATTCGATATATGGAGATTGTATATGTTGATTATGGCTTGTCGAGGAGGCAGTAATAACATAGAGGAGATGCTGGGGTCTAGTGGCAACAGTAATCGTTAATTAATAACCGATTGTTAGCGGCTGGACGAGACTAGTGACGATAACGAGAGAGGCTGGGCAGTATGGGGAAGTGATGAGAGAGGTTGGTCAAGATGGAAGTAATGAGAGAGGTTGGTCAAGATGGAAGTAATGAGAGAGGTTGGTCAAGATGGAGGAAGTGATGAGAGAGGTTGGTCAAGATGGAAGTAATGAGAGAGGTTGGTCAAGATGGAGGAAGTAATGAGAGAGGTTGGGCAAGATGGAAGTAATGAGAGAGGTTGGTCAAGATGGAGGAAGTAATGAGAGAGGTTGGTCAAGATGGAGGAAGTAATGAGAGAGGTTGGGCAAGATGGAAGTAATGAGAGAGGTTGGTCAAGATGGAGGAAGTGATGAGAGAGGTTGGTCAAGATGGAAGTAATGAGAGAGGTTGGTCAAGATGGAGGAAGTAATGAGAGAGGTTGGGCAAGATGGAAGTAATGAGAGAGGTTGGTCAAGATGGAGGAAGTAATGAGAGAGGTTGGTCAAGATGGAGGAAGTGATGAGAGAGGTTGCTCAAGATGGAAGTAATGAGAGAGGTTGGTCAAGATGGAGGAAGTAATGAGAGAGGTTGGGCAAGATGGAAGTAATGAGAGAGGTTGGTCAAGATGGAGGAAGTAATGAGAGAGGTTGGGCAAGATGGAATTAATGAGAGAGGTTGGTCAAGATGGAAGTAATGAGAGAGGTTGGTCAAGATGGAATTAATGAGAGAGGTTGGTCAAGATGGAGGAAGTAATGAGAGAGGTTGGACAAGATGGAATTAATGAGAGAGGTTGGTCAAGATGGAAGTAATGAGAGAGGTTGGTCAAGATGGAAGTAATGAGAGAGGTTGGTCAAGATGGAAGTAATGAGAGAAATTGGTCAAGATGGAATTAATGAGAGAGGTTGGTCAAGATGGAAGTAATGAGAGAGGTTGGTCAAGATGGAAGTAATGAGAGAGAGGTTGGACAAATCAGACATCATGACACACATCACACTAGCATGAAATGGAGATATAACATCAGAAATCATGACACACATCATACTAGCATCAAATGGAGACATAACATCAGAAATCATGACACACATCACACTAGCATCAAATGGAGACATAACATCAGAAATCATGACACACATCACACTAGTATCAAATGGAGACATAACATCAGAAATCATGACACACATCGCACTAGCATTAAATGGAGACATAACATCAGAAATCATTACACACATCGCACTAGCATCAAATGGAGACATAACATCAGAAATCAGGACACACATCACACTAGCATTAAATGGAGATATAACATCAGAAATCATGACACACATCACACTAGCATCACATGGAGATATAACATCAGAAATCATGACCCACATCACACTAGCATCAAATGGAGATATAACATCAGAAATCATGACACACATCACACTAGCATCAAATGGAGATATAACATCAGAAATCATGACACACATCACACTAGCATCAAATGGAGATATAACATCAGAAATCATGACACACATCACACTAGCATCAAATGGAGACATAACATCAGAAATCATGACACACATCACACTAGCATCACATGGAGACATAACATCAGAAATCATGACACACATCACACTAACATCAAATGGAGATATAACATCAGAAATCATGACACCCATCACACAATCATCACATGGAGACATAACATCAGAAATCATGACACACATCACACTAGCATCAAATGGAGATATAACATCAGAAACCATGACACACATCACACTAGCATCACATGGAGACATAACATCAGAAATCATGACACACATCACACTAGCATCAAATGGAGATATAACATCAGAAATCATGACACACATCACACTAGCATCAAATGGAGACATAACATCAGAAATCATGACACACATCACACTAGCATGAAATGGAGATATAACATCAGAAACCATGACACACATCACACTAGCATCACATGGAGACATAACATCAGAAATCATGACACACATCACACTAGCATCACATGGAGACATAACATCAGAAATCATGACACACATCACACTAGCATCAAATGGAGACATAACATCAGAAATCATGACACACATCACACTAGCATCAAATGGAGACATAACATCAGAAATCATGACACACATCACACTAGCATCAATCACAATCAACATCACACAACAATCATTGATCCATTCACAAACACTCATTGATCCATTCATAAACAATAATTAAATCACTCACAAACAATCATTGAATCATTCACAGACAATCATTGAACCACAACGACCCCCTCCCCAAGTAAAGACAACACGAGAAATACTTACCAGAGACTCACATACAAACCGAGACGCTAGCGAGACCTACAATACTTGCAGCTCTTTCCGAGTGATACGACTATCACAAGTGGGAGGCAATAATCCAGAAAGAAGAGCCAGTATCGATTAGATATGAGAAGATCACGAAGTGAAATATCTCCGCACTCGGTTCTACCCCAACAGCTGTTCAGTCACGTGTGACGCACACCTGTATCTTGTTCCATGATTTACCTGCTGATTTCTAACACAATTAGCGTGTCAATACGTCATGCCAGGGTGGGGTGTGTTCATGGCGCGTGCTCCACAATTCATGGACAAATATTTGGACCGTTGAGTTCCCAGCCAAGCGAAACTGGGACCAGAGAACGCGTGTCAGCTATGTCAAGACGAACCGCGGGTCTAGAGGCCATGACGAGCTGAATGTGTTGATTGGATGTTGGCGGTGACGAGCTGGTGACGGATTGTGCTGATTGGATATTGGCGGTGACGAGCTGGTGACGAATTGTGCTGATTGGATATTGGCGGTGACGAGCTGGTGACGGATTGTGCTGCTTGGATATTGGCGGTGACGAGCTGATGACGGATTGTGCTGAATGGATATTGGCGGTGACGAACTGGTGACGGATTGTGCTGATTGGATTTATTGGCGGTGACGGGCTGGTGACGGAATGTGCTGATTGGATATTGGCGGTGACGGGCTGGTGACGGAATGTGCTGATTGGATATTGGCGGTGACGGATAGTGCTGATTGGATATTGGCGGTGACGTGCTGGTGACGGATTGTGCTGATTGGATATTGGCGGTGACGAGCTGTTGACGGAATGGGCTGATTGGATATTGGTGGTGACGAGCTGGTGACGGGATGTGCTGATTGGATATTGGCGGTGACGAGCTGGTGACGGATTGTGCTGATTGGATATTGGCGGTGACGGGCTGGTGACGGCGCGAAGTCTCTAGAGACTAGGAACTGAATTTTGCGTGTTAATCCATGTTTCCCTGGCAACCTTGTGTACAGGGGTCCCTCGCCACACAGGCAGATAACTCCGATTTCGGAGGTGCTCATATTTTTCTCTATCCATGAGTAATTGACGTTTCAAGCCGGGCCTCGCTGCTGAGACCAGGGGTGGTTACCGCAGAGAGAAATCATAAATAAATATCCCAACTAACCGTGATTTGAACCCACAACCTCTCTGTCTCGAGGCCGGCGTCTTGGCTCGAGACCAACCAGTCCCTCGATTGGATATTGGCGGTGACGAGCTGGTGACGGAATGTGCTGATTGGCGGTGACGAATTATGAAGATTTCTGAATAAAAGTATGCGGGTGACGGATTACCCGTCGTCACGTGCTTCTACAATTTATGGCGGGAGAATTTGCGTTAACCTTCATCCGTCGTCATACACTTCTATAGCCCTGATCAGTTAGTTGGTTAGCTTTGTTAGTTAGTTAGTCAGTCAGTTAGTTGGTTGGTTGGCTTTGTTAGTTAATTAGTCAGTCACTAATTTAGTTAGTTAGCTTGTTAGTTAGTTAGTCAGTCAGTTAGTTGGTTGGTTGGCTTTGTTAGTTAATTAGTCAGTCACTAATTCAGTTAGTTAGCTTGTTAGTTAGTCAGTTAGTTAGTTGGTTGGTTGGTTGGCTTTGTTAGTTAATTAGTCAGTCACTAATTCAGTTAGTTAGCTTGTTAGTTAGTTAGTCAGTCCGTTAGTTGGTTGGTTGGCTTTGTTAGTTAATTAGTCAGTCACTAATTCAGTTAGTTAGCTTGTTAGTCAGTTAGCTAGTTTGTCAGTCAATCAGGCAGTTAGTCAGTCAGTTATTTGGTCTGTCAGTCATTTAGTTAGTTAGTTAATTAGTTAGTTAGTTAGTTAGTTAGTTAGTTAGTTAGTTAGTTAGTTAGTTAGTTAGTTAGTTAGTAGTTAGTTAGTTAGTTAGTTAGTTAGTTAGTTAGTTAGTTAGTTAGTTAATTAGTTAGTTAGTTATCTAGCTAGTTAGTTAGTTAGTTTATTAGTTAGTTAGTTAGTTAGTTAGTTAGTTAGTTAGTTAGTTAGTTAGTTAGTTAGTTAGTTAGTTAGTTAGTTAGTTAGTTAGTTAGTTGGTTGGTTAGTTAGTTAGTTAGTTAGTTAGTTAGTTAGTTAGTTAGTTAGTTAGTTAGTTAGTTAGTTAGTTAGTTAGTTAGTTAGTTAGTTAGTTAGTTAGTTAGTTAGTTAGTTAGTTAGTTAGTTAGTTAGTTAGTTAGTTAGTTAGTCTAGCTAGTTAGTTAGTTAGTTAGTTTATTAGTTAGTTAGTTAGTTAGTTAGTTAGTTAGTTAGTTAGTTAGTTAGTTAGTTAGTTAGTTAGTTAGTTAGTTAGTTAGTTAGTTAGTTAGTTAGTTAGTTAGTTAGTTAGTTAGTTAGTTAGTTAGTTAGTAGTTAGTCATCGGATTATCGCACACCGAACAACGGTCCATAAGCGCTCAGATCTCCTCTACTGCAAGACCTACGGTGTGAAACGATCAACTTGTTCACAAGTATATCCCATGATCTCCTCTACAACTAGACCTACGGTGTGAAACGATCAACTTGTTCACAAGTATATCCCATGATCTCCTCTACAGCAAGACCTACGGTGTGAAACGATCAACTTGCTCACAAGTATATCCCTTGATCTCCTCTACAACTAGACCTACGGTGTGAAACGATCAACTTGTTCACAAGTATATCCCATGATCTCCTCTACAGCAAGACCTACGGTGTGAAACGATCAACTTGCTCACAAGTATATCCCTTGATCTCCTCTACAGCAAGACCTACGGTGTGAAACGATCAACTTGTTCACAAGTATATCCCCTGATCTCCTCGTAGCTCCCCTGAATCTCGACAACATCCCCCTTGACTAACATGAAGATCTGGGAGTGGCACCAGGGCAGCAGATTCACAAACAACATAGACATTTTTATCATCTCACCCTTCTTTTCAATCGCACGGTTAGTGATATACGTTCGTTCATCGTTATCAAGTAGAACACTACATTACCAACAATGGATGCACCAAGAATGATTGATTCGCCATAAAGAACGCAGCCAAAAGCACGAACACCGTATCGCCGGCGCGTTTTTCTTAAAGTATAACCTTCGGTTGACATGGCACAACAATCTACTTGAAGGAGATGAAAGTAATCAGCACTATACAATTCTAGCAGCGTTATTCAACAGTTCTCAACGTCGTGACGTAATATGCATATCGACTTCACGGCGCAAAAAGATCGTATTTACACTGTCTGATTCGCCATAAAGGACCATTGCCAGATTCAAAAACTCCGCATTGTCGACTCTGGTCAGAAGAACGTGCCTACCCTGTACCCGTCTTCAAACGTTTCTCCGGTTTCTATCTATCTATCTATCTATCTATCTATCTATCTATCTATCTATCTATCTATCTATCTATCTATCTATCTATCTATCTATCTATCTATCTATCTATCTATCTATCTATCTATCTATCTATCTATCTATCTATCTATCTATCTATCTATCTATCTATCTATCTATCTATCTATCTATCTACTTTCGAGCCGTAGCCGGCCCATAGGGCGTAGACCAAGATACACCTTCTCCTATCTGAATTTTTGTTCTAGCAGTTTTCAATTCTTTTAAAGATATTTTATCAAATCTCGCCATTTGTCTCTGTTCTGTGCAAGCAGCGCTATCTCATTGAGGGAGCCGAATCCTGCTGCTCTTGATTCTCCGGTTTAGTCAGGAGAAATACCGCCACGCTAACACACATAGACAGATATTGCTACGGTTCTAGTCGAGAAGGCTTCTCTACGCCCGTCGCTAAATATCTCTGTAGAAGTTGTTAGGCAACGCTGTTGTCTCGCCTAGAGCACGGCTCTTCAGTTAGTTGACAACAAACATCACGTGGCTTCTTCTTTCCTTCCTCATCTGCCTTTCAGCGTCGAGGGGAGATACACTTTGCGGTCTTTTGCTCTTATGTTCGCGTGACTAAGAACTCTATAACTTCTATCTCAGCTTGACGATTCAGTTCAGAGGAAAAGGTATTTGGCTTTGGCTTTGGCTTTTCGTGGCAAGGCGCTGTGCCACTGAGTACGGTTCGATCCTGCTTTCGTCCATATTTTTTTCTGTTGTTGATTATTTGTCATTTTTTCCGAGTGCTGTAAACATACCTCTTCCTCTGAATTGATTCGCTGATTATCGCCTCGGAAGTTTCCCTCTATAATAATATTTATTTATTACATGTATTATTTGTCTCCTATCTCAGCTTGGCACGGCTCACGATTACTGCTTCCGGTGACGCCAGCCTCCAGTTTGAAAACTAAACAACAAATATGCAACACTGCGGGGCCGCTGCAGAAAACAAAGAAAATAAACATAAAATTGTATTGAGCAGCTAAACTAGCAGACAGACAAGCCAAGCTACAACGTTTCGGCAAAAGATTTCATCAGATATAGCAAACTGTACACATCACACAAGACGTACCTACGTTCGATAAAGCCAAGACAAGAAATCTGAGGCGCTGTATCCGAGCTGGAACTCAGCATTTCCTGAAGACTCTCCCACAGGTATCCCATCAACATGGGAGCTATCAACAGCGCTGCTCAACAACTCATAGCTGACCTGTTAGTGTCAGGGGAAGCAGATGGCCAGGACCTTGCAGTCCGAAAGCAAACAAGTCTGACAAAGATTCGAAGAGAGAGAGGGAACTCAACACTTACAGATATCGTGATGAGGTCGGATGTGCTGGGTCGAAGTGTGAGAAATACCGCAGTTTGCTGAAACACAAGGTATATGTCGCTTTTTGTTGTAAATTGAAAAACAAGGTATCTGCCGTTGTTTGTTGTAAATTGAAACACACGGTATCTGTCGCTGTTTGTTGTAAATTGAAACACAAGGAATCTGCCGTTGTATGTTGTAAATTGAAACACACGGTATCTGTCGCTGTTTGTTGTAAATTGAAACACAAGGAATCTGCCGTTGTATGTTGTAAATTGAAATGGAAATTTTTATTCAGGTTTGTTTTCCTTAGCCTTTGATTGTCCCCAATCTTCCTGCAAGGCAGCAGATTGTCTTTTCTGTAGGGGGATTCTGCCCTTAGATGGTCGGCCCTCCCAGGTTTACGAGCACCATCTGCCCAAGCTTGATGTAGTAATTAGTTGGTCATTAGACCATCACCATCACACATCAAACAACAGACTATAAGTCCCTGCCAACTAACACGAACCTCCAGTAGTCTCACCGATGCTGACAAGTCATGTACGAAACCCCACTCCGTCTTTCACTGATTAGAGTACGACCGTCCCAGGGCTATGCAACTAACTTGATGACGTAGCTCACACAACAGTGTTTGCACTCACAATATCCCAGTTTCTATAGTAAATGCAGCCAACAGCACGAAAGCTGACAATCTCCAAAGTGAAAACTGCGACTGACTAGACCAAGCAGAGCTTAGCAATGAGTTGTAACATGCGAGAACTTGGGCGTCAAACAACTACATCGACAGTCTTGGAACAATATTTTTCATTTGAACCAAGAACAATGAACTAGATGACTTGAGAACAACCCTGGACCAACTATGCAATAACTTCCAGAGAGTAGTCATTCAGTGGATACCATCACACTGTAATATACACGGGAACGAACGCGCAGACAAATTAGCTAAAGAGGGAGGGAGATTACCACAAGAGAACCATCCGCTCAGTTATGATGAAGCCAAATCCATCATCAGGGTCAGTTCCATAAAAATGTAAACGAGAACACCCAAAGCATAACGAGAGTGACGGATACCACCAACTATCAAGGAGGGATCAGGTCATCATACTTCGCCTGCGCACAGGCCACAATAGAATGAGAAATCACATGTTCACCAAATTCAAAATAGGTACAACCAGCCTATGCCACTGTACACTGGACAATATGACTACAAAACATGTTCTACAGGATTGCCCCAGTACACAGACCTGAGAAGAGCAATGTGGTCCACGCCCACCTCCCTGGAAGAGAAACTATATGGGGCAATCGATTCACTTAAACAGACAGCTGCCTTCATGAGAGAGTCTGGAATCCCACTCTGATTGAGTCTTGATCGCAGAGAGAGAGAGAGAAACTATATGGGGCAATCAATTCACGTAAACAGACAGCTGCCTTCATGAGAGAGTCTGGAATCCCACTCTGATTGAGTCTTGATCGCAGAGAGAGAGAGAAACTATATGGGATAATCAATTCACTTAAACAGACAGCTGCCTTCATGAGAGAGTCTGGAATCCCACTCTGATTGAGTCTTGATCGCAGAGAGAGAAAGAACTATATGGGGCAATCAATTCACGTAAACAGACAGCTGCCTTCATGAGAGAGTCTGGAATTCCACTCTGATTGAGTCTTGATCGCAAAGAGAAAAAAAAAATTGAATCAATAAGAAAAACGAAACGAAATTTTCGGAGAGATGTAGAAAGCGGAAGTTGTAGTTTTGAAAGTGTCCGGTGTCCGCCAAGAGTTGCCGTCTGGTCTGACACAGAAAATCATGAGCGACTTTCAGGAATATCCCGACGTGGTCCAGGAAAACAGGGGCGCTTTGGTAAGATTGATATCATTCTAGCTAACACCTCGTGTAGATTCTCAAGTACATTTGTATAGCCATCATCATCAACTTAGACAAAGAAGATGAGATCGGAGGAGTGACCATAGCTGCTCGTAGTTCAGCCACTTCTTGCCTTCTTCAGTTTTCAGTGAATGGCGCTGTGAAGCTCAGTCACCAATCAATATCATGTCCAATGACAAGAAATAATAAATGTGTATTAAATGTTAATGCTAGTTTTATCTTGTTTATACGTTTAGTTGTCTGTTGAGAAGTAGTGATGATTCACTGAGTTAGAAAATTAGTAGAAAGAGTCTTAGAAAATATCGATAAGAGATAAATAAGTGGCAGAGGAGAGAGTGGAGAGAGTCTGGTTTTACAACTCCCAGAGCAGAGGCTACAGTAAATCAATAAATTCAGATTATTTGTTGATATTTAATTCTCTCACCGTTTATTTTATTTACAAAAAATAAAGTCTATTATTGACTATTGGGCTGGGTTTTTAAAAAAATGTATAAATGTAAAATTTTGTTGAAAACTTTTTGAATTTTCCAATTATAAATTATTGTCACTTTTATTACACACAAACAGCAAGTTGACTAAAGTAGCTCCTAACTTCTGATGCTTGTAAGTTGCTTTCTTTAAGAAGAAACATATTTGTGTTCAAATTGTAGTTTTACCTACTTAACCTACCTAAATGTTGAAGAAACTGTTTTAAGTTTAGGTTTTTTTTAAACTGAAAACTCCATACTTTTTAGTTTGGCTACAACACTTGTCAACACACTGAATGAACACTAGATAGTGCAGGTGTGTGCTACCTCTATCTATCTATCATCCTTTCGAGCCGAAGACGGCGCATAGGGCCATAGGGCAGAACCACAATCTCAAAAACAGAAACCTTGCATGCCAAAAAATGGCACATATTCATTGATATTGCAGAGATCGCTGCTTCTAAAATCTATGGCTCTGTTTCCATAGTAATACTTTTTACAATGATAGCTTGCTTGTCAAACCATCGATAGGTGCTACTTAGGCTGCTAATATTGTTGAATGTTCATTATTATTATTATATTACGTCGCTGATGAATTGCTTTGGTTATGAGTTTAACATTTAGAGTAAGAATAAGACTTCTCTCAATCTACAGAATGCAGGCCGCCTGAAATTACAGCGAAATAGCGTCAACTTTAAAAATATCAAAACAGGAAAAGTGGATCAGTTTCAGAGTGCAGACATTACGAAAGCTCAGTGGTTGAAGAGGGCTAGAGGCCACTGTCTAAAGTTTATCTTGTCCAGTGGGGGCATCCACAGATATGATGGCTTCAAGGACACGGTAATTGACCAGTCATCATTTTTGGTGTTGTTTTTCATTAACCCTAGATTAAGATACCTATCTGTGAGTCACGTTTTCATGCTACCATCGTTACTACATTGCTACCACTTAATTGCTAGATTTAGAGTTAGGAAAACGCAAATTGTTCTGTGAACTTTTGCTACACATCTGTTTGTTTACCCAGCAGAGACACAGGAATCAGATGCTGTTTACGTTAGATATATGGCTTGAAATTCAACCTTATCGTCCCTAAGCTACTGGAGATATTAGTTATCTATTCACATGGTAACCATCAGTCTTTCAATCCAGGTGTATATCCGGCTTTTTCTAAATTCAACTTCATCATCCCATGGTTACCAGAGATATTAGTTATCTATTCACATGGTAACCATCAGTCTTTCAATCCAGGTGTATATCAGGCTTCTTCTAAACGTTGTTTATCATCTACTCCATGTTATATGGTTTGTTTGATGTCTGCACTGACAGCCAAGATTTGTATATCAGGCTTCTTCTAAACGTTGTTTATCATCTACCCCATGTTATATGGTTTGTTTGATGTCTGCACTGACAGCCAAGATTTGTATATCAGGCTTCTTCTAAACGTTGTTTATCATCTACCCCATGTTATATGGTTTGTTTATGTCTGCACTGACAGCCAAGATTTGTATATCAGGCTTCTTCTAAACGTTGTTTATCATCTACTCCATGTTACATGGTTTCTTTTGATGTCTGCACTGACAGCCAAGATTTGTATATCAGGCTTCTTCTAAACGTTGTTTATTATCTACTCCATGTTACATGGTTTCTTTGATGTCTTTGATGCACTGACAGCCAAGATTTCCCCTATCATAGAAAAAAAAACACATTTCTTGACAAATTTGTGCAAAATTTAAAAAAAAAAGCTCCTTTTGCATGATGCCAATAGAGTAGTACTTTTTATGGTTTGCAAGTTTGTGTCTGATCCATCACCAAGGAAACAAATTCTTCACTCAAGGGTCATCGAAAGTAGTAATTAGGGAGAGAGGAATGTTTACTTTAGACAAACTGTCAAAATTTTAAAAATGTGTATTTTGAGGTAGTCAATTTGATGACAGTATCGTAATCTTTTACATCTATTGTCCAACAAGGAAATAATTCTGGAGGCAAAACGGGCACTCTACAAAACAATCTTCATCCCAATGTTGCGCTACCAATGCCAGACCTGGACCCTAGATGCAAGAACAATAAGAAAAATAACCTCTACAGAGATGAAATGTGTTAGACGAATGACAGGAAACAGTCTGAGAGATAAGATCAGAAATGAAGAACTGAGAAAAAAGCTAGGAATAGCCCCCGCCATAGAACATATAAGGAAACAACAGATAAAATGGTTGGCCACGTGACAAGGCAGAAAGATCAAAACACAACACAATGAGCCTTCAGCAAACATTGTGAGAACACCAGACCCAAGGGTCCACCACGAAAAAGATGGATCGATGGAATATTAGAAGCACTAGGAAACATAACAGCAGCAGAGGCGAACAGAAGAGCACACAATTGCAAATTATATCTCCCTTCGATGCTGAAAGGCAGATGAAGAAGGAAAGAAGAAGAAGAAGAAGAATCGTAATCTTGGGTTAATACAATCAATTTGTGAATGTATGTCTGTGTCCTTAAGATGGCATAGATATCCAACATCCATTTTTACAGTGTGATAAATTTCATAGTGATATCAACACACACTTTCTTGCTGTCTCGATCGCATCCATCATATAATAATTTGACAGCGCTCTCTCTCAGCCATTCAAAATGGTTTATGAAATCTGTCTTGGATTGTTAGTGTGTTGAATTTGATAGTAAATGTCAATCAATTGGCTGTGAGGTAAAGTAACATGGGTATTCTGATTGTGTCTTTTTATATACGTGTTGTAAATGCCAAGGTGACATTAATGCCAAATTTGTTTCTGCCGGAAATTAATCGAATCCATCACTTTTTACCGTTCACCGTTGCTAAGGTGATGTCATTCATGTCTTGACCCTGATGGAAAGGGACAAGATAACCGTGTTACATCAATGTCTTGAGCTTTTCCCAGTTAATTATGACAACAACAAAAAAAAAAAAAAAAGGAAAGTACCCCCGTCACGCCAAGCGGTGGCGTATAGGGAATATGGTGTTAGTGACCATAAATTCTACAGACCTTGGGCACATGATTTTTGGAGTAATTTGGTCGGTATTATGCCCGTGCTGCTTTACTTTCCCAGAAAAAAAAAATCTGGTGCCCATATAAGGCTGGGTGAACCCGGAAGCCGTCAGTTGAGATTGAACCCTACCCCTTGTTAATTATGACAAAGTCATAATAAAAAGCAAAATCACTTTAAAAATTAATTATTTCTTTTCTTTTTTTTTAATTGACAACACTGCCTTACAGACATGAATGAAGTGTTTTTGGATTATTTGTGTCCAGGGCTATCTAGCTGTTATATTTTAAACAATCAATTGTGGAACTTGTCTTATTGTTGGTACAATGAGTCTCTTATTCCACTTATTGTAGCTTTGATAATTTGTTTATCCACACATTTCTCTTCTTCTACTTATTGTAGCTTTGATCATTTGTTTATCCACACAATTCTCTTATTCCACTTATTGTAGCTTTGATCATTTGTTTATCCACACAATTCTCTTATTCCACTTCTGTAACTTGATCCTTCATCCAGGAATTTGAGAAACTGGCCAAGTTCATCTCCAACTTTTATGCTGTCAGCCTGGAGAAGGTGGATTTGTCTCTCAAGGGATGGAACTGGGGCTCTGTGGACTTTGAAGGTAATCGTTGAGAGTTACAGAGGTTAGGTGGACTTTGAAGGTAATCAAGTTGAGAGTTAGAGAGGTTAGGTGGACTTTGAAGGTAATCAAGTTGAGAGTTAGAGAGGTTAGGTGGACTTTGAAGGTAATCAAGTTGAGAGTTAGAGAGGTTAGGTGGACTTTGAAGGTAATCAAGTTGAGAGTTAGAGAGGTTAGGTGGACTTTGAAGGTAATCAAGTTGAGAGTTATAGCTTCAGAAGACTTTGAGGGTAATCAAGTTTGAGGTTAGATGGACTTTGAAGGTAATCAAGTTGAGAGTTAGATGGACTTTGAAGGTAATCAAGTTGAGAGTTAGAGGTTAGGTGGACTTTGAAGGTAATTGCGCTGAGAGTTAGAGGTTCGGCAGACTTTGAAGGTAATCAAGTTGAGAGTTAGAGAGGTTAGGTGGACTTTGAAGGTAATCAAGTTGAGTTTGAGGTTAGGTGGACTTTGAAGGTAATCAAGTTGAGAGTAAGAGAGGTTAGGTGGACTTTGAAGGTAATCAAGTTGAGAGTTAGCGAGAGGTTAGGTGGACTTTGAAGGTAATCAAGTTGAGTTTGAGGTTAGGTGGACTTTGAAGGTAATCAAGTTGAGAGTAAGAGAGGTTAGGTGGACTTTGAAGGTAATCAAGTTGAGTTTGAGGTTAGGTGGACTTTGAAGGTAATCAAGTTGAGAGTTAGAGAGGTTAGGTGGACTTTGAAGGTAATCAAGTTGAGTTTGAGGTTAGGTGGACTTTGAAGGTAATTAAGTTGAGAGTAAGAGAGGTTAGGTGGACTTCGTAGGTATTCGAGTTGAGAGGTAGAGGTTAGGTGGACTTTGAAGGTAATCAAGTTGAGAGTTTGAGGTTAGGTGGACTTTGCAGGTATTTGAGTTGAGAGTTAGAGTTAGGTGGATTTTGAAAGTAATCAAGTTGATAGTTAGAGAGGTTAGGTGGACTTTGAAGGTAATCAAGTTGAGAGTTTGAGGTTAGGTGGACTTTGAAAGTAATCAAGCTGTGAGTTAGAGGTTAGGTGGACTTATCTTGATTGTAGGGGTGCTGGAGTAGTTGCCTAGAATATTTGTTGTTTTCTACCTGATGAAGGCTTTTGGTAAAACGTAGTTTGTCTCATCTACAAGTTTAGCTGCTTGATACCATTTTGTGTTTTTATAGGGCATATTGTAATGTACTCAATGATAGCACATTGTAATGTACTCAGTGATGGCATATTGTAATGTACTCAATGATGGCATATTGTAATGTAATCAATCATGGCACATTATAATGTACTCAATGATGGCACATTGTAATGTACTCAATGATGGCATATTATAATGTACTCAATGATGGCACATTGTAATGTACTCAATGATGGCATATTGTAATGTACTCAATGATGTCATATTGTAATGTAATCAATGATGGCATATTGTAATGTAATCAATGATGGCATATTGTAATGTACTCAATGATGGCATATTGTAATGTACTCAGTGATGGCATATTATAATGTACTCAATGATGGCATATTGTAATGTACTCAATGATGGCATATTATAATGTACTCAATGATGGTGATGACATGTTGTACATGCACCCAGTGATGACATGTTGTACATGCACCCAGTGATGACATGTTGTACATGCACCCAGTGATGACATGTTGTACATGCACCCAGTGATGACATGTTGTACATGCACCCGGTGATGACATGTACATGCGCCCGGTGATGACATGTTGTACATGCACCCAGTGATGACATGTTGTACATGCACCCGGTGATGACATGTTGTACATGCGCCCGGTGATAACATGTTGTACATGCCCTCCACAGGAAGTTCCCTCAACTTTAAGGTAGAGAACAGCCTGGCCTTTGAGATCCCACTGACAAATGTCATGAACTCCACCACCGCCAAAACGAGGTGACCATTGAGTTTCACCAGAACGATGATGCTGCCGTGTCCCTGCTGGAGGTCAGATTCCACATTCCACCAGAGCCTGACAATGATGCTGACCCAGTTGTGGTGAGGGTTTATGTTTCTCTCTAGAGTCTCCTATTTTTCTGGTTTCTTCTCTTTTCTTTTTTGTCTTGTTTCTTGTTTGTCTGATAGTTTTTTGTTTCTTGTCTGATAGTTTTTTGTTTCTTGTTTGTCTGATAGTTTTTTGTTTCTTGTCTGATAGTTTTTAGTTTCTTCTTTGTCTGATATTTTTTTGTTTCTTGTCTGATAGTTTTTAGTTTCTTGTTTGTCTGATATTTTTTTGTTTCTTGTCTGATAGTTTTTATTTTCTTGTTTGTCTGTTAGTTTTTTTGTTTCTTGTCTGATCATTTTTAGTTTCTTGTTTATCTGATAGTTTATCTCTTATGTTGATATTTTATCTCTTGTGTTGCTTGTCGTATCTCCCATGTTCCTTAATTATCTTATCTCTTGTGTTGCTTGTCGTATCTCCATGCTCCTTAATTATCTTATCTCTTGTGTTGCTTGTCGTATCTCCCATGTTCCTTAATTATCTTATCTCTTGTGTTGCTTGTCTTATCTCTATAATATCTGCAGGTGTTTCCTGTGTTGTTCTGTACAATGTGTTCCATTTTATCTTTGAGGAAATGTTTCTGCTTTCACTTGTAGAGTCAGACAATGACAGCACTACTACAGTTCTGTGCTTCTACTATTACCTGTAGTGTCACCATAGACAATGACAGCACTACCACAAGTCTGTGCTTCTACTATTACCTGTAGTCACCTATCACAATGACATCACTCTACTATTACCTGTAGTCACCTATCACAATGACATCACTCTACTATTACCTGTAGTCACCTATCACAATGACATCACTCTACTATTACCTGTAGTCACCTATCACAATGACAGCACTACCACAAGTCTGTGCCTCTACTATTACCTGTAAAGCCATCTATCACAATGGCAGTACTACCACAAGTCTGTACTTCTACTATCACATGTAAAGCCATCTATCACAATGACAGCACTACCACAAGTCTGTACTTCTACTATTACCTGTAAAGCCATCTATCACAATGACAGCACTACCACAAGTCTGTGCCTCTACTATTACCTGTAGTCACCTATCACAATGACAGCACTACCACAAGTCTGTACTTCTACTATTACCTGTAAAGCCATCTATCACAATGACAGCACTACCACAAGTCTGTACTTCTACTATCACATGTAAAGCCATCTATCACAATGACAGCACTACCACAAGTCTGTACTTCTACTATTACCTGTAAAGCCATCTATCACAATGACAGCACTACCACAAGTCTGTGCCTCTACTATTACCTGTAGTCACCTATCACAATGACAGCACTACCACAAGTCTGTACTTCTACTATTACCTGTAAAGCCATCTATCACAATGACAGCACTACCACAAGTCTGTACTTCTAATATTACCTGTAAAGCCATCTATCACAATGACAGCACTACCACAAGTCTGTACTTCTACTATTACCTGTAAAGCCATCTATCACAATGACAGCACTACCACAAGTCTGTGCCTCTACTATTACCTGTAGTCACCTATCACAATGACAGCACTACCACAAGTCTGTACTTCTACTATTACCTGTAAAGCCATCTATCACAATGACAGCACTACCACAAGTCTGTACTTCTAATATTACCTGTAAAGCCATCTATCACAATGACAGCACTACCACAAGTCTGTACTTCTACTATTACCTGTAAAGCCATCTATCACAATGACAGCACTACCACAAGTCTGTGCCTCTATTATTACCTGTAAAGCCATCTATCACAATGACAGCACTACTACAAGTCTGTGCTCTACTATTACCTGTAAAGCCATCTATCACAATGACAGCACTACCACAAGTCTGTACTTCTACTATTACCTGTAGTCACCTATCACAATGACAGCACTACCACAAGTCTGTACTTCTACTATTACCTATAGTCACCTATCACAATGACAGCACTACCACAAGTCTATACTTCTACTATTACCTGTAGTCACCTATCACAATGACAGCACTACCACAAGTCTGTGCCTCTACTATTACCTGTACAGTCACCTATCACAATGACAGCACTACCACAAGTCTGTACTTCTACTATTACCTGTAAAGCCATCTATCACAATGACAGCACTACCACAAGTCTGTGCCTCTACTATTACCTGTAAAGCCATCTATCACAATGACAGTACTACCACAAGTCTGTACTTCTACTATTACCTGTACAGTCACCTATCACAATGACAGCACTACCACAAGTTTGCACTTCTACTATCACCTGTACAGTCACCTATCACAATGGCAGCACTACCACAACTCTGCCTCTACTATTACCTGTAGTCACCTATCACAATGACAGCACTACCACAAGTCTGTGCCTCTACTATTACCTTTAGTCACCTATCACAATGACAGCACTACCACAAGTTTGCACTTCTACTATCACCTGTACAGTCACCTATCACAATGGCAGCACTACCACAAGTCTGTGCCTCTACTATTACCTGTAGTCACCTATCACAATGACAGCACTACCACAAGTCTGTGCCTCTACTATTACCTGTAGTCACCTATCACAATGACAGCACTACCACAAGTTTGCACTTCTACTATCACATGTACAGTCACCTATCACAATGGCAGCACTACCACAAGTCTGTGCCTCTACTATTACCTGTAGTCACCTATCACAATGACAGCACTACCACAAGTTTGCACTTCTACTATCACCTGTACAGTCACCTATCACAATGGCAGCACTACCACAAGTCTGTGCCTCTACTATTACCTGTAGTCACCTATCACAATGACAGCACTACCACAAGTCTGTGCCTCTACTATTACCTGTAGGTGTAATCACCTATCACAATGACAGTACTACCACAAGTCTGTGCCTCTACTATTACCTGTAGTCACCTATCACAATGACAGCACTACCACAAGTCTGTGCCTCTACTATTACCTGTAGTCACCTATCACAATGACAGCACTACCACAAGTCTGTGCCTCTACTATTACCTATAGTCACCTATCACAATGACAGCACTACCACAAGTCTGTGCCTCTACTATTACCTGTAGTCACCTATCACAATGACAGCACTACCACAAGTCTGTGCCTCTACTATTACCTGTAGTCACCTATCACAATGACAGCACTACCACAAGTCTGTGCCTCTACTGTTACCTATAGTCACCTATCACAATGACAGCACTACCACAAGTCTGTGCCTCTACTATTACCTGTATAGCCATCTAGTGTTATATATTCATATACTGTTCTACAATATTTTTTTGTTGCCCTGACTGCAGAATTTCCACAAGAATGTGATGGAGTGTGCAGACATCATTCAGATCAGTGGAGAGAGCATCTGTACGCTGTCGGAAGTCCAGTGTCTTACTCCCAGGTAAGGTCATCTTTCCCTGTCAGTACTTCGACAATAGCGGCGTCATGGTTATACACTTGTCACATCCAAGATATGTCATTCTTTGTCTCAATCTTTCCTGTTGTCACAACATTGTTATTCACTTGTCACATCCAAGATATGTCATTCTTTGCCTTAATCTTTCCTGTTGTCACAACATTGTTATACACTTGTCACATCCAAGATATGTCATTCTTTGCCTCAATCTTTCCTGTTGTCACAACATTGTTATTCACTTGTCACATCCAAGATATGTCATTCTTTGCCTCAATCTTTCCTGCTGTCACAACATTCTTATTGTAACTACTGAACTTGCTCATCTTTCCCTAATGTTGGGACTGGAGAAATGTTTACCAAAGATTTTTCTCTTTCTTTCAGAGGTCGGTATGATCTCAAACTGTTCCCAGGATTCCTTCAACTCCACGGCAAGACGTTTGACTACAAGATCCCGTACCAGACCATTCTCCGCCTGTTTCTCTTACCTCACAAAGATGGCAGGCAGATGTATTTTGTGGTAAATATCAGGCTCTATTGTGATTGACTTCAGATGATAACTTTCAAGTGAGAAAACAGTTGTGGGTACATCTGTATAGAGGTGGGGGTCATGATGACTTTCAAGTGAGAAAACAGTTGTGGGTACATCTGTATAGAGGTTGTGTAAGTTCTCATTACACAGTCTCTAGTAGACAAGTTGATGAACTAGTCACTGGCTGGTCCCAGTCTTGGTTGTGTAAGTTCTCATTACACAGAATAGACAAGTTGATGAACTAGTCACAGCCTGGTCCCAGTCTTGTTTGTGTAAGTTCTCATTACACAGTCTCTAGTAGACAAGTTGATGTACATGATGATTATCACCATAGCCTAGACCCAGTGTGGGTAAGCCCTCATTACTATATCTCCAGTGGGCAGCACATGATAGTGGCAGTTCTACAGACCAGATAAACATCAGAATAATCTCAGGGGTAATGGCTTATCAGAAATCAGTAAAGGCCTTGACTACAAGTTTTTGTCTCTTCTCATGTAATTGTTGGACTAACCGTTTTGAGAGCTGAGACCTTATTGTGTACAGTGAGATCTCATTGTGTACAGTGCTGTCTGTCTGATTGTAGACGTGTTTAAATTAACAACATGTGTTGGGCAACTAAACAAAGGGAAGCACGGAAAGTTCCCTGTTCAACTTGAAGAATAACAAACAAATGGTCTGGAAGTGGCAGAAATTTCCATGACTTAAGATTCTGTTGGTCACTTGACATACCCATAGGTTGGACATCAGTGATCAGAAGGGGATAGAAATGGCAAGGAGATGCCAAAAAAAAAAAGTAAGTGGTAAACAAATGAGAGGAGAGGAAAACCATTACTAAAGGATACAAGCAATGCCACCTTGTAGGGAGGGATGGTCTAGAATTAAAATAATGGAGGAAATAATAATGGTAATGAAATTGATGGAGGAAATAATAATGGTAATGAAAATATTGGAGGAAATAATAATGGTAATGAAATTGATGGAGGAAATAATAATGGTAATGAAAATATTGGAGGAAATAATAATGGTAATGAAAATAATGGAGGAAATAATAATGGTAATGAAAATATTGGAGGAAATAATAATGGTAATGAAATTGATGGAGGAAATAATAATGGTAATGAAAATATTGGAGGAAATAATAATGGTAATGAAATTGATGGAGGAAATAATAATGGTAATGAAAATATTGGAGGAAATAATAATGGTAATGAAAATAATGGAGGAAATAATTGTAATGAAATTGATGGAGGACATAAATAATGGTAATGAAAACATTGGAGGAAATAATAATGGTAATGAAATTGATGGAGGAAATAAATAATGGTAATGAAAATATTGGAGGAAATAATAATGGTAATGAAAATGATGGAATAAATAATAATGTTAATGGTAATGAAAATAATGGAGGAAGTAATAATGATAATGAAAATAAAAATAACATCAGAAAGAATTCTTGATAGAAGGAACCTGTTATGATAGAAAGGAATAAATCCTTCTCGAATATAGAGATAATGTAAACATTGTCTTGTCTCCACAGGTTAGCCTTGACCCACCAATCAAGCAAGGTCAAACGAGGTACCATTTCCTCATTCTTCTGTTTCAAAAAGAGGATGAGATGACCTTGGAACTGAATCTGTCAGAGTAAGTCACCATTTGATAGTTTCAGTTGTTGGGATCTGTAAGTCACCATTTGATAGTTTCAGTTGGTGGGATCTGTAGGTCACCATTTGATAGCTTCATTTGGTGGGATCTGTAGGTAACCATTTGATAGTTTCAGTTGTTGGGATCTGTAGGTCACCATTTGATAGCTTCAGTTGGTGGGATCTGTAGGTCACCATTTGATAGTTTCAGTTGTTGGGATCTGTAGGTCACCATTTGATAGTTTCAGTTGTTGGGATCTGTAGGTCACCATTTGATAGCTTCAGTTGGTGGGATCTGTAGGTCACCATTTGATAGCTTCAGTTGTTGGGATCTGTTGGTCACCATTTGATAGCTTCAGTTGGTGGGATCTGTAGGTCACCATTTGATAGCTTCAGTTGTTGGGATCTGTAGGTAACCATTTGATAGTTTTCAGTTGTTGGGATCTGTAGGTCACCATTTGATAGCTTCAGTTGGTGGGATCTGTAGGTCACCATTTGATAGTTTCAGTTCCAATAATTGACCATTTGTTTGCCTAATAATTGACCATTTGTTTGCCTAATAATTGACCAGTTGTTTGCCTAATAATGGACCATTTGTTTGCCTAATAATTGACCATTTGTTGCCTCCCCTCACAGAGAAGATATCAAAAGCAAGTACGAGGACAAGCTACAGAAGGAAATGTCTGGGCTGGAGTTTGAGGTTGTGTGTAAGGTGTTTAAGGCAATCACTGGTCGCAAGATTACTGTTCCTGGTAGCTTTGCTGGGTGAGTCCATTCTCTCTCTCTCTCTCTCTCTCTCCCTCACTCTCTCTCTCCCTCACTCTCTCTCTCCCTCTCCCTACAATCTAAATTGATCATGTATCACATATTTTGCAGATCTTGCCATAGTCCACACCTTTATCTAATGATGTGGTGTGCCAAGTCATTAGTATCTGACTCTGGTTACAAGTGACACACATCTGTGTGTGTGTGAGTGTGTGTTATAATTTAGAGATAGGGTTCAGTGTGTCAGTGATTGTTGTTATAATAGTTTCTTTACTACAAGAAGGAATACCAGTGAATGACCTTCTTCCATCAATAATTGCCTCATACTCCATGACAACTTCCATCAATTATTGCCTCATGATAATTGTTCCATCTACTCCATCACAACTTCCATCAATAATTGTTCCACCCACTCTATCACAACTTCCATCAATTATTGCCTCATGTTCCATCTTCTCCATCACAACTTCCATCAATAATTGTTCCATCTTCTCCATCACAACTTCCATCAATAATTGTTCCATCTTCTCCATCACAACTTCCATCAATTATTGTTCCATCTTCTCCATCACAACTTCCATCAATAATTGTTCCATCTTCTCCATCACAACTTCCATCAATTATTTGTTCCATCTTATCCATCACAGCTTCCATCAATTATTGCCTCATGTTCCACCTACTCCATCACAACTTCCATCAATAATTGTTCCACCTACTCCATCACAACTTCCATCAATAATTGTTCCACCTACTCCATCACAACTTCCATCAATAATTGTTCCACCCACTCCATCACAACTTCCATCAATTATTGCCTCATGTTCCATCTTCTCCATCACAACTTCCATCAATAATTGTTCCATCTTCTCCATCACAACTTCCATCAATAATTGTTCCACCCACTCCATGACAGCCACTCAGGAGCCCAGGCTGTCAGCTGTTCCTACAAGGCTGCCACAGGTTTGCTGTATCCCCTGGACCGTGGCTTTATCTTTGTCCACAAGCCACCCCTTCACATCCGGTTTGATGAAGTGGCCAGTGTTAACTTTGCTCGTAGTGCTGGCAGCACCAGATCTTTTGATTTTGAGGTGGACACAAATGCTGGAGCCACATTCACATTTGTTGGTGTTGAGAAGTAAGTAGTCTTGCTTGTTGTTGTGCCTAGGGGAGCAGTTTTTGTGTTTCTACATAGAGTCATAGAATAAACATCAAGTTTGTGTTTGTATATAGAGCCATAGAAATAAACATCAAGTTTGTACTTGTATAGGTCCATAGAAATAAACATCAAGTTTGTACTTGTATCGGTCCATAGAAATAAACATCAAGTTTGTACTTGTATAGGTCCATAGAAATAAACATCAAGTTTGTACTTGTATAGGTCCATAGAAATAAACATCAAGTTTGTACTTGTATAGGTCCATAGAAATAAACATCAGTTTGTACTTGTATAGGTCCATAGAAATAAACATCAAGTTTGTACTTGTATAGGTCCATAGGAATAAACATCAAGTTTGTGTTTGTATATAGAGCCATAGAAATAAACATCAAGTTTGTGTTTGTATATAGAGCCATAGAAATAAACATCAAGTTTGTACTTGTATATAGAGTCATAGAAATAAACATCAAGTTTGTGTTTGTATATAGAGCCATAGAAATAAACATCAAGTTTGTGTTTGTATATAGAGCCGTTGAGATAAACATCAAGTTTGTACTTGTATATAGAGCTGTTGAGATAAACATCAAGTTTGTACTTGTATATAGAGCCGTTGAGATAAACATCAAGTTTGTACTTGTATATAGGTCCATTGAGATAAACATCAAGTTTGTACTTGTATATAGAGCCGTTGAGATAAACATCAAGTTTGTACTTGTATATAGAGCCGTTGAGATAAACATCAAGTTTGTACTTGTATATAGAGCCGTTGAGGTAAACATCAAGTTTGTACTTGCATATAGAGCCATTGAGATAAACATCAAGTTTGTACTTGTATATAGAGCCGTTGAGATAAACATCAAGTTTGTACTTGCATATAGGTCCATAGAAATAAACATCAAGTTTGTATTTGTATATAGGTCCATAGAAATAAACATCAAGTTTGTACTTGCATATAGGTCCATAGAAATAAACATCAAGTTTGTATTTGTATATAGGTCCATAGAAATAAACATCAAGTTTGTACTTGTATATAGAACCATAGAAATAAACATCAAGTTTGTATTTGTATAGGTCCATAGAAATAAACATCAAGTTTGTACTTGTATATAGAGCCATAGAAATAAACATCAAGTTTGTACTTGTATATAGGTCCATAGAAATAAACATCAAGTTTGTGCTTGTATATAGAGCCGTAGAAAAACACCCAAAATTTTACTTGTGTATAGTCACAAGTCAGGGTGTCCGGTTAGCTTACCACGGCAACAGCCGGGGTTCGTACCCTGGCGAGGACACCTGGGTTTTACTAATTCCCTAAAAATTAGTGGGAGCCGCGATAGCTCAGTGGTTAGTGAACTGGACTACTACGGACAAGGGGTAGGGTTCGATCCCAACCGACGGCTCCGGGTTCACCCAGCCTTAAATGGGTACCGGATTTTTTCTGGGAAAGTAAGCAGCACGGGCGTAATACCGACCACATTACCCCAAAAATCATGTGCTGAAGGTCTGTAAAATATAGGGTCACTAACACCATATTTACCTATACGCCACTTGGCGTGACGGGGGTACTTTACTTTTTACTTTTATAGTCACAAGTCACTCCGCTAGTTGATCTTTGATAATGGAACGTAACAGACAGGTCATGTCACAAGTCACCACCACAAGTTGATCTTTGATAATGGAAGGTAACAGACTGGTCATGTCACAAGTCACTCCGCTAGTTGATCTTTGATAATGGAACGTAACAGACTGGTCATGTTACAAGTCACTCCGCTAGTTGATCTTTGATAATGGAACGTAACAGACTGGTCATGTCACAAGTCACTCCGCTAGTTGATCTTTGATAATGGAAGGTAACAGACAGGTCATGTCACAAGTCACTCCGCTAGTTGATCTTTGATAATGGAAGGTAACAGACAGGTCATGTCACAAGTCACTCCGCTAGTTGATCTTTGATAATGGAACGTAACAGACAGTCATGTCACAAGTCACTCCGCTAGTTGATCTTTGATAATGGAAGGTAACAGACAGGTCATGTTACAAGTCACCACCACAAGTTGATCTTTGATAATGGAAGGTAACAGACTGGTCATGTCACAAGTCACTCCGCTAGTTGATCTTTGATAATGGAACGTAACAGACAGGTCATGTCACAAGTCACTCCGCTAGTTGATCTTTGATAATGGAAGGTAACAGACAGGTCATGTCACAAGTCACTCCGCTAGTTGATCTTTGATAATGGAAGGTAACAGACAGGTCATGTCACAAGTCACTCCGCTTGTTGATCTTTGATAATGGAAGGTAACAGACAGGTCATGTCACAAGTCACTCCGCTAGTTGATCTTTGATAATGGAAGGTAACAGACAGGTCATGTCACAAGTCACTCCGCTAGTTGATCTTTGATAATGGAAGGTAACAGACAGGTCATGTCACAAGTCACTCCGCTAGTTGATCTTTGATAATGGAAGGTAACAGACAGGTCATGTCACAAGTCACTCCACTAGTTGATCTTTGATAATGAAACATAACAGATAGGTCACATCACAAGTCACCCCCACTAGTTGACCTCATACATTCTACTGTTCTGACAATTCTGTTTTCTTTCCATCATTTCACAGAGATGAGTACAGCAGACTCTATGACTTCGTCAAGAGCAAAACCTACGTGTGAAGAACATTGGAGACAAAGGGGTAAGTGTCCACAGGCACCTTCTCAGTGGGAGCTGGATGTTAGTGAATCCTCAATTTTAGTTGCTGTCATTATATTAGTTCTTCCAATTAACTTCCAGATATAGTGAGGGAATAGAGCAATGCTTTTCTGACAGTCTCAGCTACATCATTCGATGATTAATTTCCTTCATGCGATTTCTCAGTTTTACACTGTTTATTTTTAACTGTCCCTCCGTTTTACTCTGTTTATCTTTGATTGCTCTCTTTTTTATTCTGTGTTTATCTTTGACTATCCACTCATTTTACTCTGTATTCTATTACATTGTTCTATTTATCTTTGACTATCCATTCATTTTACTCTGTATTCTATTACATTGTTCTGTATTTCCCATTGTTTTTTTAAATTGTCTCATGTCATTGTGGTTAGTCTATGTCTACCATTGTTGTGGTTGTATCCCACCCCTCTATCATTGTTGTGATTGTCTCCCCCTCCTCCACCATTGTTGTGATTGTCTCCCCCTCCTCCACCATTGTTGTGGTTGTCTCTCCCCCCACCACCACCATTGTTGTGATTGTCTCCCCCTCCTCCACCATTGTTGTGATTGTCTCCCCTCCTCCACCATTGTTGTGATTGTCTCCCCCTCCTCCACCATTGTTGTGATCGTCTCCCCTCCTCCACCATTGTTGTGATCGTCTCCCCTCCTCCACCATTGTTGTGATTGTCTCCCCCTCCTCCGCCATTGTTGTGATTGTCTCCCCTCCTCCACCATTGTTGTGATTGTCTCCCTCTCCTCCACCATTGCTGTGATTGTCTCCCCTCCTCCGCCATTGTTGTGATTGTCTCCCCCTGCTCCACCATTATTGTGGTTGTCTACCCGTCCTCCACCTTTGTTGTGATTGTCTCCCCCTGCTCCACTGTTGTTGTGATTGTCTCCCCCTCCTTCACCATTGTTGTGATGATTTAATGATTGTGTGTGTGATGTCGAACCGTCACAGAGCAAGACCATCTCCTACAACGAAATGTCCGACAGCGACCAGGAAGGTGGTGACCATGACGCCTACCTGGAGAGGATGAAAGCTGAAGGCAAAGACAGGGATGACGACGACAGCGATGACAGCTCAGGTAATACATCTTCATCACCATAATTCCACCTTCTCATTTCTTCTCCGCGAAGCTTTGAGCTTTTATCCCTTGTTTTCTTGCCTTCACTAGTTACTTACACAACTTCACCGTTCACCTTCGATCTAACCAGGTGATGTTAGTCGAGTTGCAGGTTTGCTTGAGTTGGGACAGGGTCTTACTATCCAAGTCGTACGTGGTATCCCTAATCTTCTTAGGATGACAGCAGTTTCTGAACTAAGGCAGACCAATTTGTCCAGTTATTAGAGCACTTTTTTTTAGAAGGTGTAAACATAGACCACCTGTGTGTTACCGGGACTTCATTATGAGACAAGTAAAGAATAGTGACACTGTGACCTTCCAGGCATGTCGTAAGAGGTGACTAAGGAGGTTGATCGATGGCTTGACAAGCTGTCATTGTAAAAAGTATTGTTATGGAAACAGCACCATATATTTTAGAGCAGTGATCTCTGCAATATGTGCCACTTTGGCACGCAAGGTTTCTGTTTTTGAGATTGTGGTTCTGCCCTATTTGCCGTCTTCGGCTCGAAAGGACAATAGATAGATAGAAACATAGACAGTAAAGATCTAAGAATAATAAAGAACATGTACTGGCAACAAACAGCTGCCATAAGGACTGAAAATCAGTTGGGAATGTTTCAACAAATAAAACAGGGTGTTATAGTCCGTTCAGATTCGTTTGCCTAGACATTAATTTATTTTTTTCAAAAACTTATTGTTCATTTGCATTGATCTTTTGAAGTTAGGTTTAGAATACTAATGTCGCTATAAAAATATTTTTTTATCAAAGAAATGTGATCCAGTTTCAAAGATGCCTTATTTAACCTATATTAAAAAAAAGTTAATCGATATTATAAACACCGGCGGGATTATGTAGATGCTTACATCTCACAGCTGATTCTTTAACATATAGGCATGACCTTCACGGCTGAATGCGCACCGTCCTAAAATAGTTATGTTTGCACTATAATTTTTATAAAGAAATGTTACATATGAAATTTCCCGTTTAGCACAAAATGACATTTTAGCCGAAATCGGAAATTATGTGACGTCAAAATCACGGCCGTAGACTCGAGTTCGAGTCATAATTCAGAGGCAAATCTCAATATTTACAGAAAGGAGGCGGCACTATCCATATTATCTTCTGCAAGTCTATGTGAGAATGAATATAAAGGCAAAATATTTTACTGAGCATAACATTACTATAAAGATTTATCAATACTTCTGCAGAGAGCGTAAAAAGGGACATCTTTATTGTTCTTTATCAAACCCTGAGAAGAGAACAATGCATATTTTAGGTTTGTGTAAACGTTCATTTGATCGAATAGTTAAAGGAAGCGGATATTTATTGCCAACAAATGCAAGAAAGCAAGGAAGGAAAGAAACGTTAGACAGTTTTGATAAGGACCTAGTAAAAAGAGAAATCTGTCGAATGTTTGATATAAACGAAGAAGTGACACTTAGAAAGTTGAAGCTTTGGCTGAAAACTAACAACGACATTGAAATATCAAAAACTTCATTATGGAAAATATTAAGAAGTGCAGGCTTCACCTTTAGAAAGTATGCTGGTGGAAAAAACATTATTTGTGAGAAGCCACATCTAGTAGCTCTTAGAAGCAAGTATTTACGTGAAGTGAAGGAAATGCGCGAAAATGATTATGATATTGTTTATTTAGATGAAACTTGGATCAACGCTCATCATACAAATGAAAAGGAATGGCAGTTAGCAGATGGAAGTATTAAAAGATCAGTACCAAGCAGTAAAGGGCAACGTTTGATAGTTGCACATGCAGGTAGCAGACATAATGGTTGTTGCAGAATGCTCATCTCGTTTTCATTTCAAAATCCATAGACAATAGAGACTACCACTCCGAAATGAATGGGCACATATTTAAAGACTGGATCGAGAAAAGTATCCTTCCAATATTAGATCGACCTTCTTGTCTGATAATGGACAATGCTTCATACCATAACGTAGTTAACGTAGAAGATAGAATCCCAACATCATCAAGTACAAAAGATGCAATCAAAACGTGGCTCATAAAAGAACACATACAAGTTAACGACAGCTACTTGAAACCCGAATTGCTTAGCCTTGTAAAACAGACACAACGTACAAAGATATTTAAAATAGACAAGTTAATTCAAGAACATGGCCATAGATGTTTGAGACTACCTCCATATCATGCACACTTAAATCCTATAGAACTAGTTTGGGCAAAGTTAAAGGACACGTAGCATATACAAATAAAACTTTCAAATTATGCGATGTTGAGACACTTACAAATCAGGCTCTATCAAATATAAATAAAGACTACTGGGTAAAATGTGAGGATCATGTGTTACGACAAGAAGAGGAATATTGGAAAAAGGATGGTTTGTTGTTTGTTCAGCCGAAAGCAGTAATCGACCTATTTGACTCGTCTGATTCTGAATGATCATTACTCTGATTAAGTCTACAGATAAATAGTTTGATTTGCAAAATTTCCTAGTTGATTTGTTAAACAGTTTATTGTTCAAGACCACCCAAGCAATCAAAAATATGTTATAAGCAAACCAACAACCATTACTTTGAATGGAAGCCTGCTTGAGTCAGTACAGAAGTTCAGCTATCTTGGATCCACTATTACAGCCACACTTTCCTTAGATGAGGAACTAAATGTACGTATTTGAAAGGCAGCGACAACATTTGGGAAACTCACACCAAGAGCATGGAACTATATCAAATTGACTCTACGAACAAAAGTTCTATATATAATTTAAAATTTGTATACTTGCCACCAAGTAAAATTTTATGGACACGCCTATGGGTCATCGTTGCACTAGATTACTGTAAAACATTTTGATTAGGGTCAAAATAATAGTTACATGGGCAAAGATCAAAGGAATTCGCCGCTTTAAGAAACCGTTATAGCTAGACATCGAGTAACACATATGTTCTCGTGACATGGACATTTTAACACCGTATGCCAAAAATCATGTGAAATCATCAAGAACTTTTTGAATTATAAATCATAACATCTCGGCAAACGAATCTGAACGGACTATAGGCAAGGTTGTGTGCTGTCACCACATATGTTTGATATGTATAGTGAGATTATTTTAAGATCCATAAGGGGCTTGAAATGGTAACAACAAAGAAAAAGACATCACCACAATGCACAATGAAGACAAATGGAACAATATTAAAACAGGTAAATGAATTTAAATATTTGGGAACTTTCTTAACCTCAGATGGAAGATGTACAACAAAGGTGAGAGGCAGAATGGCTTAGGCAATAGCAGCTTTCCAAAAAAATGAGGAAGATACTATGCAATCTATTTTTGACAAAAGAAACAAGAAAAGAGTTCTTAAATATAATGTAGAGCTAGTCTTAACATATGGATGTGAATCATGGACAATAGGACAACAGACAAGAAAATCACTGGAGGTTGTTTGAAATGTGGTTTTACAGAAGAATGTTGAATACCATGGACAGCTAAGAAGAGTAATTAAAATGTTCTGCTGAAAGAGGCCAAAGCAAAAAGAGAGCTAATTTCCGAGATATTAAGAAGAAACAATAATTTTGTGACCATGTAATAAGAAGGGAACAGCTGGAATATATTGTAACAACTGGGAAAATTGAGGGACGAAGAAATAGAAGGAAGCAAAGAGAAAGATACCAGACAGCTTAAATGAATGGCTAAACAGGTCAGGAACAGAAATGATAAATAACTGTTGAAATTGAAAGTCGTAGAGAGACATGATCACCTACGCCAGCAGGCATGGTACTTGACGATGATCATAGCACAGATTGGTCTTGTCCACCAGATGGATATCTTTGGGGCCATGGATCTCCCCTCTGATACCTTCTACTACACACAAAATCAAAACATGAAAGCAAACAAATCCAATACTCAGGCCTCACTGGAAGTAGTTGGATGGAGGTAGAGGAATCTTTCGCCCGTGCGCTGCTGGGGCCCGAAAGGGGTGTAAAGAATAGTGGCGCTGTACCCTACCAGGCATGTTCGTAAGAGGCGAGAAAGGAGGGTTGGGCATGGGATTGGCTATCCCATACTGTAAAAAATAAGCCGAAAAAAAACTTCACAAACATGAACAAGTCAAAGAGAGAAAAAGTAAATCCGCCATCCAGGAAAGAGAAGGGCTATCTGTCTAAGACAGATAGAAGCCGAAATGAAGATAATGGGGAAGACATGGAATGATCTTAAAAGAATGGCAAAAGACAGAACGACTTGGAATGTGTTTGTTGAAGACCTATGCTCCACTGGGAGCTGAAAAGGTAGAAGAAGAAGAAGAGGAATGTTTACAACAGGATCGTAACCTCAAGTTAAGAATGGGGTAGTAGACCAGCCTCATCCTTACATCCAGCCAAATGTCCATGGTTGTAACTAAAGTACCACTTTGAGGTGTCAACAAATAATTCTTTCTATCTCCTCCCCCCACCACACACATTTCCCACAATTTGTGTGTGATTGGGGGGTTGTTGGCTGATCAATCATTGCCACATTTTCATCATTTTTTTATTTTACATTTCTTTGTTGTCAATGTTTATGTTTGCACTAGTTGTGATTGTAAAATGTGTAACAAGTCTATATCAATAGAAGTGAGAAAGAGAGTTTGATGTTGCTATATATAGAGCCAATTCTGACCCATGGAAGCAAATCAAGGACAGTAGACAAACAAATGAAAAGACGATTAGAGACCACAGACTTTGGATTTCTCAGATGAATGTTGAAAGTTCCCTGGATAGCTAAAAAGACCAACGAGGACATTCTCAAATAGGCCAACACAAAAAGGGAGCTCCTAAAAAAACATCAGAAAGAAACAATCAACATTTTTCTGGCACATCGTGAGAAGAGGAAAGTTGGAATACTTGGTTACAACTGGCAAAATACAGGGAAAGAGATTGCAGAAGACAAAGACAGAATATTCTAGATAACTTGGTGTCATGGCGTGGAAACAGTCAACAACAGAACTGATACGATGTGTTGTAGATAGAAGATTGTGGAAGGACATGATCACTTCATCATCATCATCATCGTGTGCCTTCTCCGCAATGAAGCTTGGCTACCATGGATTGCCATTCTACTCTGTTTCTTGCTTTGATGGTGCAGGCTGTCATAGATTGACTTGTCCATCTTTTGATGTTACTCGTTCATGTTAGTCTTGGTCTGCTCTGCCTCTTTTACCTTGTATTTTTCCTTCCAATATTACTTTTAGTAGGCTGTTGTGTCTTTTAACATGCCCCAAAAATTTGATCGCTTACACCCGCCGATATGGCTCATGATTGTAAAGTCCACATTACTTTTACGATAATTACATCAAGACTAGTTTTATGAAAGAAGTTGTCCCCACTACTTGTGATGATGATGTTTCTTTCACAGACGAGTCGTTTAATCCTGGAGAGAGTGGCAGTGAAGTAGCTGAGGAGTAAGTTGACGTTTTGTTTTTGTCTCTTCACTTGATTGAATCTGGAAAATGTGTCAGAATGAGAGAATCTGGAAAATGTGTCTGAATGAGAGAATCTGGAAAACGTGTCAGAATGAGAGAATCAGGTAAATGTGTCAGAATGAAAGAATCTGGAAAATGTGTCTGGATGAGAGAATCTGGAAAATGTGCCAGAATGAAAGAATCTGGAAAATGTGCCAGAATGAAAGAATCTGGAAAATGTGCCAGAATGAAAGAATCTGGAAAATGTGCCAGAATGAAAGAATCTGGAAAATGTGCCAGAATGAAAGAATCTGGAAAATGTGCCAGAATGAAAGAATCTGGAAAATGTGCCAGAATGAAAGAATCTGGAAAATGTGCCAGAATGAAAGAATCTGGAAAATGTGCCAGAATGAAAGAATCTGGAAATGTGTGAGAATGAGAGAATCTGGAAAACGTGTTAGAATGAGAGAATCTGGAAAATGTGTCAGAATGAAAGAATCTGGAAAATGTGTGAGAATGAGAGAATCTGGAAAACGTGCCAGAATGAAAGAATCTGGAAAATGTGCCAGAATGAAAGAATCTGGAAAATGTGCCAGAATGAAAGAATCTGGAAAATGTGCCAGAATGAAAGAATCTGGAAAATGTGCCAGAATGAAAGAATCTGGAAAATGTGCCAGAATGAAAGAATCTGGAAGGCTGGTGTCAGAGAGAGGTTTGAGCAAACCAAGACACAGTTGAAGTGTGTGAGAATGAGAGAATCTGGAAGGCTGGTGTCAGAGAGAGGTTTGAGCAAGCCAAGACACAGTTGAAGTGTGTGAGGCTTATCCTTGTTAATGCCATGTGTTCTCAGTTCTGTTCCATCCTTCGTTCACTTGTTGATTGGCTTCTATTTGGAATACTCTTATTGGTTATATAATTGGAGTACTTTTCTTGGTTATATAATTGGAGTACTCTTATTGGTTATATAATTGGAATACTCTTATTGGTTATATAATTGGAATACTCTTATTGGTTATATAATTGGAGTACTCTTATTGGTTATATAATTGGAATACTCTTATTGGCTATATAATTGGAGTACTCTTCTTGGTTATATAATTGGAGTACTCTTATTGGTTATATAATTGGAATACTCTCATTGGTTATATAATTGGAATACTCTTATTGGCTATATAATTGGAATACTCTCATTGGCTATATAATTGGAATACTCTTATTGGCTATATAATTGGAATACTCTTATTGGTTATATAATTGGAATACTCTCATTGGCTATATAATTGGAATACTCTTATTGGCTATATAATTGGAATACTCTTATTGGTTATATAATTGGAATACTCTCGTTGGTTATATAATTGGAATACTCTCGTTGGTTATATAATTGGAATACTCTCGTTGGTTATATAATTGGAATACTCTCGTTGGCTATATAATTGGAATACTCTCATTGGTTATATAATTGGAATACTCTTATTGGCTATATAATTGGAATACTCTTATTGGTTATATAATTGGAATACTCTCATTGGCTATATAATTGGAATACTCTCATTGGCTATATAATTGGAGTACTCTTATTGGTTATATAATTGGAATACTCTTATTGGTTATATAATTGGAATACTCATTGGCTATATAATTGGAATCCTCTCATTTGCTATATAATTGGAATCCTCTCATTGGCTATATAATTGGAATCCTCTCATTTGCTATATAATTGGAATCCTCTCATTTGCTATATAATTGGAATCCTCTCATTTGCTATATAATTGGAATCCTGTCTCAAATCACTGTTGAATCAGACCTGACAGTTATCTGACCAGCATCCTTGCAACTATGCGTGTTTCGGCCATTTTATATTCCTTAGTCACATGTCCTTATTGACCAATCACACAATTTGTTGGTGTCGATAGGGTCTACATGCCTTTCTAGGATCATTCTGACTCAAGTCACAAATTTGTTTGTACGACCCATCTAGCCCTCACATTGTGTGACCCATCTAGCCCTTACATTGTGTGACCCATCTAGCCCTTACATTGTGTGACCCATCTAGCCCTTACATTGTGTGACCCATCTAGCCCTTACATTGTGTGACCCATCTAGCCCTTACATTGTGTGACCCATCTAGCCCTTACATTGTGTGACCCATCTAGCCCTCACATTGTGTGACCCATCTAATCCTCACATTGTATGACCCATCTAACCCTCACATGTATGACCAATCCAACCCTCACATGTATGACCAATCCAACCCTCACATTGTATGACCCATCCAACCCTCACATGTATGACCAATCTAACCCTCACATTGTGTGACCCTTCTAGCCCTCACATTGTATGACCAATCTAACCCTCACAATGTATGACCCATCTAACCCTCACTTTGTATGACCCATCTAGCCCTCACATTGTGTGACCAATCTAACCCTCACAATGTATGACCCATCTAACCCTCACATGTATGACCCAACTAACCCTCACATGTATGACTAATCCAACCCTCACATTTATGACCCATCTAACCCTCACATATTACCTATCTAACCCTCACATTTATGACCCATCTAACACTCACATGTATGACTCATCTAACCCACATGTGTGACTTATCTAACCCTCACATGTGTGACCCATCTAACACTCACATGTATGACTCATCTAACCCTCACATTGTATGACCCATCTAACCCTCACATTGTATGACCCATCTAACCTCACATTGTATGACCCATCTAACCCCACATTGTATGACCCATCTAACCCTCACATTGTATGACCCATCCAACCCTCACATTGTATGACTCCTATTCCAGATATGACAGCAACCCTCCCACTACCTCTGACTCCGACTCTGACTCTGATTACACTGGTGAGAGCAGTGCAGGCGATGAGGAGGGCTCTGAAGCAGAGGAGAGACGTAAAGTGAGAGAAGAGAAGAAGAAGGAGAAAGAGCAGAAGAAACTGGAGAAGGAGAAAGAGAAGGAGGAGAAGAAGAAGGAGAAGGCAAAAGCAACAAAGACAGCAAAGACTGTTGTAAGTGTAAAGTGGTTGCTGTAGGCGTTACATGTTGTAAGTGTAAAGTGGTTGCTGTAGGCGTTACATGTTGTAAGTGTAAAGTGGTTGCTGTAGGCGTTACATGTTGTAAGTGTAAAGTGGTTGCTGTAGGCATTACATGTTGTAAGTGTAAAGTGGTTGCTGTAGGCATTACATGTTGTAAGTGTAAAGTGGTTGCTGTAGGCGTTACATGTTGTAGGTGTAAAGTGGTTGCTGTAGGCATTACATGTTGTAGGTGTAAGATGGTTGCTGTAGGCATTGCATGTTGTAAGTGTAAAATGGTTGCTGTAGGCATTACATGTTGTAGGTGTAAGATGGTTGCTGTAGGCATTACATGTTGTAGGTGTAAGATGGTTGCTGTAGGCATTACATGTTGTAGGTGTAAGATGGTTGCTGTAGGCATTACATGTTGTAGGTGTAAGATGGTTGCTGTAGGCATTACACGTTGTAGGTGTAAGATGGTTGCTGTAGGCATTACACGTTGTATGTGTAAGATGGTTGCTGTAGGCATTACACGATGTATGTGTAAGATGATTGCTGTAGGCATTACATGTTGTAGGTGTAAGATGATTGCTGTAGGCATTACATGTTGTAGGTGTAAGATGGTTGTTGTAGGCATTACATGTAGGTGTAAGATGGTTGTTGTAGGCATTACATGTTGTAGGTGTAAGATGGTTGTTGTAGGCATTACATGTTGTAGGTGTAAGATGGTTGTTGTAGGCATTACATGTTGTAGGTGTAAGATGGTTGTTGTAGGCATTACATGTTGTAGGTGTAAGATGGTTGTTGTAGACATTACATGTTGTAGGTGTAAGATGGTTGTTGTAGACATTACATGTTGTAGGTGTAAGATGGTTGTTGTAGGCATTACATGTTGTAGGTGTAAGATGGTTGTTGTAGACATTACATGTTGTAGGTGTAAGATGGTTGTTGTAGGCATTACATGTTGTAGGTGTAAGATGGTTGTTGTAGGCATTACATGTTGTAGGTGTAAGATGGTAGGTATGACGTGGGACCAACATGGAGCAATGTGATAACACTTGACTTGTGTAACCTTGCAGAAGGAGGGTGGAACTAGGAAGAGAAAGGCTGGCAAAGACAAGGATCCCAACAGGCCCAAGAGACCACAGTCGGCCTACTTTATCTGGCTGAATGAGCATAGGGAGCAGATTAAGGAGGAGATCCCAGGCATTTCCGTCACAGACTTGTCCAAGAAGGCCGGAGAAATGTGGAAGGAGGTCACAGACAAAACGGTAGGTAACACTGTCGACTGATTGTTATGTTGTGGTCATGTTGGTGGTGGTCATGAGACAGGACAGACTTGGGAGAAGAGACTTTGACAAAGCAGACTTATCCAGGAGTAGCAGGAGAAATGTGGAAGGAGGTCACAGACAAAACGGTAGGTAACACTGTCGACTGATTGTTATGTTGTGGTCATGTTGGTGGTGGTCATGAGACAGGACAGACTTGGGAGAAGAGACTTTGACAAAGCAGACTTATCCAGGAATAGCAGGAGAAATGTTCCACACTTTTCTTGTGTCTCCTTCAAGATTCAAGGACTCTGTTTTCTCTTTCCAGCATCTCCGTCTGGCTTGTAGTTTAGCCCATTGAAATTTGGCCTTAGATTATAGTTATTGTGGTGTTCCGGGCAAGGGTTATTTTCTGTTTGCTTTCAAGATATTTCCATGTCATTGTGCAGTTGCTCTGCTTCACTACTCCAGTATGATTTGTAATGTTTCCGTGTCCTCTAGGTATTGTTTCACTGGCAGCTTGTATTATTAGTCTACTGAATTCATCAACTATTTTGTTGATGTCTCTCTCTGTATTGTTATCTGTAGTTAGTTATTGACTGAACTCTGCAAGCACCACAGGGTTGCCCTGCAGTGGATCCCATCTTACTGTGGAATACCAGGAAATGAGAAAGCAGATCAGCTGGCTAAAGATGGCACAACAGACACACAACTAGATGTACCTGTTATATACCATCAGAAGAAACAGGTAATCAAATCGATCAGAAGACCACAAGCCTCAAATCAGGATGCCTTTCATAATATGAATAGATATGAACAAGTTATCATTACACGCCTCAGAACAGGACACAACCGACTCCATAGTCACATGTATACAAAATTCAAGATCAGCACCTCAACTACTTGTACATGTGGACAGGCGCCCCAGACTGCTGAACACATACTTCAAGACTGTACTGAATATAGTAGACTGAGGAAAATCCATTGGTCCATAGATACAACACTACAGGCGCCCCAGACTGCTGAACACATACTTTAAGGCTGTACTGAATATAATAGACTGAGGAAAATCCATTGGTCCATGGATACAACACTACAGGCGCCCCAGACTGCTAAACACATACTTCAAGGCTGTACTGAATATAGTAGACTGAGGAAAATCCATTGGTCCATAGATACAACACTACAGGCGCCCCAGACTGCTAAACACATACTTCAAGGCTGTACTGAATATAGTAGACTGAGGAAAACCCATTGGCCCATAGATACAACACTATAGACAAAACTATATGGGCCACTGCAAGAATTACAAAAGACAGTAAAATTTATACAGGAAATGACACTGCAAATATAGACAATGTTTTAGGCGAATGAAAGATTCATAGATCTGTGGACTGACCAAGACTGAGATTGTCTGACATCTTATGTGTGGTCTAACTCCTGACTGAGGTCATCTGACATCTTATCTGTCAATTGTCTCCTTACTGAGATCATCTTGACTTATCTGTCAACTGTCTCCTGACTGAGATCGCCTTGACATCTTATCTGTCAACTGTCTCCTGACTGAGATCATCTTGACATCTTATTTGTCAACTGTCTCCTGACTGAGATCGTCTTGACATCTTATTTGTCAACTGTCTCCTGACTGAGATCGTCTTGACATCTTATTTGTCAACTGTCTCCTGACTGAGATCATCTGACATCTTATTTGTCAACTGTCTCCTGACTGAGATCATCTTGACATCTTATTTGTCAACTGTCTCCTGACTGAGATCGTCTTGACATCTTATTTGTCAACTGTCTCCTGACTGAGATCGTCTTGACATCTTATTTGTCAACTGTCTCCTGACTGAGATCATCTTGACATCTTATTTGTCAACTGTCTCCTGACTGAGATCGTCTTGACATCTTATTTGTCAACTGTCTCCTGACTGAGATCATCTTGACATCTTATTTGTCAACTGTCTCCTGACTGAGATCATCTTGACATCTTATTTGTCAACTGTCTCCTGACTGAGATCGTCTTGACATCTTATTTGTCAACTGTCTCCTGACTGAGATCGTCTTGACTTATCTGTCAACTGTCTCCTGACTGAGATCATCTGACATCTTATTTGTCAACTGTCTCCTGACTGAGATCGTCTTGACTTATCTGTCAACTGTCTCCTGACTGAGATCATCTTGACATCTTATTTGTCAACTGTCTCCTGACTAAGATCGTCTTGACTTATCTGTCAACTGTCTCCTGACTGAGATCATCTGACATCTTATTTGTCAACTGTCTCCTGACTGAGATCATCTTGACATCTTATTTGTCAACTGTCTCCTGACTGAGATCATCTTGACATCTTATTTGTCAACTGTCTCCTGACTGAGATCATCTGACATCTTATTTGTCAACTGTCTCCTGACTGAGATCATCTTGACATCTTATTTGTCAACTGTCTCCTGACTGAGATCATCTTGACATCTTATTTGTCAACTGTCTCCTGACTGACATCGTCTTGACTTATCTGTCAACTGTCTCCTGACTGAGATCATCTTGACATCTTATTTGTCAACTGTCTCCTGACTGAGATCATCTTGACATCTTATTTGTCAACTGTCTCCTGACTGAGATCGTCTTGACTTATCTGTCAACTGTCTCCTGACTGAGATCATCTGACATCTTATTTGTCAACTGTCTCCTGACTGAGATCATCTGACATCTTATTTGTCAACTGTCTCCTGACTGAGATCATCTTGACATCTTATTTGTCAACTGTCTCCTGACTGAGATCGTCTTGACTTATCTGTCAACTGTCTCCTGACTGAGATCATCTGACATCTTGTTTGTCAACTGTCTCCTGACTGAGATCATCTTGACATCTTATTTGTCAACTGTCTCCTGACTGAGATCGTCTTGACATCTTATTTGTCAACTGTCTCCTGACTGAGATCGTCTTGACTTATCTGTCAACTGTCTCCTGACTGAGATCATCTGACATCTTATTTGTCAACTGTCTCCTGACTGAGATCATCTTGACATCTTATTTGTCAACTGTCTCCTGACTGAGATCATCTTGACATCTTATTTGTCAACTGTCTCCTGACTGAGATCATCTTGACATCTTATTTGTCAACTGTCTCCTGACTGAGATCATCTTGACATCTTATTTGTCAACTGTCTCCTGACTGAGATCATCTTGACATCTTATTTGTCAACTGTCTCCTGACTGAGATCGTCTTGACATCTTATTTGTCAACTGTCTCCTGACTGAGATCGTCTTGACTTATCTGTCAACTGTCTCCTGACTGAGATCGTCTTGACATCTTATTTGTCAACTGTCTCCTGACTGAGATCGTCTTGACATCTTATTTGTCAACTGTCTCCTGACTGAGATCGTCTTGACTTATCTGTCAACTGTCTCCTGACTGAGATCATCTGACATCTTATTTGTCAACTGTCTCCTGACTGAGATCATCTTGACATCTTATTTGTCAACTGTCTCCTGACTGAGATCGTCTTGACTTATCTGTCAACTGTCTCCTGACTGAGATCATCTTGACATCTTATTTGTCAACTGTCTCCTGACTGAGATCATCTGACATCTTATTTGTCAACTGTCTCCTGACTGAGATCATCTTGACATCTTATTTGTCAACTGTCTCCTGACTGAGATCATCTGACATCTTATTTGTCAACTGTCTCCTGACTGAGATCATCTGACATCTTATCTGTCAACTGTCTCCTGACTGAGATCATCTGACATCTTATCTGTCAACTGTCTCCTGACTGAGATCATCTTGACATCTTATTTGTCAACTGTCTCCTGACTGAGATCGTCTTGACTTATCTGTCAACTGTCTCCTGACTGAGATCATCTGACATCTTATTTGTCAACTGTCTCCTGACTGAGATCATCTTGACATCTTATTTGTCAACTGTCTCCTGACTGAGATCGTCTTGACATCTTATTTGTCAACTGTCTCCTGACTGAGATCGTCTTGACTTATCTGTCAACTGTCTCCTGACTGAGATCATCTGACATCTTATTTGTCAACTGTCTCCTGACTGAGATCATCTTGACATCTTATTTGTCAACTGTCTCCTGACTGAGATCGTCTTGACATCTTATTTGTCAACTGTCTCCTGACTGAGATCATCTTGACATCTTATTTGTCAACTGTCTCCTGACTGAGATCATCTTGACATCTTATTTGTCAACTGTCTCCTGACTGAGATCATCTTGACATCTTATTTGTCAACTGTCTCCTGACTGAGATCATCTGACATCTTATTTGTCAACTGTCTCCTGACTGAGATCATCTTGACATCTTATTTGTCAACTGTCTCCTGACTGAGATCATCTTGACATCTTATTTGTCAACTGTCTCCTGACTGAGATCATCTTGACATCTTATTTGTCAACTGTCTCCTGACTGAGATCGTCTTGACATCTTATTTGTCAACTGTCTCCTGACTGAGATCGTCTTGACATCTTATTTGTCAACTGTCTCCTGACTGAGATCGTCTTGACTTATCTGTCAACTGTCTCCTGACTGAGATCGTCTTGACATCTTATTTGTCAACTGTCTCCTGACTGAGATCGTCTTGACATCTTATTTGTCACTGTCTCCTGACTGAGATCGTCTTGACTTATCTGTCAACTGTCTCCTGACTGAGATCATCTGACATCTTATTTGTCAACTGTCTCCTGACTGAGATCATCTTGACATCTTATTTGTCAACTGTCTCCTGACTGAGATCATCTGACATCTTATTTGTCAACTGTCTCCTGACTGAGATCATCTTGACATCTTATTTGTCAACTGTCTCCTGACTGAGATCATCTTGACATCTTATTTGTCAACTGTCTCCTGACTGAGATCATCTTGACATCTTATTTGTCAACTGTCTCCTGACTGAGATCATCTTGACATCTTATTTGTCAACTGTCTCCTGACTGAGATCGTCTTGACATCTTATTTGTCAACTGTCTCCTGACTGAGATCGTCTTGACTTATCTGTCAACTGTCTCCTGACTGAGATCGTCTTGACATCTTATTTGTCAACTGTCTCCTGACTGAGATCGTCTTGACATCTTATTTGTCAACTGTCTCCTGACTGAGATCGTCTTGACTTATCTGTCAACTGTCTCCTGACTGAGATCATCTGACATCTTATTTGTCAACTGTCTCCTGACTGAGATCATCTTGACATCTTATTTGTCAACTGTCTCCTGACTGAGATCGTCTTGACTTATCTGTCAACTGTCTCCTGACTGAGATCATCTTGACATCTTATTTGTCAACTGTCTCCTGACTGAGATCATCTGACATCTTATTTGTCAACTGTCTCCTGACTGAGATCATCTTGACATCTTATTTGTCAACTGTCTCCTGACTGAGATCATCTGACATCTTATTTGTCAACTGTCTCCTGACTGAGATCATCTGACATCTTATCTGTCAACTGTCTCCTGACTGAGATCATCTGACATCTTATCTGTCAACTGTCTCCTGACTGAGATCATCTTGACATCTTATTTGTCAACTGTCTCCTGACTGAGATCGTCTTGACTTATCTGTCAACTGTCTCCTGACTGAGATCATCTGACATCTTATTTGTCAACTGTCTCCTGACTGAGATCATCTTGACATCTTATTTGTCAACTGTCTCCTGACTGAGATCGTCTTGACATCTTATTTGTCAACTGTCTCCTGACTGAGATCGTCTTGACTTATCTGTCAACTGTCTCCTGACTGAGATCATCTGACATCTTATTTGTCAACTGTCTCCTGACTGAGATCATCTTGACATCTTATTTGTCAACTGTCTCCTGACTGAGATCGTCTTGACATCTTATTTGTCAACTGTCTCCTGACTGAGATCATCTTGACATCTTATTTGTCAACTGTCTCCTGACTGAGATCATCTTGACATCTTATTTGTCAACTGTCTCCTGACTGAGATCATCTTGACATCTTATTTGTCAACTGTCTCCTGACTGAGATCATCTGACATCTTATTTGTCAACTGTCTCCTGACTGAGATCATCTTGACATCTTATTTGTCAACTGTCTCCTGACTGAGATCATCTTGACATCTTATTTGTCAACTGTCTCCTGACTGAGATCATCTTGACATCTTATTTGTCAACTGTCTCCTGACTGAGATCATCTTGACATCTTATTTGTCAACTGTCTCCTGACTGAGATCGTCTTGACATCTTATTTGTCAACTGTCTCCTGACTGAGATCGTCTTGACTTATCTGTCAACTGTCTCCTGACTGAGATCGTCTTGACATCTTATTTGTCAACTGTCTCCTGACTGAGATCGTCTTGACATCGTCTTGACATCTTATTTGTCAACTGTCTCCTGACTGAGATCGTCTTGACTTATCTGTCAACTGTCTCCTGACTGAGATCATCTGACATCTTATTTGTCAACTGTCTCCTGACTGAGATCATCTTGACATCTTATTTGTCAACTGTCTCCTGACTGAGATCGTCTTGACTTATCTGTCAACTGTCTCCTGACTGAGATCATCTTGACATCTTATTTGTCAACTGTCTCCTGACTGAGATCATCTGACATCTTATTTGTCAACTGTCTCCTGACTGAGATCATCTTGACATCTTATTTGTCAACTGTCTCCTGACTGAGATCGTCTTGACATCTTATTTGTCAACTGTCTCCTGACTGAGATCATCTGACATCTTATTTGTCAACTGTCTCCTGACTGAGATCATCTGACATCTTATCTGTCAACTGTCTCCTGACTGAGATCATCTGACATCTTATCTGTCAACTGTCTCCTGACTGAGATCATCTGACATCTTATTTGTCAACTGTCTCCTGACTGAGATCGTCTTGACATCTTATTTGTCAACTGTCTCCTGACTGAGATCATCTTGACATCTTATTTGTCAACTGTCTCCTGACTGAGATCGTCTTGACATCTTATTTGTCAACTGTCTCCTGACTGAGATCGTCTTGACATCTTATTTGTCAACTGTCTCCTGACTGAGATCGTCTTGACTTATCTGTCAACTGTCTCCTGACTGAGATCATCTGACATCTTATTTGTCAACTGTCTCCTGACTGAGATCATCTGACATCTTATTTGTCAACTGTCTCCTGACTGAGATCGTCTTGACTTATCTGTCAACTGTCTCCTGACTGAGATCATCTGACATCTTATCTGTGGATTGACTCATGACTGAGATCATCTGACATCTTATCTGTGGATTGACTCATGACTGAGATCGTCTGACATCTTATCTGTTGCAGTAGTGCACTGTTAGCTACTGATACTGCACTCCTACACATTTTGTGTATTTTCATACTTTCCTGTGTGTCTCTACCCCCACATTGAGTAGACTAGACATCACTAATGTTATTTCTACCTTCCCTATATTTCTGTCCACTTATGTGAAACTCTACACACATCCCCCACATTGTGTGTGGTGGCCAGGAATGGGAAGAGAAAGCCAAGGAAGCCAAGGCAGAGTACCAGAAGGCCATGGAAGAGTATAACCGGAACAAGCCCTCAGACAGTGAGCCTGAAGAGGAGGAGGCAAAGGCTCCAACTAAATCCAAGCCAAAGGTTTCACCAAAGAAAAAGGTACAGGCATCATTGCTGTGGTTTGTGTTGTGGGAAGTGTGTTGTGAATACTTGATGTGTGTGGGGTTAGCTCTGAGACTAGACAAAGAGTGTGTTGTGAATACTTGATGTGTGTGGGGTTAGCTCTGAGACTAGACAAAGAGTGTGTTGTGAATACTTGATGTGTGTGGGGTTAGCTCTGAGACTAGACAAAGTGTGTGTTGTGAATACTTGATGTGTGTGGGGTTAGCTCTGAGACTAGACAAAGAGTGTGTTGTGAATACTTGATGTGTGTGGGGTTAGCTCTGAGACTAGACAAAGAGTGTGTTGTGAATACTTGATGTGTGTGGGGTTAGCTCTGAGACTAGACAAAGAGTGTGTTGTGAATACTTGATGTGTGTGGGGTTAGCTCTGAGACTAGACAAAGAGTGTGTTGTGAATACTTGATGTGTGTGGGGTTAGCTCTGAGACTAGACAAAGTGTGTGTTGTGAATACTTGATGTGTGTGGGGTTAGCTCTGAGACTAGACAAAGTGTGTGTTGTGAATACTTGATGTGTGTGGGGTTAGCTCTGAGACTAGACAAAGAGTGTGTTGTGAATACTTGATGTGTGTGGGGTTAGCTCTGAGACTAGACAAAGAGTGTGTTGTGAATATTTGAAGGGTGTATGACATTTATGTGTGCTGGAGACTCGTAATTGGTTCTGTTGGACATATATTTATGAATGGAGGAAATTCAGAAATGAACACGTTGAATGGACAATTCTATATGTGGAGGACATGTTGGATGGACAATTCTATATGTGGAGTATACGTTGGATGGACAATTCTATATGTGGAGTATACGTTGGATGGACAATTCTATATGTGGAGTATACGTTGAATGGACAATTCTATATGTGGAGGATACATTGAATGGACAATTCTATATGTGGAGTATACGTTGAATGGACAATTCTATATGTGGAGGATACGTTGGATGGACAATTCTATATGTGGAGTATACGTTGAATTGACAATTCTATATGTGGAGGATACATTGGATGGACAATTCTATATGCGGAGGACACGTTGGATGGACAATTCTATATGTGGAGGACATGTTGGATGGACAATTCTATATGTGGAGTATACGTTGGATGGACAATTCTGTATGTGGAGTATATGTTGGTTGGACAATTCTATATGTGGAGGAAATGTTGGATGGACAATTCTATATGTGGAGTAAACGTTGGATGGACAATTCTGTATGTGGAGTATATGTTGGATGGACAATTCTATATGTGGAGTATACGTTGGATGGACAATTCTATATGTGGAGTATATGTTGGATGGACAATTCTATATGTGGAGTATACGTTGGATGGACAATTCTATATGTGGAGGATACGTTGGATGGACAATTCTATATGTGGAGGATACTCATGTTGGAAGTTCTTGTGTTTGCTGGTTTAGATTTACACTCCACAATCCCCATCAAGGCCAGCTCCTTGTCGTGGGGATGGGGCTTAACAGTCACCAGGGACTGAAAACCAAGACTGGCCAGGCCTTCCTACACCCGTGCAAGACCACAGTCTGCTCTAGCAATTTTAAGTGCTGAAGTCGGAGGCAACCAGCCAAAAGGCGCACTACAAAAATCAGGATGCCACGCACTCACGCCAATGGGAAGCATGCCTATAACTGCAAATCGATATGGCACTCGCCCTGTGATGGACACTCAGGCAGGTGCAGCGCCGGGCCCTCAGCCTCGAAAGGGCCCAACCTATATTACTGGATGTCCTTCTCAATCGCTCTGTGGAGTCAGGGGCGAGAGAATAGAGTTACTGGCCAACCCAAAATAAGACCACTCAAAATAATGCACTGGAATGCTGAAGGCATCAACAGCAAAAGAGATGGGTACAGTAAAAAGATAGAATTAGAAAATATCCTGCATGAAGAACAAGTAAGCATATGCTGTTTGCAGGAAACCCATCTAAACAACGACATAGCCTTGAAGATTAGGGGATACCAGTGCTACCGATCTGACAGGAAAAACAGACAAAAGGGCGGAATACTGACTCTTGTAAGGAACAACATTAATGCATGTCAGATTGAAGTGTATATGGATGGGGCGGAATATCAAATACTGCACCTCAGGACAGGAAATACAGACTTCCATCTACTAAACTACTACTGTCCGAGTGACCGCCCACTAGCACTAGACACAATTACATTAAAAGAAAGAATAATTGTATGTGGAGACTTTAACAGCCATTCACAGAGCTGGGGCTATGAAGATATGGACAAGAGAGGTGAAGAACTTGAAAATTGGCAGGATGACAATGGGCTTATACTATTAAACCAGGCAACAGATCCACCAACATTCTATTCCAGATCATGGCATACCACATCTACACCAGACCTTGCTTTCCATTCACCAGACCTGGATTGGAATATCACACGTATTGTTGGGAAACAACTTGGAGGCAGCGACCACCGACCTGTCTTTTTAGTGGTGCAAAATGAGGCCGTCAGGGAGAGCAGCACTCTCTCCAGATGGAATTACAAAAAGGCAGACTGGAAAATGTATCAACATTACACCAGTGTACTGACTAAAGATCTAAATACAGACAGAGACATCAACAAAATAGTTGATGAATTCAGTAGACTAATAATACAAGCTGCCAGTGAAACAATACCCAGAGGGGCACGGAAACACTACAAACCATACTGGAATAGTGAACTAGAGCAACTGCACAATGACATGGAAACATCTCGAAAACAAGCAGAAAATAACCCCTGCCAGGAACACCACAATAACTACCAGCATGCTAAAGCCAAATTTCAATGGGCTAAACTACAAGCCAGACGGAGAAGTTGGAAAGAGAAAACAGAGTACATGAATCTAGAACGAGACACAAGAAAAGTGTGGAAGCTTGTAAAACAGCTGAATGATGAGGGTACAGAAGGGAACACAAAAATTACCCTGAAGAAGGATGGAAACATTCTAACAGGTAAACATGCAGCAAATCACTTTGCAGACTCCTTTGCAAATGACAACAATATTGAAATTAGCCTAGAGAAACGTCAAGAGACCCGTCTAAAACAACAAAATGCAAGACAAGAAGAGACTGCACATGAAGTCATGGAAATACCCATTACACAAAGAGAGCTAGAGCTGGCAATATCCAAATTAAAAATGAAAAAGTCACCAGGTAGTGATGGAGTGTCTAATGAAATGATTAAGAACTTGGGAACTGCAGCTAAAGCAAAACTACTGCAGATCTACAACATTTGCTGGATCACAGGTAAAGTGCCACAGGCATGGAGAGAAGCAATTATGATACCATTACTAAAGCCAGGAAAAGATGGTTCAATGACATCCAGCTATAGACCAATCAGCCTTACAAGCTGTTTGTGTAAAACAATGGAACGTATAATCAATCTCAGACTGCAGTGGTACCTGGAAAGTGAAAATCTCCTTGTCCCACAACAAGCAGGCTTTAGACAGTGTTACTCTACCGAAGATCAGGCAACCTATCTTTCCCAGGAAATTGAGGATGCGTTTCAAGAAAAGAAACTGGTACTAGCAGCATGGATAGACCTAAAGAAAGCATTTGATAAGGTATGGAAGGAAGGGCTTTTGAAGAAACTGAGAAATTATGGAGTAAATGGCAGGATGTACAAATGGGTCAAAGCATACCTGCATAACAGGAGAGCCAGAGTGCAACTGGATGGTCTTAAGAGTAAGAAGGTCTTACTGCGCCAGGGCGTTCCACAGGGAGGGGTACTATCTCCAACACTTTTTCTGATCTACATCAATGACCTAGTTACTGAACTACCACATGGTATCAAAGTGGCAATGTATGCAGATGACTTGGTAATGTGGTGCACAGAGGAGTATGCAACAGTGGCCTCCAAATTGTTACAAAGAGCTATGAATGCACTGAATTCATGGACAAATAGATGGTGTATCAGCATCAATACAGACAAATGCAGTACTACACTTTTCACTCTTTCCCCAAAACAAAAAGCAGGAGCCATCTATATAAACAATGAGCCTGTGAAAGAAGACATACAGGCTACGTATCTCGGAGTTACATTTGATAACAAACTATCTTGGAAACAGCAGATAAATAAGGCAACCCAAAAGCAAGGAGAAAATTGGCTATTCTAAGAAAGCTGTGTGGAACTACGTGGGGTGCGAGTGGGAAAATACTCAGTAAAGTTTACCAACAGAGTATACGCCCACATTTAGAATATGGATCATCTGCATGGTGTTCAGCATCAAACACCACACTTCAAGAACTGGATAAAGTACAAAACCAGGCACTTAGGGTCATCACAGGAGCAATGAAATCAACACCAATATTAGAGATGGAGAAATTGTGGAGGATACCAGCACTGAGAGAACGGAGGGACACAAAGGTGCTGATACAGGCAGAAAATTTGCTTGCATGCCGAGACATCCAATGAAGGACCGATTCCAAAATCTTGCATTGGGACGACTTAAGAGAAGCAGTTTTATCCACCAAGCCAAGCGTATTAGTAGACAAACACCAGACATGCCAAGAGCTGTTAACCCCCTACTGCCCATACCAGAACAGACTCCCTGGACAGAGGAATCTGGATTATCAGTTCAAATACGGACAGAAGTGAAAGGAATAGTTGATAAAGAGGAACAGAATAGTCTACAGCGAAAAACAATAACTCTCAGTTTCCTGGATGAAGAATACCCACAAGACCTATGGATTCGTGTGTATACAGATGGATCAGCACAGAATGCAGTAAAAAATGGGGGAGCAGGTGCATATATAGAATACCCAAATAACACTAGGGATATGAATAAAATAGCAACAGGGAAATATTGTCACAATTATGATGCAGAAATACAAGCAATAAAGTTAGCAATAGAAAAACTGCTGAACATTAATCTTAGCCCGCAGCCTGTAGTGTTTTTGACAGATGCAAGATCAGTACTCCAGGCACTACAATCCAGAAAATTACCACATCTGCAGACCTTATTGACTGAACTCTGCAAGCACCACAGGGTTGCCCTGCAGTGGATCCCATCTCACTGTGGAATACCAGGAAATGAGAAAGCAGATCAGTTGGCAAAGGAAGGTTCAACAGGCACACAACTAGATACACCTGTTACATACCATCATAAGAAACAGATAATCAAATCAATCAGAGGACCACAAGCCCCAAATCAGGATGCCTTTTATAATATGAATAGATATGAACAAGTTATCATTATACGTCTCAGAACAGGACACAATCGACTCCATAGTCACATGTATACAAAATTCAAGATCGGCACCTCAACTACTTGTACATGTGGACAGGCGCCCCAGACTGCTGAACACATACTTCAAGACTGCACTGAATATAGTAGACTGAGGAAAATCCATTGGCCCATAGATACAACACTACAGACAAAACTATATGGGCCACTGCAAGAATTACAAAAGACAGTAACATTTATACAGGAAACGACATTGCAGATATAGACAATGCTTCAGGCGAACGAAAGATAGATAGATAGACACTCCACAATTCTTATGTTTACAACTTCTGGTTGGTGCCTGGATGGCCACTTAGTCAAATCAGGTGAAGAATTTGTGACATTTTTGCTGCAACAGGGTTTCAAGTGAATCTTTCTGGTCTGGGTCATCATTTGTGCAGACAGCGGTAGTTTGGTAGCATTGACCACAAGGACATCATGGTATTAGCTCTCACAAGCTGAGTTAGTGCTGGGGGTGACTGTACCAGGTCCTGGCTTTGCCCTGCTGTGGGTTGTGTCGTGTTAATTAACAAATTTGCCACTTGCTGGACTGTGGTCAGGTCGAGTATTTCACCAAAGTATAGGCTTGACTTCATTTGTTGGGACTTTCATGGGAAAAAATATAAGTACCTCTGAAGGAGTTATCTGCCTGTGCAGTGAGGGACCCCTGTGCATACAGCTGGCAGGGAAATGTGGATTAACATGCGAAATTCAGTTCCTATGCTCTAGGGATTTCACTAGAGGGGAAAGCCGGCAAACTTATTTTGGGACAAGGGCATGTTCTCACTGATCATGAAGTTGCCCCACCTGCAGTAAAGCCATTCTGTTGTAAAGTCTTCAATTTACTGTCAGTCACTCAAGGTGCGATTGAGTCTTCATTTTAGTTACACTAACCCATGTTTTTGTTCTTGCAGGCAGAATCAAGTGGTGGCGGAGGTGGTGGTGGTGCTGGCTTCAAGAGCAAGGAGTACATCTCCAGCTCGGGGACCGAGTCCAGCAGCAGCTCTGAGGGCAGCGACAAGCCACTGAAGAAGATTGCCAAGAAGGGAAAGAAGAAACAGGAGAGTCCTGCCAAGTCAGATCCTGGGTCTTTGTCTGGCAAGGGTTCGGACAATGAGTCCATGAAGTCCGAGAAGGCTTCAGAGGCAGGGAGTGGCGATGAGGTCAGTTATAGGTGTGCTACTGGGTAGATTGTGTTCTACTGATGTGGTCTGGGTAGATTGTGTGGTACTGCTGTTGTTTTTTTGGTAGATTGTGTGGTGTTGGTGTAGTCTGGGGTAGATTGTGTGGTACTGCTGTTTTTTTGGGGGTAAATTGTGTGGTGTTGGTGTGGTCTGCGGTAGATTGTGTCTGGTTTTCTCGTAGATTGTGTGGTGTTGGTATGGTCTGGGGTAGATTGTGTGGTGTTGGTGTGGTCTGGATAGATTGTGTGGTCTGGGAAAGATTGTATGGTACTGGTGTGGTCTGGGATAGATTGTGTGGTACTGGTGTGGTCAGGGGTAGATTGTGTGGTACTGGTGTGGTCTGGGGTAGATTGTGTGGTACTGGTGTGGATTGTGTGGTGTTGGTGTGGTCTGGGGTAGATTGTGTGGTACTGGTGTGGTCTGGGGTAGATTGTGTGGTACTGGTGTGGATTGTGTGGTGTTGGTGTGGTCTGGGGTAGATTGTGTGGTACTGGTGGGGTTTTTTGGTAGATTGTGTGGTACTGGTGTGGTCTGGGATAGATTGTGTGGTCTGGGATAGATTGTGTGGTTTTTTGGTAGATTGTGTGGTCTGGGATAGATTGTGTGGTCTGGGAAAGATTGTATGGTACTGGTGTGGTCTGGGATAGATTGTGTGGTACTGATGTGGTTTTGTTTAGACTGTTTGGTGTTGGTGTGGTCTGGGGTAGATTGTGTGGTGTTGGTGTGGTCTGGAGTAGATTGTGTGGTGTTGGTGTGGTCTGGGGTAGATTGTGTGGTGTTGGTGTGGTCTGGAGTAGATTGTGTGGTGTTGGTGTGGTCTGGAGTAGATTGTGTGGTGTTGGTGTGGTCTGGAGTAGATTGTGTGGTGTTGGTGTGGTCTGGAGTAGATTGTGTGGTGTTGGTGTTGTCTGGGGTAGATTGTGTGGTGTTGGTGTTATCTGGGGTAGATTGTGTGGTGTTGGTGTTGTCTGGGGTAGATTGTGTGGTGTTGGTGTTGTCTGGGGTAGATTGTGTGGTGTTGGTGTTATCTGGGGTAGATTGTGTGGTGTTGGTGTGGTCTGGGGTAGATTGTGTGGTGTTGGTGCTGTCTGGGGTAGATTGTGTGGTGATGGTGTTGTCTGGGGTAGATTGTGTGGTGTTGGTGTTGTCTGGGGTAGATTGTGTGGTGTTGGTGTTGTCTGGGGTAGATTGTGTGGTGTTGGTGTGGTCTGGGGTAGATTGTGTGGTGCACCTGGAAATAAACTAACCTGTCTATTGTTGGTCGGGTCAACAAACATCTCTGGGTTCAGATTAACAAACATCTCTAGGTTCAGATTAACAAACTACTCTAGGTTCAGATTAACAAACATCTCTGGGTTCAGATTAACAAACGTCTCTAGGTTCAGGTCAACAAACGTCTCTAGGTTCAGGTCAACAAACGTCTCTAGGTTCAGATTAACAAACATCTCTAGGTTCAGATTAACAAACATCTCTAGGTTCAGATTAACAAACATCTCTAGGTTCAGATTAACAAACATCTCTAGGTTCAGATTAACAAACATCTCTAGGTTCAGATTAACAAGCATCTCTAGGTTCAGATTAACAAACATCTCTAGGTTCAGATTAACAAACATCTCTAGGTTCAGATTAACAAACATCTCTGGGTTCAGATTAACAAACATCTCTGGGTTCAGATTAACAAACATCTCTAGGTTCAGATTAACAAACATCTCTAGGTTCAGATTAACAAACATCTCTAGGTTCAGATTAACAAACATCTCTAGGTTCAGATTAACAAACATCTCTAGGTTCAGATTAACAAACATCTCTAGGTTCAGATTAACAAACATCTTTGGGTCAGATTAACAAACATCTCTGGGTTCAGATTAACAAACATCTCTAGGTTCAGATTAACAAACATATCTAGGTTCAGATTAACAAACATATCTAGGTTCAGATTAACAAACATCTCTAGGGTCAGATTAACAAACATCTCTAGGTTCAGATTAACAAACATCTCTAGGTTCAGATCAACAAACATCTCTAGGTTCAGATTAACAAACATCTCTGGGTTCAGATTAACAAACATCTCTGGGTTCAGATTAACAAACATCTCTAGGTTCAGATTAACAAACATCTCTAGGTTCAGATTAACAAACATCTCTAGGTTCAGATTAACAAACATCTCTATGTTCAGATCAACAAACATCTCTAGGTTCAGTTTAACAAACATCTCTAGGGTCAGATTAACAAACATCTCTAGGTTCAGATTAACAAACATCTCTAGGTTCAGATTAACAAACATCTCTAGGTTCAGATTAACAAACATCTCTAGGTTCAGATTAACAAACATCTCTAGGTGTCAGATTAACAAACATCTCTAGGTTCAGATTAACAAACATCACTAGGTTCAGATTAACAAACATCTCTAGGTTCAGATTAACAAACATCTCTAGGTGTCAGATTAACAAACATCTCTAGGTTCAGATTAACAAACATCTCTAGGTTCAGATTAACAAACATCTCTAGGTTCAGATTAACAAACATCTCTAGGTTCAGATTAACAAACATCTCTAGGGTCAGTTTAACAAACATCTCTAGGGTCAGATTAACAAACATCTCTAGGTTCAGATTAACAAACATCTCTAGGTTCAGATTAACAAACATCTCTAGGTTCCGATTAACAAACATCTCTAGGGTCAGATTAACAAACATCTCTAGGTTCAGATTAACAAACATCTCTAGGTTCAGATTAACAAACATCTCTAGGGTCAGATTAACAAACATCTCTAGGGTCAGATTAACAAACATCTCTAGGTTCAGATTAACAAACATCTCTAGGTTCAGATTAACAAACATCTCTAGGTTCAGATTAACAAACATCTCTAGGTTCAGATTAACAAACATCTCTAGGTTCAGATTAACAAACATCTCTAGGGTCAGATTAACAAACATCTCTAGGGTCAGATTAACAAACATCTCTAGGTTCAGATTAACAAACATCTCTAGGTTCAGATTAACAAACATCTCTAGGTTCAGATTAACAAACATCTCTGGGTTCAGATTAACAAACATCTCTGGGTTCAGATTAACAAACATCTCTGGGTTCAGATTAACAAACATCTCTAGGTTCAGATTACAAGCCATGTTAAGCTCATTGTGAGCTAAAGCCAGAGCTATTTGTGAAGCTCTCACTTGAACCAGATCAGTGAACCAAAATATACCAAGATCTTGACTGATCTTATTTCTTTGAAACAGGAATGAGACAATGGATTAGAACATTCAATCAAACATCATAAGATATCACAGGCTAGCTGCATATACACGTCACTAGACTTAGCTGACCCACACAATTCTAATGTGGTATAGCAGAGATATGATTCCATTGCTGTGTGATTTGTTACATTCAGACTTGTAGACATAAGGATAAAGACTGATGTTGATCTGGTACCAAATATTGTGAGCTGTCAATTCCACTGAATGTGCTAATCTCTTGTAAGAGTCATTTTCTCATGTGATAGCTCACTGTACAAGATAATGTGATGTATTGTAAGAGTCATCTTCTTATGTGATAGCTCATTGTCCAAGATAATGTGATGTATTGTAAGAGTCATTTTCTCATGTGATAGCTCACTGTCCCAAGATAATGTGATGTATTGTAAGAGTCATTTTCTCATGTGATAGCTCACTGTCCAAGATAATGTGATGTATTGTAAGTGTAGTCTTCTCATGTGATAGCTCATTGTCCAAGATAATGTGATGTATTGTAAGAGTCATCTTCTCATGTGATAGTTCATTGTCCAAGATAATGTGATGTATTGTAAGAGTAATCTTCTCATGTGATAGTTCATTGTCCAAGATAATGTTATGTATTGTAAGAGTCATCTTCTCATGTGATAGCTCACTGTCCAAGATAATGTGATGTATTGTAAGAGTCATCTTCTCATGTGATAGTTCACTGTCCAAGATAATGTGATGTATTGTAAGAGTCAACTTCTCATGTGATAGCTCACTGTCCAAGATAATGTGATGTATTGTAAGTGTAGTCTTCTCATGTGATAGTTCATTGTCCAAGATAATGTTATGTATTGTAAGAGTCATCTTCTCATGTGATAGCTCACTGTCCAAGATAATGTGATGTATTGTAAGAGTCATCTTCTCATGTGATAGTTCACTGTCCAAGATAATGTGATGTATTGTAAGAGTCAACTTCTCATGTGATAGCTCACTGTCCAAGATAATGTGATGTATTGTAAGAGTTATCTTCTCATGTAATAGTTCATTGTCCAAGATAATGTGATGTATTGTAAGTGTCATCTTCTCATGTGATAGCTCACTGTCCAAGATAATGTGATGTATTGTAAGAGTCAACTTCTCATGTGATAGCTCACTGTCCAAGATAATGTGATGTATTGTAAGTGTCATCTTCTCATGTGATAGTTCATTGTCCAAGATAATGTGATGTATTGTAAGTGTAGTCTTCTCATGTGATAGCTCATTGTCCAAGATAATGTGATGTATTGTAAGAGTCATCTTCTCATGTGATAGTTCATTGTCCAAGATAATGTGATGTATTGTAAGAGTAATCTTCTCATGTGATAGTTCATTGTCCAAGATAATGTTATGTATTGTAAGAGTCATCTTCTCATGTGATAGCTCACTGTCCAAGATAATGTGATGTATTGTAAGAGTCATCTTCTCATGTGATAGTTCACTGTCCAAGATAATGTGATGTATTGTAAGAGTCAACTTCTCATGTGATAGCTCACTGTCCAAGATAATGTGATGTATTGTAAGAGTTATCTTCTCATGTAATAGTTCATTGTCCAAGATAATGTGATGTATTGTAAGTGTCATCTTCTCATGTGATAGCTCACTGTCCAAGATAATGTGATGTATTGTAAGAGTCAACTTCTCATGTGATAGCTCACTGTCCAAGATAATGTGATGTATTGTAAGTGTCATCTTCTCATGTGATAGTTCATTGTCCAAGATAATGTGATGTATTGTAAGAGTCATCTTCTCATGTGATAGCTCACTGTCCAAGATAATGTGATGTATTGTAAGAGTCAACTTCTCATGTGATAGTTCATTGTCCAAGATAATGTGATGTATTGTAAGAGTAAACTTCTCATGTGATAGTTCACATTCCAAGATAATGTGATGTATTGTAAGAGTCATCTTCTCATGTGATAGCTCACTGTCCAAGATAATGTGATGTATTGTAAGTGTCAACTTCTCATGTGATAGCTCACTGTCCAAGATAATGTGATGTATTGTAAGTGTAGTCTTCTCATGTGATAGCTCACTGTCCAAGATAATGTGATGTATTGTAAGTGTAGTCTTCTCATGTGATAGCTCACTGTCCAAGATAATGTGATGTATTGTAAGTGTAGTCTTCTCATGTGATAGCTCACTGTCCAAGATAATGTGATGTATTGTAAGAGTCATCTTCTCATGTGATAGCTCACTGTCCAAGATAATGTGATGTATTGTAAGAGTCAACTTCTCATGTGATAGCTCACTGTCCAAGATAATGTGATGTATTGTAAGAGTCATCTTCTCATGTGATAGTTCATTGTCCAAGATAATGTGATGTATTGTAAGTGTCATCTTCTCATGTGATAGCTCACTGTCCAAGATAATGTGATGTATTGTAAGACTCAACTTCTCATGTGATAGCTCACTGTCCAAGATAATGTGATGTATTGTAAGAGTCATCTTCTCATGTGATAACTCATTATCGAAGATAATGTGATGTATTGTAAGTGTCATCTTCTCATGTGATAGTTCATTGTCCAAGATAATGTGATGTATTGTAAGAGTCATCTTCTCATGTGATAACTCATTATCGAAGATAATGTGATGTATTGTAAGTGTCATCTTCTCATGTGATAGTTCATTGTCCAAGATAATGTGATGTATTGTAAGAGTCATCTTCTCATGTGATAACTCATTATTGAAGATAATGTGATGTATTGTAAGAGTCATCTTCTCATGTGATAGCTCATTGTCCAAGATAATGTGATGTATTGTAAGTGCCAACTTCTCATGTGATAGCTCATTGTCCAAGATAATGTGATGTATTGTAAGAGTCATCTTCTCATGTGATAGCTCATTGTCCAAGATAATGTGATGTATTGTAAGAGTCATCTTCTCATGTGATAGTTCATTGTCTAAGATAATGTGATGTATTGTAAGAGTCATCTTCTCATGTGATAGCTCACTGTCCAAGATAATGTGATGTATTGTAAGTGTCAACTTCTCATGTGATAGCTCATTGTCCAAGATAATGTGATGTATTGTAAGTGTCAACTTCTCATGTGATAGTTCATTGTCCAAGATAATGTGATGTATTGTAAGAGTCATCTTCTCATGTGATAGCTCATTGTCTAAGACAAACAACTAAGTCAGCAACTAGCAATCAAGTCAATTCAAAAGATCAAATATGAAGAAATACTGCTATATATAAATATATATGTATATTACGAAATCTAAGATGTATGATAATATATTTTCCCCTTATTTCTTCCTTGCCAAATAATGTCTAGTGGCCACAGATTGTACATGTTTGTTATTGTTTTGTCTGTCATTGCCAGGAGAAGAAAGAGGCCTCCGGATCTGCGGCGTCATCAGCCAAGGAAGAGTCAGCAGGCTCTGGCTCAGATTAGGTCATTGTCTGCCAACTTGTGAGCTTAAACTGGGAGTCTGTGATGATTGACAGACTTCATACTGGTTAATGTACATCTGGGTGTATATAGGGGATATGGCAGTCTGGAGATGAGATGGTTAGAGTGACAAGACAGCTTAGAGATGAGATGGTTACAGTACATTGAATGTTGGAGTGACAGGACACAGCCTAGAAGTGAGATGATTATAAAGTACATAGAATGTTGGAGTGACAAGACAGCTTAGAGATGAGATGGTTACAGTACATTGAATGTTGGAGTGACAAGACAGCTTAGAGATGAGGTGGTTACAGTACATTGAATGTTGGAGTGACAGGACACAGCCTAGAAGTGAGATGATTATAAAGTACATAGAATGTTGGAGTGACAAGACAGCTTAGTGATGAGATGGTTACAGTACATTGAATGTTGGAGTGACAGGACACAGCCTAGAAGTGAGATGATTATAAAGTACATAGAATGTTGGAGTGACAAGACAGCCTAGAGATGAGATGGTTACAGTACATTGAATGTTGGAGTGACAAGACAGCTTAGAGATGAGATGGTTACAGTACATAGAATGTTGGAGTGACAAGACAGCTTAGTGATGAGATGGTTACAGTACATTGAATGTTGGAGTGACAAGACACAGCCTAGAAGTGAGATGATTATAAAGTACATTGAATGTTGGAGTGACAAGACAGCCTAGAGATGAGATGGTGATAAAGTACATAGAATGTTAGAGTGACAAGACAGCCTAGAGACAAGGTGATTAAAGTACATAGAATTTTGGAGTGACAAGACTCAGCCTAGAGATGAGATGCTCATAAATATTAAGTAAATAAAATGTTGATATTTTGTTGAAGTCTAACGCAATGTCTAGATGAGATGATGTTGGTGATGCCTCAGAGTATCTGAAAGTAGAAGTCACAGACATTGGGCAAATATTTGAGGCCTAGGCATCACTGCAAGCAAATTAAAATCCATAATTTCTCAACCGCCTGTGCCAGTGGAATCATCCGAATTAAAATTCATCTCACTGAAGGATCCAAACAAAGAAATGCAACTGCAGCCCCCATCATAGCAGCTATGGCACACTGGTTGTACACTGTCTTGAGGGTTGGCTAAAGTAAGTTCTGTCTGGCTATAACAATTGTTACCTTGGCCTGCACACTGGTTGCACACTGTCTTGATGGTTGGCTAAAGTAAGTTCTATATGGCTATAACAATTGTTACCTTGGCCTGCGCCCTATGGGCCGGCTACGGCTCGAAAGGTCAATAGATAGATAGATAACTCATTCTGGCTGGCATGTAAATGAAGTTCTGGCTGGCTATAACAATTGTTATCTTGGTCTGTGCCCTATGGGCCGGCTACGGCTCGAAAGGTCAATAGATAGATAGATAACTCATTCTGGCTGGCATGTAAATGAAGTTCTGGCTGGCTAAAACCAGTTTATTCCAGCCAGAACACATTGAGATTAAAACAGATATTGATGTTTACGGGTGTTCTCGGAGCAGAACAGATTGACAGCCTCAAGTCAGGATTTGAGAACAGAAGTAAAGTAAAGTACCCCCGTCATGCCAAGTGGCATATAGGGAATATGGTGTTAGTGACCATAAATTTTACAGACCTGCGGTACATGATTTTTGGGGTAATGTGGTCGGCATTACGCCCGTGCCGCTTTACTTTCCCAGAAAAAAATCCGGCACCCATTAAAGGCTGGGTGAACCGAAAGCCGTCGGTTGGGATCGAACCCTACATCTTGTCCTTTGTAGTCCAGTTCACTAACCACTGAGCTATCACGGCTTGAGAACAGAAGTGCCAGCCCCTAATTCACAAAACAAGATAACATATTTGGCATGAACAACTAGACAAGAGAAGAGATGGAGGGCTGCTAGCACAGCTGTAGAAGGACATCATACACAGGGACATGTATTCATATTTTTTGTTATTCATTTGTTGTGTATCGGAAACATGACTAGTTTTATCTGCTTGAGATCATCTGATGGAGGGACATCACCTGAGGATTTGGTTTACAGGCGCAGTTATTGTTCTGTGTGGACCTCCATCACAGGCTGTCTTGTCTTTATTATTGACAGAGGGCAGCACTTTGACAACACAAGCAGTTCGTTTAGGCTGAGGATCAAACCAGCGGGTCAAGCAAGACTGGGGGAAATGGTTTGCCCACACACGAGTCACAGACTTGGCATAGAAGTCATGTTTGTGTGTACAGTCATGGTTGTACAATGTACATGGTTGGGATTTCTTTTTGTTGACAATAATTTGTGGAAATAAACATGTTACCAATGTCATGATGGTTTTGTCTGGTTTCTGTTGTTGGATGTAGGGACTGTCCTGTCTGGTTTGTGTTGTTGGGTGTAGGTACTGTCCTGTCTGGTTTCTGTTGTTGGATGTAGGGACTGTCCTGTCTGGTTTCTGTTGTTGGGTTTAGGGACTGTCTTGTCTGGTTTCTGTTGTTGGATGTAGGGATTTTCCTGTCTGGTTTCTGTTGTTGGATGTAGGGACTGTCCTGTCTGGTTTCTGTTGTTGGGTGTAGGTACTGTCCTGTCTGGTTTCTGTTGTTGGATGTAGGGACTGTCCTGTCTGGTTTCTGTTGTTGGGTTTAGGGACTGTCTTGTCTGGTTTCTGTTGTTGGATGTAGGGACTGTCCTGTCTGGTTTGTGTTGTTGGATGTAGGGACTGCCCTGTCTGGTTTCTGTTGTTGGATGTAGGGACTGTCCTGTCTGGTTTCTGTTGTTGGATGTAGGGACTGTCCTGTCTGGTTTCTGTTGTTGGATGTAGGGACTGTCCTGTCTGGTTTGTGTTGTTGGATGTAGGGACTGTCCTGTCTGGTTTCTGTTGTTGGATGTAGGGACTGTCCTGTCTGGTTTGTGTTGTTGGATGTAGGGACTGTCCTGTCTGGTTTGTGTTGTTGGATGTAGGGACTGTCCTGTCTGGTTTGTGTTGTTGGGTTTAGGGACTGTCTTGTCTGGTTTCTGTTGTTGGATGTAGGGACTGTCCTGTCTGGTTTGTGTTGTTGGATGTAGGGACTGTCCTGTCTGGTTTGTGTTGTTGGATGTAGGGACTGTCCTGTCTGGTTTGTGTTGTTGGATGTAGGGACTGTCCTGTCTGGTTTCTGTTGTTGGATGTAGGGACTGTCCTGTCTGGTTTCTGTTGTTGGATGTAGGGACTGTCCTGTCTGGTTTGTGTTGTTGGATGTAGGGACTGTCCTGTCTGGTTTCTGTTGTTGGATGTAGGGACTGTCCTGTCTGGTTTGTGTTGTTGGATGTAGGGACTGTCCTGTCTGGTTTGTGTTGTTGGATGTAGGGACTGTCCTGTCTGATTTCTGTTGTTGGATGTAGGGACTGTCTTGTCTGGTTTCTGTTGTTGGATGTAGGGACTGTCCTGTCTGGTTTCTGTTGTTGGATGTAGGGACTGTCCTGTCTGGTTTCTGTTGTTGGATGTAGGGACTGTCCTGTCTGGTTTCTGTTGTTGGATGTAGGGACTGTCCTGTCTGGTTTCTGTTGTTGGGTTTAGGGACTGTCTTGTCTGGTTTGTGTTGTTGGATGTAGGGACTGTCCTGTCTGGTTTCTGTTGTTGGATGTAGGGACTGTCCTGTCTGGTTTGTGTTGTTGGATGTAGGGACTGTCCTGTCTGGTTTGTGTTGTTGGATGTAGGGACTGTCCTGTCTGGTTTGTGTTGTTGGGTTTAGGGACTGTCCTGTCTGGTTTCTGTTGTTGGATGTAGGGACTGTCCTGTCTGGTTTCTGTTGTTGGGTTTAGGGACTGTCTTGTCTGGTTTGTGTTGTTGTATGTAGGGACTGTCCTGTCTGGTTTCTGTTGTTGGATGTAGGGACTGTCCTGTCTGGTTTCTGTTGTTGGATGTAGGGACTGTCTTGTCTGGTTTGTGTTGTTGGGTTTAGGGACTGTCTTGTCTGGTTTCTGTTGTTGGATGTAGGGACTGTCCTGTCTGGTTTGTGTTGTTGGATGTAGGGACTGTCCTGTCTGGTTTGTGTTGTTGGATGTAGGGACTGTCCTGTCTGGTTTGTGTTGTTGGATGTAGGGACTGTCCTGTCTGGTTTGTGTTGTTGGATGTAGGGACTGTCCTGTCTGGTTTGTGTTGTTGGATGTAGGGACTGTCCTGTCTGGTTTGTGTTGTTGGGTTTAGGGACTGTCTTGTCTGGTTTCTGTTGTTGGATGTAGGGACTGTCCTGTCTGGTTTGTGTTGTTGGGTTTAGGGACTGTCCTGTCTGGTTTGTGTTGTTGGGTTTAGGGACTGTCTTGTCTGGTTTCTGTTGTTGGATGTAGGGACTGTCTTGTCTGGTTTCTGTTGTTGGATGTAGGGACTGTCCTGTCTGGTTTTTGTTGTTGGATGTAGGGACTGTCTTGTCTGGTTTCTGTTGTTGGATGTAGGGACTGTCCTGTCTGGTTTCTGTTGTTGGATGTAGGGACTGTCCTGTCTGGTTTCTGTTGTTGGATGTAGGGACTGTCCTGTCTGGTTTCTGTTGTTGGATGTAGGGACTGTCCTGTCTGGTTTGTGTTGTTGGATGTAGGGACTGTCCTGTCTGGTTTGTGTTGTTGGATGTAGGGACTGTCCTGTCTGGTTTCTGTTGTTGGATGTAGGGACTGTCCTGTCTGGTTTCTGTTGTTGGATGTAGGGACTGTCTTGTCTGGTTTCTGTTGTTGGATGAAGGGACTGTCCTGTCTGGTTTCTGTTGTTGGATGTAGGGACTGTCCTGTCTGGTTTCTGTTGTTGGATGTAGGGACTGTCCTGTCTGGTTTGTGTTGTTGGATGTAGGGACTGTCCTGTCTGGTTTCTGTTGTTGGATGTAGGGACTGTCCTGTCTGGTTTGTGTTGTTGGATGTAGGGACTGTCCTGTCTGGTTTGTGTTGTTGGATGTAGGGACTGTCCTGTCTGGTTTGTGTTGTTGGGTGTAGGGACTGTCCTGTCTGGTTTCTGTTGTTGGATGTAGGGACTGTCCTGTCTGGTTTGTGTTGTTGGATGTAGGGACTGTCTTGTCTGGTTTGTGTGTTGGATGTAGGGACTGTCTTGTCTGGTTTGTGTTGTTGGATGTAGGGACTGTCTTGTCTGGTTTGTGTGTTGGATATAGGCTTGGAATTGGAGAGGGAAAGCTACCCAACATTAATGCTGCACTGTAACCGGATGGGTTGGACAAATAGGCATAAACATGACATGGTGTAAGATACAACAGCATGCACCTACTACCACAAAATGGTGTAAGGAAGGAGTAATGATAGGATGGAGAACAATAGGATATAAGTGGTAATGATAGGATGGAGAACAATAGGAGTGAGTGGTAATAATAGGATGGAGAACAATAGGATATAAGTGGTAATGATAGGATGGAGAACAATAGGATATAAGTGGTAATGACAGGATGGAGAACAAAAGGAATGGTAATGATAGGATGGAGAACAATAGGAGTGAGTGGTAATAATAGGATGGGGAACAATAGGATATAAGTGGTAATGATAGGATGGAGAACAATAGGATATAAGTGGTAATGACAGGATGGAGAACAATAAGAGTGGTAATGATAGGATGGAGAACAATAGGATATAAGTGGTAATGATAGGATGTAGAACAATAGGATATAAGTGGTAATAATAGGATGGAGAACAATAGGATATAAGTGGTAATGATAGGATGGAGAACAATAGGATATAAGTGGTAATGATAGGATGGAGAACAATAGGATATAAGTGGTAATGACAGGATGGAGAACAAAAGGAATGGTAATGATAGGATGGAGAACAATAGGAGTGAGTGGTAATGATAGGATGGGGAACAATAGGATATAAGTGGTAATGACAGGATGGAGAACAATAGGATATAAGTGGTAATGACAGGATGGAGAACAATAAGAGTGGTAATGATAGGATGGAGAACAATAGGATATAAGTGGTAATGATAGGATGGAGAACAATAGGATATAAGTGGTAATGATAGGATGGAGAACAATAGGATATAAGTGGTAATGACAGGATGGAGAACAATAGGATATAAGTGGTAATGATAGGATGGAGAACAATAGGATATAAGTGGTAATGATAGGATGGAGAACAATAGGATATAAGTGGTAATGACAGGATGGAGAACAATAGGATATAAGTGGTAATGACAGGATGGAGAACAAAAGGAATGGTAATGATAGGATGGAGAACAATAGGAGTGAGTGGTAATGATAGGATGGGAACAATAGGATATAAGTGGTAATGATAGGATGGAGAACAATAGGATATAAGTGGTAATGACAGGATGGAGAACAATAGGATATAAGTGGTAATGATAGGATGGAGAACAATAGATTATAAGTGGTAATGACAGGATGGAGAACAATAGGAGTGAGTGGTAATGATAGGATGGAGAACAATAGGATATAAGTGGTAATGATAGGATGAAGAACAATAGGATATAAGTGGTAATGATAGGATGGAGAACAATAGGATATAAGTGGTAATGATAGGATGAAGAACAATAGGAGTGAGTGGTAATGATAGGATGGAGAACAATAGGATATAAGTGGTAATGATAGGATGAAGAACAATAGGATATAAGTGGTAATGATAGGATGGAGAACAATAGGATATAAGTGGTAATGACAGGATGGAGAACAATAGGATATAAGTGGTAATGATAGGATGGAGAACAATAGGAGTAAGTGGTAATGATAGGATGGAGAACAATAGGATATAAGTGGTAATGATAGGATGGAGAACAATAGGATATAAGTGGTAATGATAGGATGGAGAACAATAGGATATAAGTGGTAATGACAGGATGGAGAACAATAGGATATAAGTGGTAATGATAGGATGGAGAACAATAGGATATAAGTGGTAATGACAGGATGGAGAACAATAGGATATAAGTGGTAATGATAGGATGGAGAACAATAGGATATAAGTGGTAATGATAGGATGGAGAACAATAGGATATAAGTGGTAATGATAGGATGGAGAACAATAGGATATAAGTGGTAATGATAGGATGGAGAACAATAGGATATAAGTGGTAATGATAGGATGGAGAACAATAGGATATAAGTGGTAATGATAGGATGGAGAACAATAGGATATAAGTGGTAATGACAGGATGGAGAACAATAGGATATAAGTGGTAATGATAGGATGGAGAACAATAGATTATAAGTGGTAATGACAGGATGGAGAACAATAGGAGTGGTAATGACAGGATGGAGAAATACAAGAATGGTAATGATAGGATGGAGAACAAAAGGAATGAGTGGTAATAATAGGGTGAAGAACAAAAGGAATGGTAATGATAGGAAAGAACAGCTCCACACACACTGTAAACCACACACAACAATTTACCAGCCAGTAATTTTCCAGGCCAGATGGCACAGCTGTGACTCGGACACCTCATAATTTAACATATCCCTCTACTGGAATGAGATGCTCATCAGCGCCATCTGCTGACAGCCCCCACACCTATCTGTCCTACGCAAGTGCTTTAATGGTGGGGCTATTTACACCTCACATAGGCCAAGCCGAGTACATCTCCCTCACATCAATGTCATATCATTATCATATGTGTCAGCATATGCCTAGACTTCTCCGGTATATTTTTCAATGACGCATGACAATATCATGGCTATGTATACGAGAGACTACTCTTTGTCGCATTACTGTGTCTACAAAGCAATTATTTAAACTATCTATCATCTATCTATTTATCTATCGTCCTTTCGAGCTAAGGACAGCACATAGAGCAGACATTCTTGTGTCTGACAGCCTTTGGTCTTTGTTATCAGGACTGCCAGGCCTCATTGTACCTCTTTCTTCTCATCAAACAATCAACATATGACCACCACCTTCTCTCTTCTACTCAAACAATCAACATATGACCACCACCTTCTCTCTTCTACTCAAACAATCAACATATGACAACTATCTTTTCTCATCAAACAGTCAACATATAACCACCGTCTTGTTGTCTCATCTCATCAAACAGTCAACATATGACTACCTTCTTGTTGTCTCTTATCATCAAACAATCAACATATGACTACCTTCTTGTTGTCTCTTATCATCAAACAATCAACATATGACCACCGTCTTGTTGTCTCTTATCATCAAACAATCAACATATGACTACCTTCTTGTTGTCTCTTATCATCAAACAGTCAACATATGACCACCGTCTTGTTGTCTCTTATCATCAAACAATCAACATATGACCACCGTCTTGTTGTCTCTTATCATCAAACAATCAACATATGACTACCTTCTTGTTGTCTCTTATCAAACAGTCAACATATGACCACCGTCTTGTTGTCTCTTATCATCAAACAATCAACATATGACTACCACCTTCTGTCTTCTACTCAAACAATCAACATATAACTACCACCTTCTCTCTACTGATCAAACAATCAACATATGACCACCACCTTCTCTCTTCTACTCAATCAATCAACATATGACAACCACCTATTCTCTTCTACTCAAACAATCAACATATGACCACCACCTTCTCTCTTCTACTCAAACAATCAATATATGACTACCACCTTCTCTCTACTGATCAAACAATCAACATAAGACCACCACCTTCTCTCTACTCATCAAACAATCAACAATGACCACCACCTGCTCTCTTCTACTGAAACAATCAACATATGACTACCACCTTCTCTCTTCTACTCAAACAATCAACATATGACCACCTTCTCTCTACTCATCAAACAATCAACATATGATCACCTTTTCTCTTCTACTCAAACAATCAACATATGACCACCTTCTTGTTGTCTCATCTCATCAAACAGTCAACATATGACCACCTTCTTGTTGTCTCATCTCATCAAACAGTCAACATATGACCACCTTCTTCTTGTCCCATCTCATCAAACAGTCAACATATGACCACCGTCTTGTTGTCTCATCTCATCAAACAGTCAACATATAACCACCGTCTTGTTGTCTCATCTCATCAAACAGTCAACATATGACCACCTTCTTGTTGTCTCATCTCATCAAACAGTCAACATATGACCACCTTCTTGTTGTCTCATCTCATCAAACAGTCAACATATGACCACCTTCTTGTTGTCTCATCTCATCAAACAATCAACATATGACCACCGTCTTGTTGTTTCTTCTCATCAAACAATCAATATATGACCACCACCTTCTCTCTTCTACTCAAACAATCAACATATGACCACCACCTTCTCTCTTCTACTCAAACAATCAATATATGACTACCACCTTCTCTCTACTGATCAAACAATCAACATAAGACCACCACCTTCTCTCTACTCATCAAACAATCAACATAAGACCACCACCTTCTCTCTACTGATCAAACAATCAATATATGACTACCACCTTCTCTCTACTCATCAAACAATCAACATATGACCACCACCTGCTCTCTTCTACTGAAACAATCAACATATGACTACCACCTTCTCTCTTCTACTCAAACAATCAACATATTACCACCACCTTCTCTCTTCTACTTAAACAATCAACATATGATCACCTTTTCTCTTCTACTCAAATATTTAACATATGACTACCTTCTTGTTGTCTCTTATCATCAAACAATCAACATATGACCACCTTCTTGTTGTCTCTTATCATCAAACAGTCAACATATGACCACCTTCTTGTTGTCTCATCTCATCAAACAGTCAACATATGACCACCTTCTTGTTGTCTCATCTCATCAAACAGTCAACATATGACCACCTTCTTGTTGTCTCATCTCATCAAACAGTCAACATATGACCACCTTCTTGTTGTCTCATCTCATCAAACAGTCAACATATGACCATCGTCTTGTTGTCTCTTCTCATCAAACAATCAACATATGACTACCTTCTTGTTGTCTCTTCTCATCAAACAATCAACATATGACTACCTGCTTGTTGTCTCATCTCATCAAACAATCAACATATGACCATCGTCTTGTTGTCTCTACTCATCAAACAACATATGACCACCGTCTTGTTGTCTCTACACATCAAACAACATATGACCATCGTCTTGTTATCTCTACTCATCAAACAACATATGACCATCGTCTTGTTGTCTCTACTCGTCAAACAATCAATATATGACCATCGTCTTGTTGTCTCTACTCATCAAACAATCAACATATGACCACCGTCTTGTTGTCTTTACTCATCAAACAATCAACATATGATCACCGTCTTGTTGTCTCTACTCGTCAAACAACATATGGCCACCGTCTTGTTGTCTCTTCTCATCAAACAGTCAACATATGACAACTATCTTCTCTCTTTTCTCATCAAACAGTCAATATATGACAACCGTCTTGTTGTCTCTTCACATCAAACAATCAACATATGACAACTATCTTCTCTCTTTTCTCATCAAACAGTCAACATATGACGACCGTCTTGTTGTCTCTTCTCATCAAACAGTCAACATATGACAACCATCTTCTCTCTTTTCTCATCAAACAGTCAATATATGACCACCGTCTTGTTGTCTCTTCTCATCAAACAATCAACATATGACCACCGTCTTGTTGTCTCTTCTCATCAAACAATCAACATATGACAACTATCTTCTCTCTTTTCTCATCAAACAGTCAACATATGACCACCGTCTTGTTGTCTCTTCTCATCAAACAATCAACATATGACAACTATCTTCTCCTTTTCTCATCAAACAGTCAACATATGACCACCGTCTTGTTGTCTCTTCTCATCAAACAATCAACATGTGACCACCGTCTTGTTGTCATTTTCTCATCAAACAATCAACATATGACCACCGTCTTGTTGTCTTTTTTCATCAAACAATCAACATATTACCACCGTCTTGTTGTCTTTTCTCATCAAACAGTCAACATATGACCACCTTCTTGCTGTCTCTTCTCATCAAACAATCAACATATGACCACCGTCGTGTTGTCTCTTCTCATCAAACAATCAACATATGACAACTATCTTCTCTCTTTTCTCATCAAACAATCAACATATGACCACCGTCTTGTTGTCTCTTCTCATCAAACAATCAACATATGACCACCGTCTTGTTGTCTCTTCTCATCAAACAGTCAACATATGACAACTATCTTCTCTCTTTTCTCATCAAACAGTCAACATATGACCACCTTCTTGTTGTCTCATCTCATCAAACAGTCAACATATGACCACCTTCTTGTTGTCTCATCTCATCAAACAGTCAACATATGACCACCTTCTTGTTGTCTCATCTCATCAAACAGTCAACATATGACCACCTTCTTGTTGTCTCATCTCATCAAACAGTCAACATATGACCATCGTCTTGTTGTCTCTTCTCATCAAACAATCAACATATGACTACCTTCTTGTTGTCTCTTCTCATCAAACAATCAACATATGACTACCTGCTTGTTGTCTCATCTCATCAAACAATCAACATATGACCATCGTCTTGTTGTCTCTACTCATCAAACAACATATGACCACCGTCTTGTTGTCTCTACACATCAAACAACATATGACCACCGTCTTGTTGTCTCTACACATCAAACAACATATGACCACCGTCTTGTTGTCTCTACACATCAAACAACATATGACCATCGTCTTGTTGTCTCTACTCGTCAAACAATCAATATATGACCATCGTCTTGTTGTCTCTACTCATCAAACAATCAACATATGACCACCGTCTTGTTGTCTTTTTTCATCAAACAATCAACATATTACCACCGTCTTGTTGTCTTTTCTCATCAAACAGTCAACATATGACCACCGTCTTGCTGTCTCTTCTCATCAAACAATCAACATATGACCACCGTCGTGTTGTCTCTTCTCATCAAACAATCAACATATGACAACTATCTTCTCTCTTTTCTCATCAAACAATCAACATATGACCACCGTCTTGTTGTCTCTTCTCATCAAACAATCAACATATGACCACCGTCTTGTTGTCTCTTCTCATCAAACAGTCAACATATGACAACTATCTTCTCTCTTTTCTCATCAAACAATCAACATGTGACCACCGTTTTGTTGTCTCTTCTCATCAAACAATCAACATATGACCACCGTCTTGTTGTCTCTTCTCATCAAACAGTCAACATATGACCATCGTCTTGTTGTCTCTTCTCATCAAACAGTCAACATATGACCATCATCTTGTTGTCTCTTCTCATCAAACAGTCAACATATGACCACCGTCTTGTTGTCTCTTCTCATCAAACAGTCAACATATGACTACCTTCTTGTTATCTCTTATCATAAAACAATCAACATATGACCACCTTTTCTCTGCTCATCAAACAATCTACATATGACTACCTTCTCTCTACTCATCAAACAGTCAACATATGACAACTATCTTCTCTCTCTTCTCATCAAACAGTCAACATATGACTACCTTCTTGTTGTCTCTTATCATCAAACAATCAACATATGACCACCGTCTTGTTGTCTCTTCTCATCAAACAATCAACATATGACCACCTTTTCTCTGCTCATCAAACAATCTACATATGACCACCTTCTCTCTACTCATCAAACAATCAACATATGACCACTGTCTTGTTGTCTCTTCTCATCAAACAATCAACATATGACAACTATCTTCTCTCTCTTCTCATCAAACAGTCAACATATGACTACCTTCTTGTTGTCTCTTCTCATCAAACAAACAACATATGACCACCTTTTCTCTGCTCATCAAACAATCTACATATGACCACCTTCTCTCTACTCATCAAACAATCAACATAAGACCACCACCTTCTCTCTGCTCATCAAACAATCTACATATGACCACCTCTCTACTCATCAAACAATCAACATAAGACCACCACCTTCTCTCTGCTCATCAAACAATCTACATATGACCACCACCTTCTCTCTACTCATCAAACAATCAACATAAGACCACCACCTTTTCTCTACTCATCAAACAATCAACATATGACCACCTTCTCTCTTCTATTCAAACAATCAACATATAACTACCACCTTCTCTCTACTGATCAAACAATCAACATAAGACCACCACCTGCTCTCTTCTACTCAAACAATCAACATATAACTACCACCTTCTCTCTACTGATCAAACAATCAACATATGACCACCACCTGCTCTCTTCTACTCAAACAATCAACATATAACTACCACCTTCTCTCTACTCATCAAACAATCAACATATGACCACCACCTGCTCTCTTCTACTCAAACAATCAACATATGACTACCACCTTCTCTCTACTGATCAAACAATCAACATATGACCACCACCTGCTCTCTTCTACTCAAACAATCAACATATGACAACCACCTATTCTCTTCTACTCAAACAATCAACATATGACCACCTTCTCTCTACTCATCAAACAATCAACATATGACCACCACCTTCTCTCTTCTACTCAAACAATCAACATATGACCACCACCTTCTCTCTTATACTCAAACAATCAACATGTGACCACCACCTTCTCTCTTCTACTCAAACAATCAACATATGACAACCACCTATTCTCTTCTACTCAAACAATCAACATATGACCACCTTCTCTCTACTCATCAAACAATCAACATATGACCACCACCTTCTCTCTTCTACTCAAACAATCAACATATGACCACCACCTTCTCTCTTATACTCAAACAATAACACATCACCACCACCTTCTCTCTTCTACTCAAACAATAACACATCACCACCACCTTCTCTCTTCTACTCAAACAATCAACATATGACCACCTTCTCTCTACTCATCAAACAACCAACATATGACCACCACCTTCTCTCTTCTACTCAAACAATCAACATATGACCACCACCTTCTCTCTTCTACTCAAACAATCAACATGTGACCACCACCTTCTCTCTTCTACTCAAACAATCAACATATGACCACCACTTTCTCTCTTCTACTCAAACAATAACACATCACCACCATCTTCTCCCGTCTACTCAAACAATCAACATATAACCACCACCTTCTCTCTTCTACTCAAACAATAACACATCACCACCACCTTCTCTCTTCTACTCAAACAATAACACATCACCACCACCTTCTCTCTTCTACTCAAACAATAACACATCACCACCACCTTCTCTCTTCTACTCAAACAATAACACATCACCACCACATTCTCTCTTCTACTCAAACAATAACACATCACCACCACCTTCTCTCTTCTACTCAAACAATAACACATCACCACCACCTTCTCTCTTCTACTCAAATAATAACACATCACCACCACCTTCTCTCTTCTACTCAAACAATACCACATCACCACCACCTTCTCTCTTCTACTCAAATAATACCACATCACCACCACCTTCTCTCTTCTACTCAAACAATACCACATCACCACCACCTTCTCTCTTCTACTCAAACAATAACACATCACCACCACCTTCTCTCTTCTACTCAAACAATCAACATATGACTATCTTCTCTCTGCTGAACTCTCTATAGTCACGGCAGCACGATGGCTAATTCTTATGTGCCAGGACCAAGTAATGACAGTTCTCTCATTTGATTCCAAAACATACTTTCCGTTGACACTTGTGCTGCCAGTCCAGGGTTTCACTGACTAGAGTAAATCCGTCGATGTGATTGGCTCGTCAACAATCACAAGTTTAGAAACAGATGTCTCCTGCTGTTGTTTGCTAGTGTCTATATTTGTTTGTATACATGGCTGCGTTTTTAGATCAATTGAATATCTGGCCGAGCTTTCAAATCGCTTAACGACATGTAAGCTGTGGCCACCCCCACATCTGTTACCGCCCCTCAACAAAGTACCACTTTCTCCCGACCAGGCATTCTTCCAACCGCGGATCATACGCCAGTTGTCGTTCTTGCTTTCCCTGGGAGTTGTTATTCCTGTGATTACTTTGATTGTCGCTGCCATTACTACCTGAGTACACCCAATTTAGCTTTTCTTATTTTGTTTGCCTATTTTACTTACAGCAAGGCGTTGTTGCTATTTTGTTAGAATTTGATATCACATCATTGTTGCTATAACTGTAATTATCATTACCTCACATTATTTATCATTACCTCACATTATTTATCATTCACCTCACGTATTATTTCCATCATGCTCATATTATTTCTTTATTTAAATCTTATCTCACATACCATTACTCTACAACAATTACCATTATGCTACAACGACTCTATTACTTATCTCACATACCATTACTCTACAACAATTACTTATCGTACACACCATTACTCTACAACAGTTACTTATCTCACATACCATTACTCTACAACAATTACTTATTTCACATACCATTACTCTACAACAGTTACTTATCTCACATACCATTACTCTACAACAATTACTTATCTCACATACCATTACTCTACAACAATTACTTATTTCTCACATACCATTACTCTACAACAGTTACTTATCTCACATACCATTACTCTACAACAGTTACTTATCTCACATACCATTACTCTACAACAGTTACTTATCTCACATACCATTACTCTACAACAATTACTTATCTCACATACCATTACTCTACAACAATTAATTATCGCACATACCATTACTCTACAATTACTTATCTCACATACCATTATTCTACAACAATTACTTATCTCACATACCATTACTCTACAACAATTACTTATCTCACATATCATTACTCTACAACAATTACTTATCTCACATACCATTACTCTACAATTACTTATCTCACATACCATTACTCTTCAATAATTACTTATCTCACATACCATTACTCTACAATTGCTTATCTCATATATCATTACTCTACAACAATTACTTATCTTATATACCATTACTCTACAATTACTTATCTCACATACCATTACTCTACAACAATTACGTATCTCACATACCATTACTCTACCACAATTACTTATCTCACATACCATTACTCTACCACAATTACTTATCTCACATACCATTACTCTACCACAATTATTTATCTCACATACCATTACTCTACCACAATTATTTATCTCACATACCATTACTCTACCACAATTACTTATCTCACATACCATTACTCTACCACAATTACTTATCTCACATACCATTACAGTTTAGTAACTCTACAACAGTTTAGATTCTTGATCCTTCCAGCATCGCGTGACGTCATCTGAGGCTAATAGTGTTGTTCGTCACCCATCTCAATTCTTGGGGAGATGATTTTATATAATAAGTCCATGCCTGCCAATATTTCTTCTCTTATAATTGTTCTTTTAGTGTCTCTCTAGGTCTTCCTCTTTTCCTGTATCCTGATGTTTCCTATAGAAGAGCCTGTTTTGGAATTCTCTTGTTGTCTCTTCTCAGCACATGTCTGACATATGTCCATCTTCTCTTCCTAATTGTAGATGAGATCGTTGGTTGCATGACTATTTCTCTTATCTCTGTATTAGTCTTGAATTCATTCCATTGTAGATGAGATCGTATGTTGCATGGCCATTTCTCTTATCTCTATATTAGTCTTGAATTCATTCAATTGTAGATGAGATCATTGGTTGCATGACCATTTCTCTTATCTCTATATTAGTCTTGAATTCATTCCATTGTAGATGAGATCGTTGGTTGCATGGCCATTTCTCTTATCTCTATATTAGTCTTGAATTCATTCCATTGTAGATGAGATCATTGGTTGCATGACCATTTCTATTATCTCTATATTAGTTTTGAATTCATTTCATTGTACACATGTATTTTTCTTATTTGCCCCCGGAAGCGTTGTTTCCCTTCGATCTTTTTGCTGTTTTCCAGCTTCCACAAGTGTTGGTGAAATGTTTGAGTTGAATATTCTGAGTTTTTTTTTTTTTTGTTTACTTTTTTTTTATTTCCATATTTTGTTCAGGTTTTTAAATTGAATATTGCTACAATTATATTCTTTCGGTAATTTCCTAGTTTGATCAGATATAGTCTTTCAGTTTGGAAGAGTGATGTCCCCTAAAATATGTCTGCCAAAATACAGTGGTTCTACGCATTCTTGGCGTTGGGTCATTACGCTGGCATGTAATCATTTCGGAGTATCTGTTGATTGGGCGTTGGGTCCAGGGGTTAGGTTTAGCTTTAGTGTTAAATATTTATAAATATATTATAACGCGTGACAAAAACGACGCCACTCGGCCTAATTATGATCTTCTGATCGAAGGGAATTGTGCGGTTGATTACCAATCGGCGTAATGACCCCAACGCCAAGAATGCGTAGAACCACTGTATTTGGGCAGACATATTTTAGGGGACATCACTCTTCCAAACTGAAATAATATATCTGATCAAACTAGGAAATTACCATTCTTTCTTTCTTTCTTTCTTTCTTTCTTTCTTCACTTCCTTGTATCCGATCGGGTGTCGAAGGAGATATAAAGTTCTGGTTCTCGCCGCTTGGCGACTACACTCATTGTCAATTGATGTTGTATCGTTTCTTTGATGTTGTCTGTCCATCTTATATATATATATATATAATATGTATTACTTTATTATTGCTTATAACATTTATTTATTACTTTTATTATTGCTTGTAACATTTATTTATTGCTTTTATTATTGCTTGTAACATTTATTTATTACTTTTTTTATTGCTTGTAACATTTATTTGTTACTTTATTATTACTCTGTAACATTTATTTATTACTTTTTTTATTGCTTGTAACATTTATTTATTACTTTATTATTACTCTGTAACATTTATTTATTACTTTTATTATTACTTGTAACATTTATTTATTACTTTTATTATTGCTTGTAACATTTATTTATTGCTTTTATTATTGCTTGTAACATTTATTTATTACTTTTTTATTGCTTGTAACATTTATTTATTACTTTTTTTTATTGCTTGTAACATTTATTTATTACTTTATTATTACTCTGTAACATTTATTTATTACTTTTTTATTGCTTGTAACATTTATTTATTACTTTATTATTACTCTGTAACATTTATTTATTACTTTTATTATTGTTTGTAACATTTATTTATTACTTTTTTTATTGCTTGTAACATTTATTTATTACTTTTTTTATTGCTTGTAACATTTATTTATTACTTTATTATTACTCTGTAACATTTATTTATTACTTTTTTTATTGCTTGTAACATTTATTTATTACTTTATTATTACTCTGTAACATTTATTTATTACTTTTATTATTGCTTGCAACATTTATTTATTACTTTTATTATTGCTTGTAACATTTATTTATTGCTTTTATTATTGCTTGTAACATTTATTTAATACTTTTTTATTGCTTGTAACATTTATTTATTACTTTTTTTATTGCTTGTAACATTTATTTATTACTTTATTATTACTCTGTAACATTTATTTATTACTTTTTTATTGCTTGTAACATTTATTTATTACTTTATTATTACTCTGTAACATTTATTTATTACTTTTATTATTGCTTGTAACATTTATTTATTACTTTTTTTATTGCTTGTAACATTTATTTATTACTTTTTTTATTGCTTGTAACATTTATTTATTACTTTATTATTACTCTGTAACATTTATTTATTACTTTTTTTATTGCTTGTAACATTTATTTATTACTTTATTATTACTCTGTAACATTTATTTATTACTTTTATTATTCCTTGTAACATTTATTTATTACTTTTATTACTGCTTGTAACATTTATTTATTGCTTTTATTATTGCTTTTAACATTTATTTATTACTTTTATTATTACTCTGTAACATTTATTTATTACTTTTTTTATTGCTTGTAACATTTATTTATTACTTTATTATTACTCTGTAACATTTATTTATTACTTTTTTATTGCTTGTAACATTTATTTATTACTTTATTATTACTCTGTAACATTTATTTATTACTTTTTTTATTGCTTGTAACATTTATTTATTACTTTATTATTACTCTGTAACATTTATTTATTACTTTATTATTACTCTGTAACATTTATTTATTACTTTATTATTGCTAGTAACATTTATTTAACATTCCTGCTATTACTCGATTGCTTTTAGTTTTTGTATCACAATTATTGCTACAGTAATTTGTAAGTTAATTATTGCTACAGTAATTTGTAAGTTAATTATTGCTACAGTAATTTGTAAGTTAATTATTGCTACAGTAATGTGTAAGTTAATTATTGCTACAGTAATTTGTAAGTTAATTATTGCTACAGTAATTTGTAAGTTAATTATTGTTCCAGTTATTATTTTTATAACACTACTTTTTGACTACTAGCTTTACAGCAATTACTTGACTGTGACTTGAATTATCTTGACTCCCACTATTTTATTTTCGTGACTTCAATACTTTTATGTTAACTTTAATATCTGTACTATTTTATGACTGGTCAGATTACAAATCAACTCTCTTCTTCTTCTACCTTTTAGCTCCCAGTGGAGCATAGGTCTTCAACAAACACTTTCCAAGTCGTTCTGTTTTTTGCAATTCTTTTAAGATCATTCCATGTCTTCCCCATCATCTTCATCTCTGCTTCAATCTGTCTTCTCCAAGAATTCCTTGGTCTTCCTCTTTGTCTTTTCCCCTGGGGATTCCAAAAAAGGGCCTGTTGTGTAATACTCTCAGTTGGTTTCCGTAGTGTGTGTCCTATCCATCGCCATCGTCTTCGCTGTATTTCTTTATCCACTGGTATTTGACCGGTACATTTCCATAATTCCACGTTTGTGACTTTGTCCTGCCATTTCCATCCCTTTATTCTGCGCAAGCATCCATTAATGAAAGTCTGTACCTTCGTGATTGTCAATTTTGTTATTCTCCATGTTTCACAGCCATATAATAGAACCGACTTAACATTGGAGTTGAAAATTTGTATTTTTGTATTTAGCCTAATTCCTTTGGATTTCCATATGTTTCCCAGTGCAATGAAAGCTCCTCTTGCTTTTGATATCCTTATTTTGGTATCGTTTTCTGTTCCTCCCTCTTTATCTATATTACTGCCCAGATATATATAAGATTGTACGTCTAGTAGAGGTATTTCTCCTAGTTTTATTTGGTTATTGCCAACTGCATTAATTCTCATAATGTTGGTCTTATCTCTATTAATCTTTAGTCCTAGCTGTTGTGATCTCTCATCTAATATACTCATTTTATCTTGCATCTGTTGGTGGCTGTGTGATAGGAGAGCTATGTCATCAGCAAAGTCTAAATCATCAAGTTGTTTGGTCAGTGACCACTGGATCCCATTTCTGTTGTTTTGAGTTATTTTCATAATCCAATCTGGAGGCGAAGGCGCGCCCCCCCAGCACCAGAGCTGGAAGTCGTCAGTGACTCACAACTGATGGCTTGCGCCAGGATCGGTGAACCAGAACCATCCAGACCCTGCTACACCTCTTCGTGGTGCCTCTAGAAACAGACTAACCTGTCTAGTCTGGCCAAGCGAGCAGGGATCGAAGTGGGAAGACGAACCCGGTACACAAAAAAGCGTCGGCTGAAATCGGATGTGTTGGGCCGAAAGGCGCAGATATCACAGTGTTACACTGCAAACTGCAACACAACGTAACTACGTCCACTTAACGTCCTTTTAAGGGCGGATGACGAGGAGGAAGTCTACGGTTCGTATCCGTTAGAATACCTCAAATCATCGGACGAACGCATCATCATCATCATCATAATCCAATCTATGGCCAGTAGAAAGAGAAATGGAGACAGAAGGCATCCTTGCCTTACTCCTGTTCTTATTTCAAATGCTTCTGTAAGCTGTCCTTCATGCACCACACTACATTTTGTTCCTTCATACATTGTTTTTATCAGGTTAATAAACTTTATGGGGATTCCATAATGACTCAGCAATTTCCCAATAACTCTCTATTACATTTATAATTACTGAATGTCGCTATTCCGTTGAGCTAATGAACTAATAAGTGGACATTGAAGCCTTTGAAATGTGGATATATAGAAGAATAGGTAGAATTGGATGGAAGGAAAAGAAAACAAACGACGAAGTCTTAAAACAACTAAAAATGAAAAGAGAACTGCTAAACACAATTCAAACAAGACAAATGCGATTTTTAGGCCATGTTAAAAGACACAACAGCCTACTAAAGTAATCCTGGAGGGGAAAAATAGACGGTAACAGAGGCAGAGGCAGACTAAGACTAACATGGACGAGTAACATCAAAAGATGGACAAATCAGCTCATAACAACCTACACCATCAAAGCAAGAGACAGAGGCAGACCAAGACTAACATGGACGAGTAACATCAAAAGATGGACAAATCAGCCCATGACAACCTGCACCATCAAAGCAAGAGACAGAGCAGAATGACGCTCCATGGTAGCCAACCTTCAATGCGGAGATGGCACTCGATGATGATGAGTAAGCGGGCATTGTTAACACATTTTCTACCAAGCGGTTACAACGTGCTAGTGCTGCCATTTTTCTCAATTTTTTTATTTCTTTTTTTTTAAATCATCATCATTGGGTGCCGTCTTCACATCGAAGGTTGGCCACCATGGAGAGCCATTTTGTTCTGTCTCTTACTTTGATAGTGCAGGTTGTCATAGGTTGACTTGTCTATCTTTTGATGTTACTCGTTCATGTTAGTCTTGGTCTGCCTCTTTTACCTTGTATTTTCCCTTCCTGGATTACTTTTAGTAGGCTGTTGTGTCTTTTAACATGGCCCAAAAATCTCATTTGTCTTGTTTGAATTGTGTTTGGTATTTCTCTTTTCATTTTTAGTTGTTTTAAGACTTCATCGTTTGTTTTCTTTTCCTTCCATCCAATTCTACCTATTCTTCTATAAATCCACATTTCAAAGGCTTCAATTTTCTGTTCTGTTTTCTTGTCTAATGTCCATGTTTCTGCACCATATAGGAATATTGAGAAGATGTAACATTTTGCTATTCTTAGTTTTAGCCCTGGTGTTATTTGTTTTGATGTTAGTATGTTCTTCATGGCATTAAAATTACTTGTTGCCATTTCTATTCATTTGTTTATTTCAGTTGTACATTTTCCATCACTGGTTATAGTATGTCCAAGGTAGTTGTAGTTCTGAACTGTCTCCGGGTCTATTCATTCCACTTTGATATCCACTTGCAGGTTTTGAGTATTTTCTTTGTTTATGATCATAGTTTTAGTCTTGTTGCTATTCATGTCTAAGTGATATCATATAAACCATTTCACTACAACCATAGAAAGTTCAGTAAATATAAAACCACTTGTATTTTAGCGACAGCTCCACGTCCAGCTCTAGATCACAAGATAGGACATCGGACAGTTCATTGTTGTCGACGGACAACACAAAGACCTGCTATGAACGTTCACAGAGCCTGCCACCCGTGGAAGGTGACGTTGTTCACTACGTTAGTCACAATGTGGCTCGGAACCTCCGACTGCAGGTCAATCAATGCAAGCACTGCACAGGGATTGCTGCCAGCGGTTCTCACCGGTTTGGAAAAGGGGCTCTCCTTCTTTCAACTGGATTACTCGGCCATCAACGTGGACGGGCTTTTTGGGATCCGCTTCTGTCAAGGTATTGTTTCGTTTGTTCTTTTATAGAGTTGGGGAGATGCTGAAACTGTTATCGTGTTTGTTCTTTCATTGAGTCGTGGGGAGATGCTGAAACTGTTATCGTGTTTGTTCTTTTATTGAGTCGTGGGGAGATGCTGAAACTGTTATCATGTTTGTGCTTTCATTGAGTCGTGGGGAGATGCTGAAACTGTTATCATGTTTGTGCTTTCATTGAGTCGTGGGGAGATGCTGAAACTGTTATCATGTTTGTGCTTTCATTGAGTCGTGGGGAGATGCTGAAACTGTTATCATGTTTGTGCTTTCATTGAGTCGTGCGGAGATGCTGAAACTGTTATCGTGTTTGTTCTTTTATTGAGTCGTGGGGAGATGCTGAAACTGTTATCATGTTTGTGCTTTCATTGAGTCGTGGGGAGATGCTGAAACTGTTATCATGTTTGTGCTTTCATTGAGTCGTGGGGAGATGCTGAAACTGTTATCGTGTTTGTTCTTTCATTGAGTCGTGGGGAGATGCTGAAACTGTTATCATGTTTGTGCTTTCATTGAGTCGTGGGGAGATGCTGAAACTGTTATCATGTTTGTGCTTTCATTGAGTCGTGGGGAGATGCTGAAACTGTTATCATGTTTGTTCTTTAATTGAGTCGTGGGGAGATGCTGAAACTGTTATCGTGTTTGTTCTTTTAATGAGTCGTGGGGAGGTGCTGAAACTGGTATCGTGTTTGTTCTTTTATTGAGTCGTGGGGAGATGCTGAAACTGTTATCGTGTTTGTTCTTTTATTGAGTCGTGGGGAGATGCTGAAGCTGTTATCGTGTTTGTTCTTTTATTGAGTCGTGGGGAGATGCTGAAAGTGTTATCGTGTTTGTTCTGTCATTGAGTCGTGGGGAGATGCTGAAACTGTTATCGTGTTTGTTCTTTTATTGAGTCGTGGGGAGATGCTGAAACTGTTATCATGTTTGTTCTTTTATTGAGTCGTGGGGAGATGCTGAAATTGTTATCGTGTTTGTTCTTTTATTGAGTCGTGGGGAGATGCTGAAACTGTTATCATGTTTGTTCTTTTATTGAGTCGTGCGGAGGTGCTGAAACTGTTATCGTGTTTGTTCTTTCATTGAGTCGTGGGGAGGTGCTGAAACTGTTATCGTGTTTGTGCTTTCATTGAGTCGTGGGGAGATGCTGAAACTGTTATCATGTTTGTTCTTTAATTGAGTCGTGGGGAGATGCTGAAACTGTTATCGTGTTTGTTCTTTTAATGAGTCGTGGGGAGGTGCTGAAACTGGTATCGTGTTTGTTCTTTTATTGAGTCGTGGGGAGATGCTGAAACTGTTATCGTGTTTGTTCTTTTATTGAGTCGTGGGGAGGTGCTGAAACTGTTATCGTGTTTGTTCTTTCATTGAGTCGTGGGGAGGTGCTGAAACTGTTATCGTGTTTGTGCTTTCATTGAGTCGTGGGGAGATGCTGAAACTGTTATCATGTTTGTTCTTTAATTGAGTCGTGGGGAGATGCTGAAACTGTTATCGTGTTTGTTCTTTTAATGAGTCGTGGGGAGGTGCTGAAACTGGTATCGTGTTTGTTCTTTTATTGAGTCGTGGGAGATGCTGAAACTGTTATCGTGTTTGTTCTTTTATTGAGTCGTGGGGAGATGCTGAAGCTGTTATCGTGTTTGTTCTTTTATTGAGTCGTGGGGAGATGCTGAAAGTGTTATCGTGTTTGTTCTGTCATTGAGTCGTGGGGAGATGCTGAAACTGTTATCGTGTTTGTTCTTTTATTGAGTCATGGGGAGATGCTGAAACTGTTATCATGTTTGTTCTTTTATTGAGTCGTGGGGAGATGCTGAAACTGTTATCATGTTTGTTCTTTTATTGAGTCGTGGGGAGATGCTGAAACTGTTATCATGTTTGTTCTTTTATTGAGTCGTGGGGAGATGCTGAAACTGTTGTGTGATTTAAAAAGATGATTAACCTCATCGGCATGTGGGCGTGTACTCTACAACCTTTTAACATCACCTCCCTCCAATATCACCTATCCTCATCACCTCCTCTTATCATCACCTCCTCTCAACATCACTTCTTCTCAACATCACCTCTTCTATATTATCACACTAGATGCTGACAAGCAGCCCTGACTCCACCCTGCCCACCCCGCTACCTGGTCCCACAATCACTTCTTACTTAGAAACGTCAATAGACCAGGCTTGTAGTTTGGTACAAGTCAACAGACTATCTATCTATCTATCGTCCTTTCGAGCCGAAGACGGCACATAGGGCAGAGCCACAATCTTAAAAATAGAAACCTTGCGTGCCAAAGTGGCACATATTGCAGAGATCACTGCTCTAAAATATATGGCGCTGTTTCCATAACAATACTTTTTACAATGACAGCTTGTCAAGCCATCGATCAACCTCCTTAGTCGCCTCTTACGACATGCCTGGAAGGTCACAGTGTCACTATTCTTTACATCCCTCATAATGAGGCCCCGGTAACACACAGGAAACATACTTGTAGTATGGTACAAGTCAACAGAATAGTCTTGTATTATTGTACATGTCAATAGACCAGGCTTGTAGTTTGGTACAAGTCAACAGACTAGTCTTGTATTATTGTACATGTCAATAGACCAGGCTTGTAGTTTGGTACAAGTCAACAGACTAGTCTTGTATTATTGTACATGTCAATAGACCAGGCTTGTAGTTTGGTACAAGTCAACAGACTAGTCTTGTATTATTGTACATGTCAATAGACCAGGCTTGTAGTTTGGTACAAGTCAACAGACTAGTCTTGTATTATTGTACATGTCAATAGACCAGGCTTGTAGTATGGTACAAGTCAACAGAATAGTCTTGTATTATTGTACATGTCAATAGACCAGGCTTGTAGTTTGGTACAAGTCAACAGACTAGTCTTGTATTATTGTACATGTCAATAGACCAGGCTTGTAGTTTGGTACAAGTCAACAGACTAGTCTTGTATTATTGTACATGTCAATAGACCAGGCTTGTAGTTTGGTACAAGTCAACAGACTTGTCTTGTATTATGGTACATGTCAATAGACCAGGCTTGTAGTTTGGTACAAGTCAACAGACTAGTCTTGTATTAGTGTACATGTCAATAGACCAGGCTTGTAGTTTGGTACAAGTCAACAAACTAGTCTTGTATTATTGTACATGTCAATAGACCAGGCTTGTAGTTTGGTACAATTCAATAGACTAGTCTTGTATTACTGTACATGTCAATAGACGAGGCTTGTAGTTTGGTACAAGTCAACAGACTAGTCTTGAATTATTGTACAAGTCAACAGAATAGTCTTGTATTATGGTACAAGTCAACAGAATAGTCTTGTATTATGGTACATGTCAATAGACCAGGCTTGTAGTTTGGTACAAGTCAACAGGCTAGTATTGTATTATTGTACATGTCAATAGACCAGGCTTGTAGTTTGGTACAAGTCAACAGACTAGTCTTGTATTATTGTACATGTCAATAGACCAGGCTTGTAGTTTGGTACAAGTCAACAGACTAGTCTTATATTATTGTACATGTCAAAAGATTAGACTTGTAGTTTTGTGCACGCCAATAGACTTGATTTTCACCCGACTGGGCTACCGACGTTCGGACAACCCGTGTTCGATTCCCGCTGGAAGCAGTGGGAGTTGTACTCGTGGTTGGAACAAAAAAATACCCTCTAGGTCGACCCAGCCGTTGGCAGAAATGGGTACCGGGGTATTACTCTGGGAAGGTGAGGAATGCAACCTCGCATCGTGAGTTTCGATGCTTGAAGCGACATTATCCAGAAGTCTCCGAACACTTCTGGATAGGCGGCCGAGCACATATGGGTGGAAACTCGCGTGCTAAGACGCCAATTCAAGTCTCGTACCTGACCTTGACCTTACCTTGACCTTTACCATGACCTTACCTTTAGACTAGACTTGTAGTTTTGTAAAAGTCTCCTACAAACACTCAATGACTGATCTAACAATTCTCCACCAGGAAGTCTCCTACAAACACTCAATGACTGATCTAACAATTCTCCATCAGGAAGTCTCCTACAAACACTCAATGACTGATCTAACAATTCTCCATCAGGAAGTCTCCTACAAACACTCAATGACCGACCTAACAATTCTCCATCAGGAAGTCTCCTACAAACACTAAATGACCGACCTAACAATTCTCCATCAGGAAGTCTCCTACAAACACTAAATGACCGACCTAACAATTCTCCACCAGGAAGTCTCCTACAAACACTAAATGACCGACCTAACAATTCTCCACCAGGAAGTCTCCTACAAACACTAAATGACCGACCTAACAATTCTCCACCAGGAAGTCTCCTACAAACACTCAATGACCGACCTAACAATTCTCCATCAGGAAGTCTCCTACAAACACTAAATGACCAACCTAACAATTCTCCATCAGGAAGTCTCCTACAAACACTAAATGACCGACCTAACAATTCTCCACCAGGAAGTCTCCTACAAACACTCAATGACCAACCTAACAATTCTCCCTCAGGAAGTCTCCTACAAACACTCAATGACTGTCAACAAGAAGGCTTCTTCTGTCCACGTGACCTTTTGGAGAAAATCAAGACATTCATTGACCAGATGGAGGAGTACAGTGTCAAGGCCTTGCCCTACTTAGAGGTCATTTCCTGTTGCATTGTCTAAACGAGGTGGGGCAGGGCAAGAAGTACGCTGAGATAGACAGAAAGAGGTATAGATAGACAGAGGGACAGAGAGAAGGACGTATAGACAGAGATAAGGATGTATAGACAGATGGAAAGAGAGAAGGATGTATAGATAGAGGGAAAGAGAGAAGGATGTATAGACAGAGGGACAGAGAGAAGGATGTGTAGACAGAGGGACAGAGAGAAGGATGTGTAGACAGAGGGACAGAGAGAAGGATGTGTAGACAGAGGGACAGAGAGAAGGATGTGTAGACAGAGGGACAGAGAGAAGGATGTATAGACAGAGGGAAAGAGAGAAGGATGTATAGACAGAGGGACAGAGAGAAGGATGCATAGACAGAGGGACAGAGAGAATGATGTATAGACAGAGGGAAAGAGAGAAGGATGTATAGACAGAGGGACAGAGAGAAGGATGTATAGACAGAGGGACAGAGAGAAGGATGTGTAGACAGAGGGACAGAGAGAAGGATGTGTAGACAGAGGGAAAGAGAGAAGGATGTGTAGACAGAGGGACAGAGAGAATGATGTATAGACAGAGGGAAAGAGAGATTGATGTATAGACAGAGAGAAGGACAAACATGCTGCAGGATGTAAAGACAGGTGTGGATTGGAGGACAGACAGAAGGGCGTCCAGACATAGGGACGGGTGGTAGGACAAACAGACAGAAGGACGTCCAGACAGAGGGACGGTAGATAGGACAAATGGACAGAAGGATGTGAGGACATAGGGACGGGTGGTAGGACAAACGGAGAGAAGGATGTGAGGACATAGGGACGGGTGGTAGGACAAACAGACAGCAGGAAGTCCAGACAGAGGGACCAATGGTAGGACAAACAGACAGAAGGACGTCCAGACAGAGGGACGGGAGGTAGGACAAATGGACAGAAGGATGTGAGGACATAGGGACGGGTGGTAGGACAAACGGACAGAAGGATGTGAGGACATAGGGACGGGTGGTAGAACAAACAGACAGAAGGATGTGAGGACATAGGGACGGGTGGTAGGACAAACAGACAGAAGGATGTGAGGACATAGGGACGGGTGGTAGGACAAACAGACAGAAGGATGTGAGGACATAGGGACGGGTGGTAGAACAAACAGATAGAAGGACGTGAGGACATAGGGACGGGAGGTAGGACAAACAGACAGAAGGATGTGAGGACATAGGGACGGGAGGTAGGACAAACAGACAGAAGGATGTGAGGACATAGGGACGGGAGATAGGACAAACAGACAGAAGGACGTGAGGACATAGGGACGGGTGGTAGAACAAACAGACAGAAGGACGTGAGGACATAGGGACGGGAGGTAGGACAAACAGACAGAAGGACGTGAGGACATAGGGATGGGTGGTAGAACAAACAGACAGAAGGACGTGAGGACATAGGGACGGGAGGTAGGACAAACAGACAGAAGGACGTGAGGACATAGGGACGGGTGGTAGAACAAACAGACAGAAGGACGTGAGGACATAGGGACGGGTGGTAGAACAAACAGACAGAAGGACGTGAGGACATAGGGACGGGAGGTAGGACAAACAGACAGAAGGACGTGAGGACATAGGGACGGGAGGTAGGACAAACAGACAGAAGGATGTGAGGACATAGGGACGGGTGGTAGAACAAACAGACAGAAGGATGTGAGGACATAGGGACGGGTGGTAGGACAAACAGACAGAAGGACGTGAGGACAGAGGGACGTTCAGCCATTGTCGTGTGTCAGTTTAATGCATGTGGACGTGTGGTCTGATATACATGACATGAACTAATCAAATGTATTTAGCTCGTTTCTTTTGACAGTCTAACTCGGCAATTCTCATCCTTGTAGAATGATGACGAGCTGTATTACTCCAGGTTCCAGGGAATCATCTCAGCCCCATACAGCGTCCAGTACATACCTGAGAGCTTGGGGGCTTACATAAGGAAGCCTGGGACTAAGAGAAGGATAGACTACAGCATTAGCGATGAGTGCTTCTCCGGTTTGTTGGGGACATTGGTGGAGGATGGACGGTGAGTGGGTCTAGTTGGGGACATTGGTGGAGGATGGGTGGTGAGTGGGTCTAGTTGGGGACATTGGTGGGGGATGGTTGGTGAGTGGGTCTAGTTGGGGACATTGGTGAAGGATGGATGGTGAGTGGGTCTAGTTGGGGACATTGGTGGAGGATGGGTGGTGAGTGGGTCTAGTTGGGGACATTGGTGGAGGATGGATGGTGAGTGGGTCTAGTTGGGGACATTGGTGGAGGATGGATGGTGAATGGGTCTAGTTGGGGACATTGGTGGAGGATGGGTGGTGAGTGGGTCTAGTTGGGGATATTGGTGTAGGATGGGTGGTGAGTGGGTCTAGTTGGGGACATTGGTGGAGGATGGATGGTGAATGGGTCTAGTTGGGGACATTGGTGGAGGATGGGTGGTGAGTGGGTCTAGTTGGGGATATTGGTGTAGGATGGGTGGTGAGTGGGTCTAGTTGGAGACATTGGTGGAGGATGTACGGTGAGTGGGTCTAGTTGGGGACATTAGTGGAGGATGTACGGTGAGTGGGTCTAGTTGGGGACATTGGTGGAGGATGTACGGTGAGTGGGTCTAGTTGGGGACATTAGTGGAGGATGGGTGGTGAGTGGGTCTAGTTGGGGACATTAGTGGAGGATGTACGGTGAGTGGGTCTAGTTGGGGACATTGGTGGAGGATGTACGGTGAGTGGGTCTAGTTGGGGACATTAGTGAAGGATGGGTGGTGAGTGGGTCTAGTTGGGAACATTGGTGGAGGATGGGTGGTAAGTGGGTCTAGTTGGGGACATTGGTGGGGGATGGACGGTGAGTGGGTCTAGTTGGGGACATTGGTGGAGGATGAGTGGTGAGTGGGTCTAGATGGGGACATTGGTGGAGGATAGAGGGTGAGTGGGTCTAGTTGGGGACATTGGTGGGTGATTGATGGTGAGTGGGTCTAGTTGGGAACATTGGTGGAGGATGGGTGGTGAGTGGGTCTAGTTGGGGATATTGGTGGAGGATGGCGGTGAGTGGGTCTAGTTGGGGATATTGGTGGAGGATGGGCGGTGAGTGGGTCTAGTTGGGACATTGGTGGAAGATGGGTGGTGAGTGCGTCTAGTTGGGGATATTGGTGGAGGATGGGCGGTGAGTGGGTCTAGTTGGGGACATTGGTGGAGGAAGGTTGGTGAGTGGGTCTAGTTGGGGACATTGGTGGAAGATGGGTGGTGAGTGGGTCTAGGTGGGGACATTGGTGGAGGATGGGTGGTGAGTGGCCCAGTTGGGGACATTGGTGGAGGATGGGTGGTGAGTGGGCCCAGTTGGGAACATTGGTGGAGGATGGGTGGTGAGTGGGCCCAGTTGGGGACATTGGTGGAGAATTGGTGGTGAGTGGGTCTAGTTGGGGACATTGGTGGAGGATGGGTTGTGAGTGGGCCCAGTTGGGGACATTGGTGAGGATGGACGGTGATTGGGTCTAGTTGGAGACATTGCTGGAGGGTGGATGGTGAGTTGGTCTATTTGGGGGCATTGGTGGAGGATGGACGGTGAGTGGGTCTAGTTGGAGACATTGCTGGAGGGTGGATGGTGAGTTGGTCTATTTGGGGGCATTGGTGGAGGATGGATGGTGTGTGGGTCTAGTTGGGGACATTGGTGGAGGATGGGTGGTAAGTGGGTCTAGTTGGGGACATTGTGCAGGATGGGTATGTGTGGTTGTATAAAGTTGATCGGTGATTGGGTCTATGAGTTTGAGAGATGAGTACTAATGTGTAAAATTCACGAAGATTGAGTGATGTGTGGGTTATCGGAACTTTTATGGAGATTGAGTGATGAGTGGGTCATCGGAACTTTTATGGAGATTGATTGATGTATGCATCTATGTAATATTCATTGAGTGTGATTATTGATCTCTAAATCAACCATGAAAGGTGAGAGGTGAGTGGGTCTCTAGATCATTTACTGAGTGTAAGTTTTGAGAAGTTCTATGGCAGACTCACGGAAATGGCTCTAAGAAACACTCTTTGAGAGAGAGAGAGAGAGAGAGAGAGAGATAGAAAGAGAGAGAAAGAGAGAGGGTCTATGCATGACACCACTTTCAGAGTGAGTGGGTCTGCATGACAACCCCTTGAGAGTGGGTGGATCTATGATTGACAAGTAATTGAGAGTGAGTGGGTCTATGAATGACAACTCATTGAAAGTGAGTGAGTCCATGAATGACAACCGATTGAAAGTGAGTGAGTCTATGAATGACAACCCACTGAGATTGAGTGGGTCTATGGATGACAACCCACTGAGAGTGAGTGGGTCTATGAATGACAAATAATTGAGAGTGAGTGGGTCTATGAATGGCAACCCACTGAGAGTGAGTGGGTCTATGAATGACAAATAATTGAGAGTGAGTGGGTCTATGAATGGCAACCCACTGAGAGTGAGTGGGTCTATGGATGACAACCCACTGAGAGTGAGTGGGTCTATGAATGACAAATAATTGAGAGTGAGTGGGTCTATGAATGGCAACCCACTGAGAGTGAGTGGGTCTATGGATGACAACCCACTGAGAGTGAGTGGGTCTATGAATGACAAATAATTGAGAGTGAGTGGGTCTATGAATGGCAACCCACTGAGAGTGAGTGGGTCTATGAATGACAAATAATTGAGAGTGAGTGGGTCTATGAATGGCAACCCATCGAGAGTGAGTGGATCTATGAATGACAACCCTGTTAAAGTGAGTGGGTCTATAATTGACAACCCGCTGAGTGAGTGGGTCTATGAATAACAAATCATTGAGAGTGAGTGGGTCTATGAATGACAACCCACTGAGAGTGAGTGGGTCTATGAATGACAAACCACTGAGAGTGAATGGGTCTTTGAATGACAACTCTTTTGAAAGTGAGTGGGCCTATGAATGACAGCCCATTCAATGTGACTGGGTCTATGAATGACAACCGATGAGTGAGTGGGTCTATGAATGACAACCCTTTGAAAGTGAGTTGGTCTACGAATAACAGCCCATTGAGTGAGTAGGTCTATGAATGACAACCCATTGAAAGTGAGTGCATCTGTGAATGACAGCTCATTGAGTGAGTGGGTCTATGAATGACAACCCATTGAAAATGAGTGGGTCTATGAATGACAACCATTTGAGTGAGTGGTTCTATGAATGACAACCCTTTGAAAGTGAGTGGGTCTATGAATGACAATCCTTTGAAAGTGAGTGGGTCTATGAATGACAACCCATTGAAAATGAGTGGGTCTATGAACGACAACCCTTTGAGTGAGTGGTTCTATGAATGACAACCCTTTGAAAGTGAGTGGGTCTATGAATGACAACCCTTTGAAAGTGAGTGGGTCTATGAATGACAACCCTTTGAAAGTGAGTTGGTCTATGATTGACAACCTTTTGAAAGTGAGTGGGTCTATGAATGACAACCCTTTGAAAGTGAGTGGGTATATGAATGACAACCCTTTGAAGTGAGTGGGTCTATGAATGACAACCCTTTGAAAGTGAGTAGGTCTACGAATGACAACCCATAAAAGAGATGGGGCTATGGACGACAACCCTTTGAACGTGGGTAGGTCTATGAATGACAACCCTGTGAATGTGAGTGGTCTGTGAATGACAACCCTTTGAAAGTGAGTGGGTCTATGAATGACAACCCATTGAGGGAGTGGTTCTATGAATGACAACCCTTTGAAAGTGAGTGGGTCTATGAATGACAACCCATTGAGTGAGTGGGTCTATGAATGACAACCCTTTGAAAGTGAGTGGGTCTATGAATGACAACCCTTTGAAAGTGAGTGGGTCTATGAATGACAATCCTTTGAAAGTGAGTGGGCCTATGAATGACAACCCATTGAAAGTAAATGGGCCTGTGAATGACAACCCCCTGGGTGTGAGTGGGTCCGACCCACCGAGCATGGATAGCTACAGCTCAAACACAAACTCAGAAGATGCCAACTAAACATCCCTGAAGACACCAGGAAGGGCTGTGAAGGTTGGGCGACCTAGTGGTGGGCCAGACTTAGAACACTGTGGTCACAAACAGGACAGGAATGAGACGTTTATTTCTTTAAGTAAGCTACGCTTAAAAATACGTGATGGAGGTGGTTCTCTCAGTTATATAACGAGATATATCAAGTTATCACACTGTTGATATTAAGGACATCAACTCTCAGTTATATAACGGGATATATCAAGTTATCACACTGTTGATATTGCACAAATCACTACCCAATATACAACAACTACAATAAGTGATAACTATTTGTTACTCCCCCCCCCCCCCCCCCCCCCCAACAGAACCGTTCCGCAGTGCACAGTCAACGACATTTGTTGGTTGTACATGACCCAGCCAAACACGGCTGGTTATTTTGTCACCCACCAACTGCTGTACCTCATCCTTGCTGAACAGGTCAGTTCTGGCCTCCTCACATGTATCACTTGTATCCTGCCTATTTTTTTTTCAATCATCATCATCATCATTGAGTGCCGTCTCCGCAACGAAGGTTGGCTACCATGGAGCGCCATTTTGCTCTATCTCTTGCTTTGATGGTGCAGGTTGTCATCGGTTGATTTGTCCATCTTTTGATGTTACTCGTCCATGTTAATCTTGGTCTGCCTCTGCCTCTTTTACCTTGTATTTTCCCCTCCAGGATCACTTTCAGTAGGCTGTTGTGTCTTTTAACATGGCCCAAGAATCGCATTTGTCTTGTTCTAATTGTGTTCAGAAGTTCTCTTTTCATTTTTAGTTGTTTTAAGACTTCGTCGTTTGTTTTCTTTTCCTTCCATCCAATTCTACCTATTCTTCTATAAATCCACATTTCAAAGGCTTCAATTCTCTGTTCTGTTTTCTTGTCTAATGTCCATGTTTCAGCACCATATAGGAATATTGAGAAGATGTAACATTTTGCTATTCTTAGTTTTAGCTCTGGTGTTATTTGTTTTGATGTTAGTATGTCCTTCATGGCATTAAAATTACTTTTTGCCATTCCTATTCTTTTGTTTATTTCAGTTGTACATTTTCCATCACTGGTTATAGTATGTCCAAGGTAGTTATAGTTCTGAACTGTCTCAAGGTCTATTCCTTCAATTTTGATATCCAATTGTGGGTTTTGAGTATTTTCTTTGTTTATGATCATAGTTTTAGTCTTTTTTCAATACTCTATTTTATTACGATTTCTCAGAAGAATGTTGAGAGTTCCCTTGACAGCTAAAAAGAGAAATTGTGGACGACAAAGAGAGGAGATGCTAGATAGCTTTGTGTCATGGCTTGGAAAACAGTCAACAAAAGAACTGATGCGATGTACTGTGGATAGAAGATTGTGGAGTAGCTTAGATTTACCAATGTAGCACATGGCAGTAACATTTACAAGTGTAACATGGGAGTAAAATTTACAACTGTAACATGGTAGTAACATTTACAACTGTAACATGGTAGTAACATTTACAACTGTAACATGGCAGTAATATTTACAACTGCAACATGACAGTAATATTTACAACTGCAACATGACAGTAATATTTACAACTGTAACATGGCAGTAATATTTACAACTGTAACATGGAAGTAACATTTACAACTGTAATATGGAAGTAATATTTACAACTGTAACATGATAGTAATATTTACAACTGTAACATGGAAGTAACATTTACAACTGTAACATGACAGTAACATTTACAACTGTAACACAGCAGTAATATTTACAAATGTAACATGACAGTAATATTTACAACTGTAACATGGCAGTAATATTTACAACTGTAACATGACAGTAACATTTACAACTGTAACATGACAGTAACATTTACAACTGTAACATGGCAGTAATATTTACAACTGTAACATGGCAGTAATATTTACAACTGTAACATGGAAGTAACATTTACAACTGTAACATGACAGTATTATTTACAACTGTAACATGACAGTATTATTTACAACTGTAACATGGCAGTAATATTTACAACTGTAACATGGAAGTAACATTTACAACTGTAACATGACAGTATTATTTACAACTGTAACATGGCAGTAACATTTACAACCGCAACATGACAGTAACATTTACAACTGTAACATGGCAGTAATATTTACAACTGTAACATGGAAGTAACATTTACAACTGTAACATAATAGTGACATTTACAACTAAAACAAACAGTAGCTATGTTTTATTGTGTGGTGATACTCCTTGATGATTGTTGCATCGGCACATCTATGTGTTACTAATTAGTTACAAATATACGTTACATAGTAAATACATTTTATGAATGAATGAATTTAGATAATTGGGAACTTTGTTAACCTCAGACGGAAGATGTACAAAAGAGGTGAGATGCAGAATGGCTCAGGCAAAAGCAGCTATCCAATAAATGAGGAAGATACTATGCAATCCATTTTTGACAATAGAAACAAGAAAAAGAGTTCTTAAATGTTACGTAGAGCCAGTCTTAACATATGGATGCGAATCATGGACAATAGGACAACAGGCAAGAAAATCAGTGGAGTCTGTAGAAATGTGGTTTTACAGAAGAATGTTGAGAATACCACCATGGACAGCTAAGAAGAGTAATGAAGAGGTTCTGAGAGAGGTCAAAGCAAAAAGAGAGCTAATTCCCATATTAGGAAGAAATAATAAACATTTTTGGCCATGTTGTGAGAAGAGAACAACTGGAATATATTGTAACAACTGGAACAATTGAGGGACGAAGAGATAGAGGGAAGCAAAGAGAAAAAAATAACAGACAGCTTAAGAGAATGGCTTGGCAGAAGGTCAACAACAAAAATGATAAATAGCTGCCGAGATCGAAAGTGGTGGAGAGACATGATCACCTACGCCAGCAGGCCTAGTACTTGATGATGATGAGTAAATAAAATTAAATGTTACAAAATAAAATCAGCAACTGTGACATTTGAACAACATGTGTCTGTTTGTTGTTCCGCCTGTCTCAGGCAGGGTGCATGGATGAGCTGCAGAATATTCTAGAAGGGAGTGGCCAGTCTGTGCGGGACATGGAGAGGAAGCTGTGTGGGGGCATCTACTCAGAGGCTGTTCTTGAAGACCAGGACGGGAACGTGGATTTTCGTAATCAGGACTTGTTCATAGAACAAAGTACTGTTGTTCTGGTGTTGTTCTAAATGATGTTGTGATGGTACTATTGTTCTCATGTTGTTTTAGATGATATTGTGTTGGTACTGTTGCTACTGTCTGCTGGTTTTGTAGCTGTGTTGGTACTGTTGCTAATATGTGCTGTTGTTGTAGCTGTGTTGGTACTGTTGCTAATATGTGCTGGTGTTGTAGTTGTGTTGGTACTGTTGCTAATATGTGCTGGTGTTGTAGCTGTGTTGGTACTACTACTACTACTACTGTCTGTTGGTGTTGTAGCTGTGTTGGTACTACTACTACTACTACTGTCTGCTGGTGCTGTAGCTGTGTTGGTACTACTACTACTACTGTCCGCTGGTGTTATAGCTGTGTTGGTACTATTACTATTACTGTCTGCTTTTGTTGTAGCTGTGTTGGTACTGTTGTTAATATGTGCTGTTGTTGTAGATGTGTTGGTACTGTTGCAAATATGTGCTGGTGTTGTAGCTGTGTTGGTACTACTACTACTACTGTCTACTGGTGTTGTAGCTGCGTTGGTACTGTTGCTAATATGTGCTGGTGTTGTAGCTGTGTTGGTACTGTTGCAAATATGTGCTGGTGTTGTAGCTGTGTTGGTACTACTACTACTACTACTACTGTCTGCTGGTGCTGTAGCTGTGTTGTCACTGTTCATAGTCTGCTGTTGGTGTAGCTGTATTGTCACTGTTGATAGTTTCCTGTTGTTGTAGCTGTGTTGTCACTGTTGATAGTCTGCTGTTGTTGTAGCTGTGATGGTACTGTTGCTAATATGTGCAGTTGTTGTAGCTGTGTTGGTACTGTTGCTAATATGTGCTGTTGTTGTAGCTGTGTTGTCACTGTTGATAGTCTGCTGTTGTTGTAGCTACGTTGGTACTGTTGCTAATATGTGCTGGTGTTGTAGCTGTTTTGGTACTACTACTACTACTACTACTACTGTCTGCTGGTGTTGTAGCTGTGTTGGTATTATTGATAGTCTGCTGTTGTTGTAGCTGTGATGGTACTGTTGCTAATATGTGCTGTTGTTGTAGCTGTGTTGTCACTGTTGATAGTCTGCTGTTGTTGTAGATGTGATGGTACTGTTGCTAATATGTGCTGTTGTTGTAGCTGTGTTGTCACTGTTGATAGTCTGCTGTTGTTGTAGCTGTGATGGTACTGTTGCTAATATGTGCTGTTGTTGTAGCTGTGTTGGTACTGTTGCTAATATGTGCTGGTGTTGTAGCTGTGTTGGTACTGTTGCTAATATGTGCTGTTGTTGTAGCTGTGTTGTCACTGTTGATAGTCTGCTGTTGTTGTAGCTACGTTGGTATTGTTGCTAATATGTGCTGGTGTTGTAGCTGTGTTGGTACTGTTGCTAATATGTGCTGTTGTTGTAGCTGTGTTGTCACTGTTGATAGTCTGCTGTTGTTGTAGCTACGTTGGTACTGTTGCTAATATGTGCTGGTGTTGTAGCTGTTTTGGTACTACTACTACTACTACTACTACTACTGTCTGCTGGTGTTGTAGCTGTGTTGGTACTATTGATAGTCTGCTGTTGTTGTAGCTGTGTTGGTACTATTGATAGTCTGCTGTTGTTGTAGCTGTGTTGGTACTATTGATAGTCTGCTGTTGTTGTAGCTGTGTTGGTACTGTTGATAGTCTGCTGGTGTTGAAACGGCGTTGGTACTGTTGCTACTGAAACCTGGTTCTGTAACTGTGTTGGTATTGTTGCTGCTGTCATCTGATGTTGGTACTGTTGCAAATGTGTGGTGGTGTTGTTGCTGTTTGGGACTGTTTCTACAATTTCGTACTGTTGCAACTCTGCTGGTACCGTTGATTTTGTCTTCTAGAGCTGTCATTGAAACTGTACTGTTATTGTTGATGATGTCTATTAGTATATCGTTGCATCTCTGCTGGTACTGGTGCTATTGTCTGCTGGTATTAATGTTGTTGCAACTATGCTTGTAATGTAATTATTGTCTTCCTGTATTATATTTGTTTTTGCAACTCTGTATTGTATTGTTGGTATTGTCTGCTGGTATAGTAGTTGTTGCAACTGTGCTTGTATTGTTGGTATTGTCTGCTGGTATAGTAGTTGTTGCAACTGTGCTTGTATTGTTGGTATTGTCTGCTGGTATAGTAGTTCTTGCAACTGTGCTTGTATTGTTGGTATTGTCTGCTGGTATAGTAGTTCTTGCAACTGTGCTTGTATTGTTGGTATTGTCTGCTGGTATAGTAGTTCTTGCAACTGTGCTTGTATTGTTGGTATTGTCTGCTGGTATAGTAGTTCTTGCAACTGTGCTTGTATTGTTGGTATTGTCTGCTGGTAAAGTAGTTCTTGCAACTGTGCTTGTATTGTTGGTATTGTCTGCTGGTAAAGTAGTTCTTGCAACTGTGCTTGTACTCTTGCTTTTGTCTCATAGTTTTATCTGTTGCTGTAGGCTGTGCTTGTTCTATGTTTATGTTGCTGCGATAGGTTGTTCTATAGTTGCTCTCTGCTTGTATTGTTATGACAGTTTGTTCTATTTTGTTGCTCTCTGTTTGTATTGTTGTGACAGTTTGTTCTGTTGTTGCTCTCTATTTGTATTGTTATGACAGTTTGTTCTGTTGTGCTGCTCTCTGTTTGTATTGTTATGACAGTTTGTTCTATTGTGTTGCTCTCTGTTTGTATTGCTATGACAGTTTGTTCTATTTTGTTGCTCTCTGTCTGTATTGTTGTGACAGTTTGTTCTATTTTGTTGCTCTCTGTTTGTATTGTTATGACAGTTTGTTCTGTTGTTGCTCTCTGTTTGTATTGTTATGACAGTTTGTTATGTTGTTGCTCTCTGTTTGTATTGTTATGACAGTTTGTTATGTTGTTGCTCTCTGTTTGCATTGTTATGACAGTTTGTTCTGTTGTTGCTCTCTGTTTGTATTGTTATGACAGTTTGTTCTATTGTGCTGCTCTCTGTATTGTTATGACTGTTTGTTCTATTGTGCTGTTCTCTGTTTGTATTGTTATGACAGTTTGTTCTATTGTGCTGCTCTCTGTATTGTTATGACAGTTTGTTCTATTGTGCTGCTCTCTGTATTGTTATGACAGTTTGTTCTATTGTGCTGCTCTCTGTATTGTTAAGACAGTTTGTTCTGTTGTTTCTCTCTGTTTGTATTGCTATGACAGTGTGTTCTATTGTTGCTCTCTGTTTGTATTGCTATGTCAGTGTGTTCTATTGTTGCTCTCTGTTTGTATTGCTATGACAGTGTGTTCTATTGTTGTTCTCTGTTTGTGTTGTTGTGACAGTTTGTTCTGTTGTTGTTGTTGTTGCCCCACCAACAGCCTAATTAAGTGTGGTCTTAACATGGAGAGCCAGGGGATAATCTTAACTTGTAGAGCAGGGGATAGTCTTAACTTGTAGATCTAAGAGATGATCATAACATGCAGAGCAAGGGAATGTCATAATTTGTAGAGCCAGGGGATAGTCTTAACTTGGAGAGCCAAGGGGATAACTTGTAGAGTAGAAGGGATAGACTTAACTTGTAGAGCAGGGGGATAGTCTTAACTTGTAGAGCAGGGGGGATAGTCTTAACTTGTAGAGCAGGGGATAGTCTTAACTTGTAGAGCAGGCGGATAGTCTTAACTTGTAGAGCAGGGAGGATAGTTTTAACTTGTAGAGCAGGGGAGATAGTCTTAACTTGTAGAGCAGGGGAGATAGTCCTAACTTGTAAAGCAGGGGAGATAGTCTTAACTTGTAGAGCAGGGGAGATAGTCTTAACTTGTAGAGCAGGGGAGATAGTCATAACAAGAAAGAAGATTAGATGTTCATAAAGATCATGATAAAGGAAAGGTAAATGTCATCTCTCCCTGACCATCCAATGTCACCTCTCCCAGACCATCCAATGTCACCTCTCCCAGACCATCCAATGTCATCTCTCCCAGACCATCCAATGTCACTTATCCCTGACCAACCAATGTCATCTCTTCCTACACAACTAATGTTACCTCTTCCTACACAACCAATGTCACCTCTCCCTGCACAACCAATGTCACCTCTCCCTGCACAACCAATGTCACCTCTCCCTGCACAACCAATGTCACCTCTCCCTGCACAACCAATGTCACCTCTCCCTGCCCAACCAATGTCACCTCTCCCTGCACAACCAATGTCACCTCTCCTTGTACAACCAATGTCATCTCTCCCTGACCATCCAATGTCACCTCTCCCAGACCATCCAATGTCACCTCTCCCAGACCATCCAATGTCATCTCTCCCAGACCATCCAATGTCACTTATCCCTGACCAACCAATGTCATCTCCCGTGACCAACTAATGTTACCTCTTCCTACACAACCAATGTCACCTCTCACTGCCCAACCAATGTCACCTCTCCCTGCCCAACCAATGCCACCTCTCCCTGCCCTACCAATGTCACCTCTCCCTGCCCAACCAATGTCACCTCTCCCTGCCCAACCAATGTCACCTCTCACTGCCCAACCAATGTCACCTCTCACTGCCCTACCAATGTCACCTCTCACTGCCCAACCAATGTCACCTCTCACTGCCCTACCAATGTCACCTCTCCCTGCCCTATCAATGTCACCTCTCCCTGCCCAACCAATGTCACCTCTCACTGCCCTACCAATGTCACCTCTCCCTGCCCAACCAATGTCACCTCTCCCTGACCAACCAATGTCACCTCTCCCTGCCCAACCAATGTCACCTCTCACTGCCCAACCAATGCCACCTCTCACTGCCCTACCAATGTCACCTCTCACTGCCCAACCAATTTCACCTCTCACTGCCCTACCAATGTCACCTCTCACTGCCCTACCAATGTCACCTCTCACTGCCCTACCAATGTCACCTCTCACTGCCCTACCAATGTCACCTCTCACTGCCCTACCAATGTCACCTCTCACTGCCCTACCAATGTCACCTCTCCCTGCCCAACCAATGTCACCTCTCACTGCCCAACCAATGTCACCTCTCACTGCCCAACCAATGTCACCTCTCACTGCCCTACCAATGTCACCTCTCACTGCCCAACCAATGCCACCTCTCCCTGCCCTACCAATGTCACTTCTCACTGCCCAACCAATGTCACCTCTCACTGCCCAAACAATGTCACCTCTCACTGCCCTACCAATGTCACCTCTCCCTGCCCAACCAATGCCACCTCTCCCTGCCCTACCAATGCCACCTCTCCTTGACCAACCAATGTCACCTCTCCCTGCCCAACCAATGTCACCTCTCCCTGCACAACCAATGTCACCTCTCCTTGTACAACCAATGTCATCTCTCCCTGACCATCCAATGTCACCTCTCCCAGACCATCCAATGTCACCTCTCCCAGACCATCCAATGTCATCTCTCCCAGACCATCCAATGTCACTTATCCCTGACCAACCAATGTCATCTCTCCGTGACCAACTAATGTTACCTCTTCCTACACAACCAATGTCACCTCTCACTGCCCAACCAATGTCACCTCTCCCTGCCCAACCAATGCCACCTCTCCCTGCCCTACCAATGTCACCTCTCCCTGCCCAACCAATGTCACCTCTCCCTGCCCTACCAATGTCACCTCTCCCTGCCCAACCAATGTCACCTCTCACTGCCCAACCAATGTCACCTCTCACTGCCCTACCAATGTCACCTCTCCCTGCCCAACCAATGTCACCTCTCACTGCCCTACCAATGTCACCTCTCCCTGCCCTATCAATGTCACCTCTCCCTGCCCAACCAATGTCACCTCTCACTGCCTTACCAATGTCACCTCTCCCTGCCCAACCAATGTCACCTCTCCCTGCCCAACCAATGTCACCTGTCCCTGCCCAACCAATGTCACCTCTCCCTGCCCAACCAATGCCACCTCTCACTGCCCTACCAATGTCACCTCTCACTGCCCAACCAATGTCACCTCTCACTGCCCTACCATGTCACCTCTCACTGCCCTACCAATGTCACCTCTCACTGCCCTACCAATGTCACCTCTCACTGCCCAACCAATGTCACCTCTCACTGCCCAACCAATGTCACCTCTCACTGCCCAACCAATGTCACCTCTCACTGCCCAACCAATGCCACCTCTCCCTGCCCTACCAATGTCACCTCTCACTGCCCAACCAATGTCACCTCTCACTGCCCAACCAATGTCACCTCTCACTGCCCTACCAATGTCACCTCTCCCTGCCCAACCAATGCCACCTCTCCCTGCCCTACCAATGTCACCTCTCACTGCCCAACCAATGTCACCTCTCACTGCCCAACCAATGTCACCTCTCACTGCCCTACCAATGCCACCTCTCACTGCCCAACCAATGTCACCTCTCACTGCCCAACCAATGCCACCTCTCATTGCCCTACCAATGCCACCTCTCACTGCCCTACCAATGCCACCTATCACTTCCCTACCAATGCCACCTCTCACTGCCCAACCAATGTCACCTCTCACTGCCCTACCAATGTCACCTCTCACTGCCCTACCAATGTCACCTCTCCCTGCCCTACCAATGTCACCTCTCACTGCCCAACCAATGTCACCTCTCACTGCCCAACCAATGTCACCTCTCACTGCCCTACCAATGTCACCTCTCCCTGCCCAACCAATGTCACCTCTCACTGCCCAACCAATGCCACCTCTCCCTGCCCAACCAATGTCACCTCTCACTGCCCTACCAATGTCACCTCTCACTGCCCTACCAATGTCACCTCTCCCTGCCCAACCAATGTCACCTCTCACTGCCCTACCAATGTCACCTCTCACTGCCCTACCAATGTCACCTCTCCCTGCCCAACCAATGTCACCTCTCACTGCCCTACCAATGTCACCTCTCACTGCCCTACCAATGTCACCTCTCCCTGCCCAACCAATGTCACCTCTCACTGCCCTACCAATGTCACCTCTCACTGCCCTACCAATGTCACCTCTCACTGCCCAACCAATGTCACCTCTCACTGCCCTACCAATGTCACCTCTCACTGCCCTACCAATGTCACCTCTCACTGCCCTACCAATGTCACCTCTCACTGCCCAACCAATGTCACCTCTCCTTGACCAACCAATGTCACCTCTCACTGCCCTACCAATGTCACCTCTCCCTGCCCAACCAATGTCACCTCTCACTGCCCTACCAATGTCACCTCTCACTGCCCTACCAATGTCACCTCTCACTGCCCTACCAATGTCATCTCTCACTGCCCTACCAATGTCACCTCTCACTGCCCTACCAATGTCACCTCTCATTGCCCTACCAATGTCACCTCTCACTACCAATGCCACCTACCAATGCACCTCTCACTTGCCACCTCTCCTTGACCAACCAATGTCACCTCTCACTGCCCAACCAATGCCACCTCTCCTTGACAAACCAATGTCACCTCTCCCTGACCAACCAATGTCACCTCTCACTGCCCTACCAATGTCACCTCTCCCCGCCCTACCAATGCCACCTCTCACTGCCCTACCAATGCCACCTCTCACTGCCCTACCAATGTCACCTCTCCCTGCCCTACCAATGTCACCTATCCCTGCCCAACCAATGTCACCTCTCACTGCCCAACCAATGTCACCTCTCACTGCCCAACCAATGTCACCTCTCACTGCCCAACCAATGTCACCTCTCACTGCCCAACAAATGTCACCTCTCCCTGCCCTACCAATGTCACCTCTCCCTGCCCAACCAATGTCACCTCTCACTGCCCAACCAATGTCACCTCTCACTGCCCTACCAATGTCACCTCTCCCTGCCCAACCAATGTCACCTCTCACTGCCCTACCGATGTCACCTCTCCCTGCCCTATCAATGTCACCTCTCCCTGCCCAACCAATGTCACCTCTCACTGCCTTACCAATGTCACCTCTCCCTGACCAACCAATGTCACCTCTCTCTGCCCAACCAATGTCACCTGTCCCTGCCCAACCAATGTCACCTCTCACTGCCCAACCAATGCCACCTCTCACTGCCCTACCAATGTCACCTCTCACTGCCCAACCAATGTCACCTCTCACTGCCCTACCAATGTCACCTCTCACTGCCCTACCAATGTCACCTCTCACTGCCCTACCAATGTCACCTCTCACTGCCCTACCAATGTCACCTCTCACTGCCCTACCAATGTCACCTCTCACTGCCCTACCAATGTCACCTCTCCCTGCCCAACCAATGTCACCTCTCACTGCCCAACCAATGTCACCTCTCACTGCCCAACCAATGTCACCTCTCACTGCCCAACCAATGTCACCTCTCACTGCCCAACCAATGCCACCTCTCCCTGCCCTACCAATGTCACCTCTCACTGCCCAACCAATGTCACCTCTCACTGCCCAACCAATGTCACCTCTCACTGCCCTACCAATGTCACCTCTCCCTGCCCAACCATGCCACCTCTCACTGCCCTACCAATGTCACCTCTCCCTGCCCAACCAATGTCACCTCTCACTGCCCAACCAATGCCACCTCTCCCTGCCCAACCAATGTCACCTCTCACTGCCCTACCAATGTCACCTCTCCCTGCCCAACCAATGCCACCTCTCCCTGCCCTACCAATGTCACCTCTCACTGCCCAACCAATGTCACCTCTCACTGCCCAACCAATGTCACCTCTCACTGCCCTACCAATGCCACCTCTCACTGCCCTACCAATGCCACCTCTCACTGCCCAACCAATGTCACCTCTCACTGCCCTACCAATGCCACCTCTCACTGCCCTACCAATGCCACCTCTCACTGCCCAACCAATGTCACCTCTCACTGCCCTACCAATGTCACCTCTCACTGCCCTACCAATGTCACCTCTCACTGCCCTACCAATGTCACCTCTCACTGCCCTACCAATGTCACCTCTCACTGCCCTACCAATGTCACCTCTCCCTGCCCAACCAATGTCACCTCTCACTGCCCTACCAATGTCACCTCTCACTGCCCAACCAATGTCACCTCTCCCTGCCCAACCAATGTCACCTCTCACTGCCCTACCAATGTCACCTCTCACTGCCCTACCAATGTCACCTCTCACTGCCCAACCAATGTCACCTCTCACTGCCCTACCAATGTCACCTCTCACTGCCCTACCAATGTCACCTCTCACTGCCCTACCAATGTCACCTCTCACTGCCCAACCAATGTCACCTCTCCTTGACCAACCAATGTCACCTCTCACTGCCCTACCAATGTCACCTCTCCCTGCCCAACCAATGCCACCTCTCACTGCCCTACCAATGCCACCTCTCACTGCCCAACCAATGTCACCTCTCACTGCCCTACCAATGCCACCTCTCACTGCCCTACCAATGCCACCTCTCACTGCCCAACCAATGTCACCTCTCACTGCCCTACCAATGTCACCTCTCACTGCCCTACCAATGTCACCTCTCACTGCCCAACCAATGTCACCTCTCCTTGACCAACCAATGTCACCTCTCACTGCCCTACCAATGTCACCTCTCCCTGCCCAACCAATGTCACCTCTCACTGCCCTACCAATGTCACCTCTCACTGCCCTACCAATGTCACCTCTCACTGCCCTACCAATGTCACCTCTCACTGCCCTACCAATGCACCTCTCCTTGACCAACCAATGTCACCTCTCACTGCCCAACCAATGCCACCTCTCCTTGACCAACCAATGTCACCTCTCCCTGCCCAACCAATGTCACCTCTCCCTGACCAACCAATGTCACCTCTCCCTGACCAACCAATGTCACCTCTCACTGCCCTACCAATGTCACCTCTCCCCGCCCTACCAATGCCACCTCTCACTGCCCTACCAATGCCACCTCTCACTGCCCTACCAATGTCACCTCTCCCTGCCCTACCAATGTCACCTCTCCCTGCCCTACCAATGTCACCTCTCCCTGCCCAACCAATGCCACCTCTCCCCGCCCTACCAATGCCACCTCTCCTGCCCAACCAATGCCACCTCTCCCTGCCCAACCAATGCCACCTCTCCCTGCCCTACCAATGCCACCTCTCCCTGCCCAACCAATGCCACCTCTCCCTGCCCTACCAATGCCACCTCTCCCTGCCCTACCAATGCCACCTCTCCCTGCCCAACCAATGTCACCTCTCCCTGCCCAACCAATGCCACCTCTCCTTGACCAACCAATGTCACCTCTCCCTGCCCAACCAATGCCACCTCTCCTTGACCAACCAATGCCACCTCTACCTGCCCATCCAACGTCACCTCTCCCTGCCCAACATATATCACCTCTCCCTGCCCTACCTTCTTGTCCCCAGGTCTGCTGTGCGGTGTCCTCGGCTTTGAAGACTTCTTCACGGAGCCATGGATCAACATGGTCATGTCGTGGCAGAACTCTGAAGGTTGCTTCCCCAGAAACATGCCGCCGATGTTCTCCGAGGCTCGCATTTTGCTTCTCCACGTTCTGGACCAATACCACAAGCACATGGACACGTACGTCATCTCGTCCTCTGACACTGTCATCAACATCTGCTCGTCTTCTTTACTTTGTTCTCAATATCTTTCAATTGTGTGTCCAGTTACATTTCTTGACTGTTGTTTGTTAATACGATCTACATCTGTTTGTTATCTTGTACTACATTTCTTTGTTATCATGTTCCACATCTCTTTGTTATCATGTTCTACATATGTTATCATGTTCTACATCTGTTTGTTATCATGTTCTCCATCTGTTATCATGTTCTACATCTGTTATCATGTTCTACATCTCTTTGTTATCATGTTCTACATCTCTTTGTTATCATGTTCTACATCTGTTATCATGTTCTACATCTGTTATCATGTTCTACATCTCTTTGTTATCATGTTCTACATCTCATTGTTATCATGTTCTACATCTGTTATCATGTTCTACATCTCTTTGTTATCATGTTCTACATATGTTATCATGTTCTACATCTGTTATCATGTTCTACATCTGTTATCATGTTCTACATCTGTTATCATGTTCTACATCTGTTATCATGTTCTACATCTCTTTGTTATCATGTTCTACATCTGTTATCATGTTCTACATCTCATTGTTATCATGTTCTACATCTCATTGTTATCATGTTCTACATCTCTTTGTTATCATGTTCTACATCTGTTATCATGTTCTACATCTCTTTGTTATCATGTTCTACATCTCTTTGTTATCATGTTCTACATCTCATTGTTATCATGTTCTACATCTCATTCTTATCATGTTCTACATCTCTTTGTTATCATGTTTTACATCTCATTGTTATCATGTTCTACATCTCTTTGTTATCATGTTCTACATCTGTTATCATGTTCTACATCTGTTATCATGTTCTACATCTCTTTGTTATCTTGTTCTACATCTCTTTGTTATCATGTTCTACATCTGTTATCATGTTCTACATCTCTTTGTTGTCATGTTCTACATATGTTATCATGTTCTACATCTGTTATCATGTTCTACATCTCTTTGTTATCATGTTCTACATCTGTTATCATGTTCTACATCTGTTATCATGTTCTACATCTGTTATCATGTTCTACATCTGTTATCATGTTCTACATCTCATTGTTATCATGTTCTACATCTGTTATCATGTTCTACATCTGTTATCATGTTCTACATCTGTTATCATGTTCTACATCTCTTTGTTATCATGTTCTACATCTCATTGTTATCATGTTCTACATCTGTTATCATGTTCTACATCTCTTTGTTATCATGTTCTACATCTCATTGTTATCATGTTCTACATCTCATTGCTATCATGTTCTACATCTCTTTGTTGTCATGTTCTACATATGTTATCATGTTCTACATCTGTTATCATGTTCTACATCTGTTATCATGTTCTACATCTGTTATCATGTTCTACATCTCTTTGTTATCATGTTCTACATATGTTATCATATTCTACATATGTTATCATGTTCTACATCTGTTATCATGTTCTATATCTATCTCTTTGTTATCATGTTCTACATCTCTTTGTTATCATGTTCTACATATGTTATCATGTTCTACATCTGTTATCATGTTCTACATCTCATTGTTATCATGTTCTACATCTGTTATCATGTTCTACATCTGTTATCATGTTCTACATCTGTTATCATGTTCTACATCTGTTATCATGTTCTACATCTGTTATCATGTTCTACATCTGTTATCATGTTCTACATCTCTTTGTTATCATGTTCTACATCTGTTATCATGTTCTACATCGCTTTGTTATCATGTTCTACATCTGTTATCATGTTCTACATCTCTTTGTTATCATGTTCTACATCTGTTATCATGTTCTACATCTGTTATCATGTTCTACATCTCTTTGTTATCATGTTCTACATCTCATTGTTATCATGTTCTACATCTGTTATCATGTTTTACATCTCTTTGTTATCATGTTCTACATCTGTTATCTTGTTCTACATCTCTTTGTTATCATGTTCTACATCTGTTATCATGTTCTACATCTCTTTGTTGTCATGTTCTACATATGTTATCATGTTCTACATCTGTTATCATGTTCTACATCTCTTTGTTATCATGTTCTACATCTGTTATCATGTTCTACATCTGTTATCATGTTCTACATCTGTTATCATGTTCTACATCTGTTATCATGTTCTACAGCTCATTGTTATCATGTTCTACATCTGTTATCATGTTCTACATCTGCTATCATGTTCTACATCTGTTATCATGTTCTACATCTCTTTGTTATCATGTTCTACATCTCATTGTTATCATGTTCTACATCTGTTATCATGTTCTACATCTCTTTGTTATCATGTTCTACATCTCATTGTTATCATGTTCTACATCTCATTGCTATCATGTTCTACATCTCTTTGTTATCATGTTCTACATATGTTATCATGTTCTACTTCAGTTATCATGTTCTACATCTGTTATCATGTTCTACATCTCTTTGTTATCATGTTCTACATATGTTATCATGTTCTACATATGTTATCATGTTCTACATCTGTTATCATGTTCTACATCTCTTTGTTATCATGTTCTACATCTCTTTGTTATCATGTTCTACATATGTTATCATGTTCTACATCTGTTATCATGTTCTACATCTCATTGTTATCATGTTCTACATCTGTTATCATGTTCTACATCTGTTATCATGTTCTACATCTGTTATCATGTTCTACATCTGTTATCATGTTCTACATCTGTTATCATGTTCTACATCTCTTTGTTATCATGTTCTACATCTGTTATCATGTTCTACATCTCTTTGTTATCATGTTCTACATCTGTTATCATGTTCTACATCTCTTTGTTATCATGTTCTACATCTCTTTGTTATCATGTTCTACATATGTTATCATGTTCTACATCTGTTATCATGTTCTACATCTCATTGTTATCATGTTCTACATCTGTTATCATGTTCTACATCTGTTATCATGTTCTACATCTGTTATCATGTTCTACATCTGTTATCATGTTCTACATCTGTTATCATGTTCTACATCTCTTTGTTATCATGTTCTACATCTGTTATCATGTTCTACATCTCTTTGTTATCATGTTCTACATCTGTTATCATGTTCTACATCTCTTTGTTATCATGTTCTACATCTGTTATCATGTTCTACATCTGTTATCATGTTCTACATCTCTTTGTTATCATGTTCTACATCTCATTGTTATCATGTTCTACATCTGTTATAATGTTTTACATCTCTTTGTTATCATGTTCTACATCTGTTATCATGTTCTACATCTGTTATCATGTTCTACATCTCTTTGTTATCTTGTTCTACATCTCTTTGTTATCATGTTCTACATCTGTTATCATGTTCTACATCTCTTTGTTGTCATGTTCTACATATGTTATCATGTTCTACATCTGTTATCATGTTCTACATCTCTTTGTTATCATGTTCTACATCTGTTATCATGTTCTACATCTGTTATCATGTTCTACATCTGTTATCATGTTCTACATCTGTTATCATGTTCTACAGCTCATTGTTATCATGTTCTACATCTGTTATCATGTTCTACATCTGCTATCATGTTCTACATCTGTTATCATGTTCTACATCTCTTTGTTATCATGTTCTACATCTCATTGTTATCATGTTCTACATCTGTTATCATGTTCTACATCTCTTTGTTATCATGTTCTACATATCATTGTTATCATGTTCTACATCTCATTGCTATCATGTTCTACATCTCTTTGTTATCATGTTCTACATATGTTATCATGTTCTACTTCTGTTATCATGTTCTACATCTGTTATCATGTTCTACATCTCTTTGTTATCATGTTCTATATATGTTATCATGTTCTACATATGTTATCATGTTCTACATCTGTTATCATGTTCTACATCTCTTTGTTATCATGTTCTACATCTCTTTGTTATCATGTTCTACATATGTTATCATGTTCTACATCTGTTATCATGTTCTACATCTCATTGTTATCATGTTCTACATCTGTTATCATGTTCTACATCTGTTATCATGTTCTACATCTGTTATCATGTTCTTCATCTGTTATCATGTTCTACATCTCTTTGTTATCATGTTCTACATCTGTTATCATGTTCTACATCTCTTTGTTATCATGTTCTACATCTGTTATCATGTTCTACATCTCTTTGTTATCATGTTCTACATCTGTTATCATGTTCTACATCTGTTATCATGTTCTACATCTCTTTGTTATCATGTTCTACATCTCATTGTTATCATGTTCTACATCTGTTATCATGTTTTACATCTCTTTGTTATCATGTTCTACATCTCATTGTTATCATGTTCTACATCTGTTATCATGTTCTACATCTCTTTGTTTATCATGTTCTACATCTCATTGTTATCATGTTCTACATCTGTTATCATGTTCTACATCTCTTTGTTGTCATGTTCTACATCTGTTATCATGTTCTACATCTCTTTATTATCATGTTCTACATCTGTTATCATGTTCTACATCTGTTATCATGTTCTACATCTCTTTGTTATCACGTTCTACATCTCATTGTTATCATGTTCTACATCTGTTATCATGTTCTACATCTCTTTGTTATCATGTTCTACATATGTTATCATGTTCTACATCTGTTATCATGTTCTACATCTCTTTGTTATCATGTTCTACATCTCATTGTTATCATGTTCTACATCTGTTATCATGTTCTACATCTCTTTGTTATCATGTTCTACATCTCTTTGTTATCATGTTCTACATCTCTTTGTTATCATGTTCTACATCTCTTTGTTATCATGTTCTACATCTCATTGTTATCATGTTCTACATCAATTATCATGTTCTACATTTGTTATCATGTTCTACATATGTTATCATGTTCTACATATGTTATCATGTTCTACATCTGTTTGTTATCATGTTCTACATCTGTTTGTTATCATGTTCTACATCTGTTATCATGTTCTACATCTGTTTGTTATCATGTTCTACATCTCTTTGTTATCATGTTCTACATATGTTATCATGTTCTACATCTCTTTGTTATCATGTTCTACATCTCTTTGTTATCATGTTCTACATCTGTTATCATGTTCTACATCTCTTTGTTATCATGTTCTACATCTCTTTGTTATCATGTTCTACATATGCTATCATGTTCTACATATGTTATCATGTTCTACATATGTTATCATGTTCTACATCTCTTTGTTATCATGTTCTACATCTCTTTGTTATCATGTTCTACATCTCTTTGTTATCATGTTCTACATCTCTTTGTTATCATGTTCTACATCTCTTTGTTATCATGTTCTACATCTCTTTGTTATCATGTTCTACATCTCTTTGTTATCATGTTCTACATCTCTTGTTATCATGTTCTACATCATGTTCTACATCTGTTATCATTTCTACATCTGTTATCATGTTCTACATATGTTATCATGTTCTACATATGTTATCATGTTCTACATCTGTTATCATGTTCTACATCTGTTATCATGTTCTACATATGTTATCATGTTCTACATCTGTTATCATGTTCTACATCTGTTATCATGTTCTACATCTGTTATCATGTTCTACATCTCTTTGTTATCATGTTCTACATATGTTATCATGTTCTACATATGTTATCATGTTCTACATCTCATGTTATCATGTTCTACATCTGTTATCATGTTCTACATCTGTTATCATGTTCTACATATGTTATCATGTTCTACATCTCTTTGTTATCATGTTCTACATATGTTATCATGTTTTACATCTCTTTGTTATCATGTTCTACATATGTTATCATGTTCTACATCTGTTATCATGTTCTACATCTCTTTGTTATCATGTTCTACATATGTTATCATGTTCTACATCTCTTTGTTATCATGTTCTACGTCTGTTATAATGTTCTACATCTCTTTGTTATCATGTTCTTCGTCTCTTTGTTATGTAAATCAAGTTATAAGTCTGCCGTCTTGTTGTATTTGTTTGTTGTCTTATTGCCACCATCAAAGAATAAAGTCTCTTATTCGACTGTTATATAGTTATCAATAATGACTAGTTATCTCTTATTCGCTTGTTGTCTTATCACTTTCAATTTTTAAACTGTCTCTTTTTCGTTTGTTGTCTTCTAATTATCAACGATTTATTATCTCTTATTCACATATTATCTTATCACAGAGAAATTGCTGCCACCGACGGTTCTCCAACAGGCAGGAAGCTACTCCGGGAGCAGAACATGAAAGGTTAACAGAGGTCACATCAGACAATAGACTAGAGGTCACATCAGACAATAGACTAGAGGTCACATTAGAGAATAGACTAGAGGGCACATTAGAGAATAGACTAGAGGGCACATTAGAGTATAGACTAGAGGGCACATTAGAGTATAGACTAGAGGTCACATTAGAGAATAGACTAGAGGTCACATTAGAGAATAGACTAGAGGTCACATCAGGCAATAGACTAGAGGACACATCAGGCAACAGACTAGAGGACACATCAGGCAATAGACTAGATGACACATCAGGCAATAGACTAGAGGACACATCAGGCAACAGACTAGAGGACACATCAGGCAATAGACTAGATGACACATCAGGCAACAGACTAGAGGACACATCAGGCAACAGACTAGAGGACACATCAGGCAATAGACTAGATGACACATCAGGCAATAGACTAGAGGACACATCAGGCAACAGACTAGAGGACACATCAGGCAATAGACTAGATGACACATCAGGCAATAGACTAGAGGACACATCAGGCAACAGACTAGAGGACACATCAGGCAATAGACTAGAGGACACATCAGGCAACAGACTAGAGGACACATCAGGCAATAGACTAGAGGACACATCAGGCAACAGACTAGAGGACACATCAGGCAACAGACTAGAGGACACATCAGGCAACAGACTAGAGGACACATCAGGCAACAGACTAGAGGACACATCAGGCAATAGACTAGAGGACACATCAGGCAACAGACTAGAGGACACATCAGGCAACAGACTAGAGGACACATCAGGCAACAGACTAGAGGACACATCAGGCAATAGACTAGAGGACACATCAGGCAATAGACCAGGGGTCACTTCAGACATTAAACATTTAGATAGCACCGGATATAAAAGGTATAATGTTGATATATCGAGGTATCACAATCTCATAGATAAATCTAGGTATAACAATCTGACAGATATATCAAGGTATAACAATATGACAGATATATTGAGGTATAACAATATGACATATATCAAGTATAACAATCTGACAGATATATTGAGGTATAACAATATGACAGATATATTGAGGTATAACAATATGACAGATATATTGAGGTATAACAATATGACAGATATATTGAGGTATAACAATCTGACAGATATATTGAGGTATAACAATATGACAGATATATTGAGGTATAACAATCTGACAGATACATTGAGGTATAACAATATGACAGATATATTGAGGTATAACAATATGACATATATTGAGGTATAACAATATGACAGATATATTGAGGTATAACAATCTGACAGATATATTGAGGTATAACAATATGACAGATATATTGAGGTATAACAATATGACAGATATATTGAGGTATAACAATATGACAGATATATCAAGGTATAACAATATGACAGATATATCAATGTATAACAATATGACAGATATATCGAGGTATAACAATATGACAGATATATCGAGGTATAACAATATGACAGATATATTGAGGTATAACAATCTGACAGATATATCAAGGTATAACAATATGACAGATATATCGAGGTATAACAATATGACAGATATATTGAGGTATAACAATATGACAGATATATTGAACGTGTGGTCTCTTGTGTCAGCAATTCTGTTACTTGAATAACACAACAATTGTCAGCTGTTCATGGTCTTGTTACCAAATGACTACCTCTAATAATACAACTATTTTAATAGACAACAACCAGATGACTACCTCTAATAATACAACTATATCAATGACTACCTCTAATAATACAACTATATCAATGACTACCTCTAATAATACAACTATATCAATGACTACCTCTAATAATACAACTATATCAATGACTATCTCTAATAATACAACTATATCAATGACTATCTCTAATAATACAACTATATCAATGACTATCTCTAATAATACAACTATATCAATGACTATCTCTAATAATACAACTATATCAATGTACAACACACCAGATGGCTATCTCTAATAACACAACTATATCAATGTACAACACACCAGATGGCTATCTCTAATAATACAACTATATCAATGACTATCTCTAATAATACAACTATATCAATGTACAACACACCAGATGGCTATCTCTAATAATACAACTATATCAATGTACAACACACCAGATGGCTATCTCTAATAACACAACTATATCAATGTACAACACACCAGATGACTATCTCTAATAATACAACTATATCAATGTACAACACACCAGATGACTATCTCTAATAATACAACTATATCAATGTACAACACACCAGATGACTATCTCTAATAATACAACTATATCAATGTACAACACACCAGATGACTATCTCTAATAATACAACTATATCAATGTACAACTCACTAGATGACTATCTCTAATAATACAACTATATCAATGTACAACACACCAGATGACTATCTCTAATAATACAACTATATCAATGTACAACTCACTAGATGACTATCTCTAATAATACAACTATATCAATGTACAACTCACTAGATGACTATCTCTAATAATACAACTATATCAATGTACAACTCACTAGATGACTATCTCTAATAATACAACTATATCAATGTACAACTCACTAGATGACTATCTCTAATAATACAACTATATCAATGTACAACTCACTAGATGACTATCTCTAATAATACAACTATATCAATGTACAACTCACTAGATGACTATCTCTAATAATACAACTATATCAATGTACAACTCACTAGATGACTATCTCTAATAATACAACTATATCAATGTACAACACACCAGATGACTATCTCTAATAATACAACTATATCAATGTACAACACACCAGATGACTATCTCTAATAATACAACTATATCAATGTACAACACACCAGATGGCTGCCTCGCCCACAAGACTGGACTTGGTTTCGGAACCTTTGGACATTACTTGAGGTACCTCGTGCGCCAGATCTACAATGGGGATACAATCAACGTACCTGATGTCTGATCCGCATACCTGTTAGCTTACCATCATACCTAGTACCTCACCCACATACCTGTTACCTAACCCACACAACTATTACCTAAGGCAAACAAACATAACCTAATTAATTCAATTATTTCCTAAGCAGTACATTCATTACTTAACCCAAATACCGGTTACCTTAACAGCACACCCATTATCTAACCCAAATACCTGTTATACTTATTTTCTAGCCAGCACACTCATTACTTAACTGAAATACATTTACCTTATCACCACACTCTCTAACTATTACCAGCAAACTCATTACCTAACCCACGGGCCTATGACTTTACCAGCACACTCATTATCTACACAAACAAAATACATGTCCCAACTAACACAAATACCTGCCCCCCCCCCACTAACATAATTACACCCCCAACTAACACAAATACCTGCCCCCCCCACTAACATAATTACACCCCCCAACTAACACAAATACCTGCCCCCACTAACACAATTACATGTCCCAACACAAATATCTGTCCCAACTAACACAATTACATGTCCCATCATAAATATTTGTCGCCACAAACACAAATACCTGTTCCCACAAACACACATACATATCTCCCACAAACACAAATACCTATCCCCACAAACACACATACCTGCCCCCCACAAACACACATACATATCCCCCACAAACACACATACCTGTCCCCCACAAACACACATACCTCTCCCCCACAAACACACATACATATCCCCCACAAACACAAATACCTATCCCCCACAAACACACATACCTGCCCCCACAAACACACATACATATCCCCCACAAACACAAATACCTATCCCCCACAAACACAAATACCTATCCCCCACAAACACACATACCTGCCCCCCACAAACACACATACATATCCCCCACAAACACAAATACCTATCCCCACAAACACAAATACCTATCCCCACAAACACACATACCTGCCCCCCACAAACACACATACATATCCCCCACAAACACACATACCTGTCCCCCACAAACACACATACCTCTCCCCCACAAAACACACATATCTATCCCCACAAACACAAATACCTATCCCCACAAACACACATACCTCTCCCCCACAAACACACATATCTATCCTCCACAAACACACATACCTATCCCCCACAGACACACATACCTATCCCCACAAGCACACATACCTGTCCCCCCACAAAGATCCTTACAATATAGTCATAGTTGAGTACTTCCAGAAATGAACAACGACTCGGAACTCTCCATCAGTAACTGAAACATCAAGGAAGACACCGCCACATACCAATCATCTTGTGGCATGTGCTGTAGCATTTTTTATGCTAAAGGTAAACATTCGAAACCTAGCTGGCGAAGACAACACCTACCGAACGCAGAGTAAACAAGCTGGCGTGTGCTGTTGGCAAATAAAGTGATGACTTCCCTGCTTGTCTTATGTGACATTTTTTTACTGTTTCTTTCAGTGAAGAGTTCACACAAGTTTTGTTTACAATCTGGCACAGAACAGAGCAATAGCACTGATATAATCTACAATAGAACAGACAGAGCAATAGCACTGATATAATCTACAATAGAACAAACAGAGCGATGGCACTGATATAATCTACATTAGAACAAACAGAGCAATAGCACTGATATAATCTACAATAGAACAAACAGAGCAATAGCACTCATATAATCTACAATAGAACAGACAGAGCAATAACACTGATATAATCTACAATGGAACAAACAGAGCGATGGCACTGATATAATCTACAATAGAACAGACAGAGTGATGGCACTGATATAATCTACAATAGAACAGACAGAGCGATAGCACTGATATAATCTACAATAGAACAGACAGAGCAATAGCACTGATATAATCTACAATAGAACAGACAGAGCAATAGCACTGATATAATCTACAATAGAACAGACAGAGCAATAGCACTGATATAATCTACAATAGAACAAACAGAGCAATGGCACTGATATAATCTACAATAGAACAGACAGAGCAATAGCACTGATATAATCTACAATAGAACAGACAGAGCAATAGCACTGATATAATCTACAATAGAACAGACAGAGCAATAGCACTGATATAATCTACAATAGAACAGACAGAGCAATAGCACTGATATAATCTACAATAGAACAAACAGAGCAATAGCACTGATATAATCTACAATAGAACAGACAGAGCGATGGCACTGATATAATCTACAATAGAACAAACAGAGCGATGGCACTGATATAATCTACAATAGAACAAACAGAGCGATAGCACTGATATAATCTACAATAGAACAGACAGAGCGATGGCACTGATATAATCTACAATAGAACAGACAGAGCGATAGCATTGATATAATCTACAATAAAACAAACAGAGTGATAGCACTGATATAATCTACAATAGGACAGACAGAGCGATGGCACTGATATAATCTACAATAGAACAAACAGAGCGATAGCACTGATATAATCTACAATAGAACAAACAGAGTGATAGCACTGATATAATCTACAATAGAACAGACAGAGTGATGGCACTGATATAATGTACACTAAAATAGAGCAATAGTACTGGTAGAATGTACAATAGAACAAGAACATTGAGACCAGCTACAATAAAAAAAACAAGAACACTGAAAGTTGCTATAATAAAACAAGAACAGTGTCCAATATCAAGACTGATACAGCGTGTTCATTTACTCCAGAAAAGCATATCACAGGGTTTGATATGAAGTGGTAATGGCAACCAATAACAGGGTTTGATACGAAGTGGTAATGACAACAATCACCGGGTTTGACATGAAGTGGTAATGACAACCAATCACCGAGTTTGACACGAAGTGGTAATGACAACCAATCACAGGGTTTGACATGAAGTGGTCTGGACAACCAGTAACAGGGTTTGACATGAAGTGGTCTGGACAACTAGTAACAGGGTTTGACATGAAGTGGTCTGGACAACCAGTAACAGGGTTTGACATGAAGTGGTAATGACAACCAATCACAGGGTTTGACATGAAGTGGTCTGGACAACTAGTCACAGGGTTTGACATGAAGTGGTAATGACAACCAATCACAGGGTTTGACATGAAGTGGTAATGACAGCCAATCACCGGGTTTGACATGAAGTGGTCTGGACAACTAGTCACAAGGTTTGACATGAAGTGGTCTGGACAACTTGTCAAATGGTTTGACATGAAGTGGTCATGACAACCAATCACCGGGTTTGACATGAAGTGGTCTGGACAACTAGTCACAGGGTTTGACATGAAGTGGTCTGGACAACTTGTCAAATGGTTTGACATGAAGTGGTCATGACAACCAATCACCGGGTTTGACATGAAGTGGTCTGGACAAATAGTCACAGGGTTTGACATGAAGTGGTCTGGACAACTTGTCAAATGGTTTGACATGAAGTGGTCATGACAACCAATCACCGGGTTTGACATGAAGTGGTCTGGACAACTAGTCACAGGGTTTGACATGAAGTGGTCTGGACAACTAGTCACAGGGTTTGACATAAAGTGGTCATGACAACCAATCACCGGGTTTGACATGAAGTGGTCTGGACAACTAGTCACAGGGTTTGACATGAAGTGGTCTGGACAACTTGTCAAATGGTTTGACATGAAATGGTCATGACAATCAATCACAGGGTTTGACATGAAGTGGTCTGGACAACTAGTCACAGTGTTTGACATGAAGTGATCTGGACAACTTGTCAAATGGTTTGACATGAAGTGGTCATGACAACCAATCACCGGGTTTGACATGAAGTGGTCTGGACAACTAGTCACAGGGTTTGACATGAAGTGGTCTGGACAACCAGTCACAGGGTTTGACATGAAGTGGTCTGGACAACCAGTCACGAGGTTTGACATGAAGTGGTCTGGACAACCAATCACAGGGTTTCTCTACAGAGATGAAATGTGTTAGACGAAAGAGAGGAAATAGTCTGAGAGATAAGATCAGAAATGAAGAAATGAGAAAAAGCTAGGAATATCCCCCGCCATAGAATATATAAGGAAACAACAGATAAAATGGTTTGGCCACGTGACAAGGCAGAAAGAACAAAACACAACACAACGAGCCTTCAACAAACGTTGTGAGAACACCAGATCCAAGGGTCGACCACGAAAAAGATGGATCGATGGCATATTAGAAACACTGGGAAACATAGCAGCAAAGGCGAACAGAAGAGCAAACGACCGCAAATTATATCTCCCCTCGACGCTGAAAGGAAGATGAGGAAGGAAAGAAGAAGAAGAAGAATTCACAGATCCTCTATATAGCCCCATAATTCACAGATCCTCTATATAGCCCCATAATTCACAGATCCTCTATGTAGCTCCATAATTCACAGATCCTCTATGTAGCTCCATAATTCACAGATCCTCTATATTGCCACATAATTTACAGATCCTCTATATAGCCCCATAATTCACAGATCCTCTATGTAGCTCCATAATTCACAGATCCTCTATGTAGCTCCATAATTTACAGATCCTCTATGTAGCTCCATAATTCACAGATCCTCTATGTAGCTCCATAATTCACAGATCCTCTATGTAGCTCCATAATTTACAGATCCTCTATGTAGCTCCATAATTCACAGATCCTCTATGTAGCTCCATAATTCACAGATCCTCTATGTAGCTCCATAATTCACAGATCCTCTATATAGCTCCATAATTCACAGATCCTCTATGTAGCTCCATAATTCACAGATCCTCTATGTAGCTCCATAATTTACAGATCCTCTATATAGCCCCATAATTCACAGATCCTCTATATAGCTCCATAATTCACAGATCCTCTATGTAGCTCCATAATTCACAGATCCTCTATGTAGCTCCATAATTCACAGATCCTCTATGTAGCTCCATAATTCACAGATCCTCTATGTAGCCCCATAATTCACAGATCCTCTATGTAGCCCCATAATTCACAGATCCTCTATGTAGCCCCATAATTCACAGATCCTCTATGTAGCTCCATAATTCACAGATCCTATATGTACCTTATCCAACTTCAAAGTTGAATACAACTGGCAAAATACAAGGAAAAAGAAAGTGCGGTCGTCAAAGAGAAAATAATCTAGAAAGCTTATTGAGTTATTGAATTATTTGCGGGTCATCATCTTTGCACTCCGAACATGTCCATAGGTGCTCAGATCCCCTCTTCTACTAAAAGAAAGCTTAGTATCGTGACAGTGTAAACAACAGATTGGTTGCAGGACATCGATGACAGAGAACTGTGGAAGGACATGATCGCCTTCACCAACAGTATGGCACATCATGGTGATGGTATTGCCTACAAAGTTAAATGGCGGTCTGGGGATCCTATCAGCCTAGAACATAATCCGATTGATCCTGTAGTGTTTATCCATTAATTTTCTCCAAGCGATACGGGTAACAGGTGTCAGCCGATACCGTTTGTATGAAGATGAAATGCATGAAAGCGCTTTATTTCTGAAATAAGCAACAAATCAGTGGACAATTTCATCTCTCCAGAGAAAAGCTGTTTTTTTTTCATCCTAAAATAATAATCTTCTGCTGTCTTCGCTTTGAATGTTGGCTGCTATTTCGCTGGTCTCTTGTCTTCATGACACACTGTCTATGAACTATCATATTGTCAGTTCGCTGAAATCTTGGACGACCTCTACTTCGTTCACAGAGCCGGATATTCCGGCTTGTTTTGAAAATATCTCCCGAGCGGTAATTTAACTCTTCAAATTGATGCCATTTTCGAGAGAATGTGGACGATTGTTGTCTCTATTATTTGGTCAAAAACAAGCAGTTCTGACATGTTTGTTACATGGCGCGGTGATACTTCTGTTGGCGGGAAAAGGTTGTCTAGCATTATTCTGATTGGATGAGCTGAGTCACATGGCCAATGCGTCTTTAGCAACAGTACCGGTGTTGACACACTTTTCTCCCTTCAGTTGAACTCTGGTGAAATGAATGAATCTATCGTCCAGCTCTTGTTGCTTGTCTGTATTCTAATTCACTCAGATTTAATTCCATGCTAGTTTTACACAAGTAATAACACATCGATAATACAACAATTTCTCAGCACGGAGCAACAAAAGCTAAATTAAAAATAACTTCAATTATCTGGTTTGAAGTGCTTCTCGCAAACTGTTTACACAGCGGGCACGAGTTTGTGACCTAGAGAGGTGATCTTGAGACATTAATGGGGCACATTTAAAGCACACATTTTCATTAAGTGGGCTCCTTTCATGCTATTTGTATAAATTAAAAAAAAAACACAACTTGTGGCTGTACTTTGCATTCCAGATAAGTTGTAAATGCATGAGCCAACTGCATGAGCGTCATATTTAGCTGCAGTTTTCAATGGATATTTACATTCTATTGTGTTTATCATAGGAAGTTGTATTATTCAAGTTGATATGTTGTCCAAGCCAAATGTGAAGTGTGTGAGGACTAGATTGGCGAACATTTGAATGTAAGTTCTCAGCAAACATGACATCAGACTGACTTAAGGTAAGTTACAATCTGCATTGTCCACAACGATAACACTTTATTTATACTTCTACTTCTTAAAGCTCAATGCTAAGAATTAGTTGCATGGTAACAAACAGTGAGTGTTGCATGTTATGTTTAAACATATTAATCAATAAATCGTTAAACAAACATTTAAAATAGCGATGTATGGGTTCATACAAGGTCACATTGGGCATTGGGTTAGTATCATACAGGGTCACCTTAGGTTAGTATCACACCATGCCACCTTAGGTTATTATCACACCAATTCGCCTTATGTTAGTGTCACACCAATTCACCTTATGTTAGTGTCACACCAAGTCACCCTATGTTAGTGTCACATCAAGCCACCTTATGTTAGTGTCACACCAAGCCACCTTAGGTTAGTGTCACTGTGTCACACCAGGCCAACTTAGATTATTATCACACCAGGCCAACGTAGGTTATTATCACACCAGGCCAACGTAGGTTATTATCACACCAGACCAACTTAGGTTAGTATCACACCAGGCCAACGTAGGTTAGTATCACACCAGGCCAACGTAGGTTAGTATCACACCAGGCCAACGTAGGTTAGTATCACACCAGGCCAACGTAGGTTAGTATCACACCAGGCCAACTTAGATTATTATCACACCAGGCCAACGTAGGTTATTATTACACCAGGCCAACTTAGGTTATTATCACACCAGACCAACTTAGGTTAGTATCACACCAGGCCAACGTAGGTTATTATCACACCAGGCTAACTTAAGTTAGTGTCACACCAAGCCACCTTAGGTTAGTGTCACACCAGGTCAACTTAGGTTAGTGTCACACCAAGTCTCCTTAGGTTAGTGTCACAACAAGCCACCTTAGGTTAGTATCAGACCAAGCCACCTTAGGTTAGTGTCACACCAAGCCACCTTAGGTTAGTGTCACACCAAGCCACCTTAGGTTAGTATCACACCAGGCCACCTTAGGTTAGTATCACACCAGGTCACCTTAGGTTAGTATCACACCAAGTCATCTTAGGTTAGTATCACACCAAGCCACCTTAGGTTAGTATCACACCAAGCCACCTTAGGTTAGTATCACACCAGGCCACGTCACCAGGAAAAATCTGCACTCCCCACAAGATGAATCTGGAAGCTCTCTGTGTTCCTGATGTTTTGGTAAAAACAAGTAAAGATTTGTCAAGTAAAAACTTGACAAATGTGGAGAACTAAACCCAGAGTTGATCAGTTCAGAAAATTATTAACCACTTTACTGCTTCCTGAGTCCACTATCCACTTCACTACTTTAACTCTGTTAGTCCACTAACCACTTCACTACTTTAGCTCCATGAGTCCACTAACCACTTCACTACTTTGTCCTGCTAAATATAAATGAATAAAGACAACACATTATGTGTGTGTTTACATGTGTAAAGTACAAGTCCCTTCACTTTAGTGATGTTTACCAACTTAAGACTTCACTTGATCAGACCTGGATGCTGATTGTCTGTGACCTTTATTTTCAGAAAATGACCAACAAGGAGTTTGCCCTGCCAGTGGCGGCCATTGTCTGTTTGTCTGTGGGAGGATATCTGACTTTGCTTGTCATCATTTTAGTGATCAGACATTTGCTGCTGGTGAGATGTTTAGTCTTTGTCTGGGTAATGTATTACAATGTGATAGTTGTCTGGGTAATGTATTACAATATGATAGTTGTGTGGGGAATGTCTTACAATGTGATAGTTGTGTGGGGAATGTCTTACAATGTGATAGTTGTGTGGGGAATGTCTTACAATGTGATAGTTGTGTGGGGAATGTCTTACAATGTGATAGTTGTCTGGGTAATGTATTACAATGTGATAGTTTTCTGGGTAATGTATTACAATATGATAGTTGTCTGGGTAATGTATTACAATGTGATAGTTGTCTGGGTAATGTATAACAATATGATAGTTGTCTGGGTAATGTATTATAATGTGATAGTTGTGTGGGTAATGTATTACAATGTGATAGTTGTGTGGCTAATGTATTACATTATGATAGTTGTCTGGGTAATGTATTACAATATGATAGTTGTGTGGGTAATGTATTACAATATGATAGTTGTGTGGGTAATGTATTACAATGTCATAGTTGTGTGGGTAATATATTACAATGTGATAGTTGTGTGGGTAATGTATTACAATGTGATAGTTGTTTGGGGATTATATTATAATGTGATAGTTGTGTGGGTAATGTATTACAATGGCATAGTTGTGTGGGTAATGTATTACAATGGCATAGTTGTGTGGGTAATGTATTACAACGTAATAATTGTTATAATCTTCACATCATATGTTACTTTATTCTTTGTCTTGTTATAATCTTCACATCATATGTTACTTTATTCCTTGTCTTGTTATAATCTTCACATCATATGTTACTTTATTCTTTGTCTTGTTATAATCTTCACATCATATGTTACTTTATTCCGTGTCTTGTTATAATCTTCACATCATATGTTACTTTATTCTTTGTCTTGTTATAATCTTCACATCATATGTTACTTTATTCCTTGTCTTGTTATAATCTTCACATCATATGTTACTTTATTCTTTGTCTTGTTATAATCTTCACATCATATGTTACTTTATTCTTTGTCTTGTTATAATCTTCACATCATATATTACTTTATTGTTTGTCATACCATCTAGAAAGGCGGCTACTGCAAGTCCAATTGCTGCTCAGCTGAGAGTGGGACATGCTGCTTGTGCTGTGTGAGGCTGAATGAGGCATGTCCTTGCTGCTGTAGCACTAGTGCTGAAGGCTGTCTGGCTGCTGTCTGTGGTCATCGCAAGGTTGTCCATGTCCCCAACACATACATGAACGTAGTGAACGTCTTACAACATACAGCTACTTCATCTCTCATAATGATGACAATAAGTAACTTTATTGTTTCATCTGATAAGAGAAACAGACAATACGTTATCTTTATTGTTAGATCTGATAAGAGAAAGAGACAAAAGTTATCTTTATTGTTAGATCTGATAAGAGAAACAGACAATAAGTTATCTTTATTGTTAGATCTGATAAGAGAAACAGACATAAGTTATCTTTATTGTTAGATCTGATAAGAGAAACAGACAAAAGTTATCTTTATTGTTAGATCTGATAAGAGAAACAGACAAAAGTTATCTTTATTGTTAGATCTGATAAGAGAAACAGACAATAAGTTATCTTTATTGTTAGATCTGATAAGAGAAACAGACAAAAGTTATCTTTATTGTTAGATCTGATAAGAGAAACAGACAAAAGTTATCTTTATTGTTAGATCTGATAAGAGAAACAGACAATAAGTTATCTTTATTGTTAGATCTGATAAGAGAAACAGACAAAAATTATCTTTATTGTTAGATCTGATAAGAGAAACAGACAATAAGTTATCTTTATTGTTAGATCTGATAAGAGAAACAGACAATAAGTTATCTTTATTGTTAGATCTGATAAGAGAAACAGACAATAAGTTATCTTTATTGTTAGATCTGATAAGAGAAACAGACAAAAACAGTTTCCTTATTTTTAACACTTACCAGTCGTCATCATCAAGCACCGGGCCTGCTGGCGTAGGTGATCATGTCTCTCCATAACTTTCGATCTCAACAGTTATTTATCATTTCTGTTGTTGACCTTCTGCCAAACTATTCTCTTAAGCTGTTTGGTATTTTTTCTCTTTGCTTCTCTCTATCTCTTCTTCCTTCAATTTTCCCAGTTGTTACAATATATTCCAGCTGTTCTCTTCTCATTACATGGCCAAAAAATGATGATTCATTTTTCCAATTATTGGAAATTACCTCTCTTTTTGCTTTGGCCTCATCAGAACATTTTCATTAATCTTCTTAGCTGTCCATGGTATTCTCAACATTTTTCTGTAAAACCACATTTCTACAGACTCTAGTGGTTTTCTTGTCTGTTGTCCTATTGTCCATGATTCACATCCATATGTTAAGACTAGCTCTACATAACATTTAAGAACTTTTTCTTGTTTCTATTGTCACAAATGGATTGCAAAGTATCTTCCTCATTTTTTGGAAAGCTGCTTTTGCCTGAGCCATTCTGCATCACACCTCTTTTGTACATCTTCCGTCTGAGGTTAACAAAGTTCCCAAATATTTAAATTCATTTACCTGTTTTAATATTGTTCCACTTGTCTTTATTTTCTTTAATATCTGTGCTATTTTATGATTGTACTATTTTCTGACTGGTCAGATTACAAATCAACTCTCTATTACATTTATAATTACTGAATGTCGCTATCCCTTTCAACAAATAAGTGGACATTGAAGCCTTTGAAATGTGCTTATATAGAAGAATAGGTAGAATTGGATGGAAGAAAAAGAAAATAAACGATGAAGTCTTAAAACAACTAATAATGAAAAGAGAACTGCTAAACACAATTCAAAAAAGACAAATGTGATTTTTGGGTCATGTTAAAAGACACAACAGCCTACTAAAAGTAATCCTGGAGGGGAAAATACACGGTAAAAGAGGCAGAGGCAGACTAAGACTAACATGGACGAGTAACATCAAAAGATGGCCACATCAGCCCATAACAACCTGCACCATCACAGCAAGAGACAGAGCAGGATGGCGCTCCATGGTAGCCAACCTTTGATGCGGAGATGGCACTCGATGAATAAGTGGGCATTGTTAACACATTTCCTACCAAGTGGTTACAACGTGCTAGTGCGGCTGTTTTTCTCAATTTTTTTATTTCTTTTTTTAAAATCATCATCATTGGGTGCCGTCTTCACATCGAAGGTTGGCCACCATGGAGAGCCATTTTGTTCTGTCTCTTATTGTGCATTGTGGTGATGTCTTTTTCTTTGTTGTTACCATTACCTCTGTCTTTTTACTATTAATACTGAGTCTCTTATTTTTGCTTTCCTTCACTATAATGTCTCACATTTCTTCAGCCACCAGTGGGCATTGGAAAATCATGTTTTGATGTGCTCATTTTCCAACATAAATATGTACATGATGACAGTCTCACATTGTATTATAGATCAACACTTTGTACACGATGACAGTCTCACATTGTATTATAGATCAACTGTTTGTACACGATGACAGTCACACATTGTATTATAGATCTGATGTTTGTACACAATGACAGTCTCAAATTGTATTATAGATCTGATGTTTGTGCACGATGACAGTCTCACACTGTATTATAGATCTGATGTTTGTACACAATGACAGTCTCACATTGTATTATAGATCTGATGTTTGTACACAATGACAGTCTCAAATTGTATTATAGATCTGATGTTTGTGCACGATGACAGTCTCACACTGTATTATAGATCTGATGTTTGTACACAATGACAGTCTCACATTATATTATAGATCTGATGTTTGTACACAATGACAGTCTAACATTATATTCTAGATCTGATGTTTGTACACAATGACAGTCTCACATTATATTATAGATCTGATGTTTGTACACAATGACAGTCTCACATTATATTATAGATCTGATGTTTGTACACAATGACAGTCTCTCACATTGTATTATAGATCTGATGTTTGTACACAATGACAGTCTCACACATTATATTATAGATCTGATGTTTGTACATAATGACAGTCTCACACATTGTATTATAGATCTGATGTTTGTACACGATGACAGTCTCGCATTGTATTATAGATCTGATGTTTGTACATGATGACAGTCTCATGTTGTATTATAGATCTGATGTTTGTACACAATGACAGTCTCACATTGTATTATAGATCTGATGTTTGTACACAATGGCACTCTGTCACATTATAGATGTGCTATATCTCATTGTTTAGTCATGTATGTTCATGAATGACTGCTTCTTGTGCTTACATTAGTTTACAACACCCACCTTATGGGGGGGGGGTCTCAAATGTCCATGAATTAAGGAAAGAAAATAAAACCAGATAAGAAATTTGGAAGAAAGAAATATACACACTGGTACTTGAGATCAGTTACACCTGTACACATGTGTACACAACACTGAAACATAAGATTCCTTAAAATAATATATCCGTATTGACAGAGTTCAGTGAATGCCAGCACAGCTGAAGCACAAATAACACTCTCGTGGCAGGTGTGGCCTCTTTGTCATTCTAAGTTGGTAAATAATTAACAAAATTGATGTTCAGAATAACTCATTCTACGCCTCGACATCAACAAAGTCACATTCTAGCAGTGGCATATGCTGGTTTTGGGGTCTGGGCTACCGCTGACATAATAAATAAAAACATACATTATATTCAGTAGGCTAACATGAAGTAATATTTGCTAATGACATCACTACATTTTAAATTGCCATGAATTTTTATTTTCAGAAAACACAACTTGTGGATGTGTTACTGTGCAACTGTTGTGGCTGTACAGAGGGCTTCTGTGAGGTGAGTAATGTATGTGTGAGATGGTTAATGTATGTGTGAGATGGGTAATGTATGTGTGAGATGGGTAATGTATCTGTGAGGTGGGTAATGTATGTGTGAGGTGGGTAATGTATCTGTGAGGTGGGTAATGTTTCTGTGACGTGGGTAATGTATCTGTGAGGTGGGTAATGTATGTGTGAGATGGGTAATGTATCTGTAAAGTGGGTAATGTATCTGTGAGGTGGGTGATGTATCTGTGAGGTGGGTAATGTATCTGTGAGGTGGGTAATGTATGTGTGAGATGGGTAATGTATCTGTGAGGTGGGTAATGAATCTGTGAGGTGGGTAATGTATCTATGGGGTGGGTAATTTATCTGTGAGGTGGCTAGTATATCTGTGATGTGGATAATATATATGTGAGGTGGGTAATGTAACTGTGAGGTGGCTAGTATATCTGTGAGGTGGGTAATGTATCTGTGAGGTGGGTAATATGTCTGTGAGGTGGGTAATGTATCTGTGAGATGGCTAGTATACCTGTGAGGTGGGTAATGTATCTGTGAGGTGGGTAATATATCTATGAGGTGGGTAATGTATCTGTGAGGTGGGTAATGTGTCTGTGAGGTGGCTAGTATATCTGTGAGGTGGGTAATGTATCTGTGAGGTGGGTAATGTGTCTGTGAGGTGGGTAATGTATCTGTGAGGTGGGTAATGTATCTATGGGGTGGGTAATTTATCTGTGAGGTTGCTAGTATATCTGTGATGTGGATAATATATATGTGAGGTGGGTAATGTAACTGTGAGGTGGCTAGTATATCTGTGAGGTGGGTAATGTATCTGTGAGGTGGGTAATATGTCTGTGAGGTGGGTAATGTATCTGTGAGATGGCTAGTATATCTGTGAGGTGGGTAATGTATCTGTGAGGTGGGTAATATATCTATGAGGTGGGTAATGTATCTGTGAGGTGGGTAATGTGTCTGTGAGGCGGGTAATGTGTCTGTAAGGTGGGTAATGTATCTGTAAGGTGGCTAGTGTATCTGTGAGGTGGGTAATGTATCTGTGAGGTGGGTAATGTATCTGTAAGGTGGCTAGTGTATCTGTGAGGTGGGTAATGTGTCTGTGAGGTGGGTAATGTATTTGTAAGGTGGCTAGTGTATCTGTGAGGTGGGTAATGTGTCTGTGAGGTGGGTAATGTATCTGTAAGGTGGCTAGTGTATCTGTGAGGTGGGTAATGTATCTGTGAGGTGGGTAATGTATCTGTAAGGTGGCTAGTGTATCTGTGAGGTGGGTAATGTGTCTGTGAGGTGGGTAATGTATCTGTAAGGTGGCTAGTGTTTCTGTGAGGTGGGTAATGTATCTTTGAGGTGGGTAATGTATCTGTAAGGCGGGTAATGTATCTGTAAGGTGGCTAGTGTATCTGTGAGGTGGGTAATGTATCTGTGAGGTGGGTAATGTATCTGTAAGGTGGCTAGTGTATCTGTGAGGTGGGTAATGTGTCTGTGAGGTGGGTAATGTATCTGTAAGGTGGCTAGTGTATCTGTAAAGTGGCTAGTGTATCTGTAAAGTGGCTAGTGTATCTGTAAGGTTGCTAATGTATCTGTAAGATTGCTAATGTATCTGTAAAGTGGCTAATGTATCTGTAAGGTGGCTAATGTATCTGTGAGGTTGCTAATGTGTCTGTGAGGTGGGTAATGTGTCTGTGAGGTGGGTAATGTATCTGTGAGGTGGCTAATGTATCTGTAAGGTGGCTAATGTATCTGTAAGGTGGCTAATGTATCTGTAAGGTGGCTAATGTATCTGTGAGGTTGCTAATGTATCTGTAAGGTGACTAGTGTCTATGAGATTGATATCTCAGTTCTAGTTTCAACATTAACACGTCAAGATGTAACACTTGTATTGACAGAACTAACAGCCTTTCTGCCTATCTCTCTCTCTGCCCACCTGTCTATCTCTCTGCCCACCTTTTCGTCTGTCCATTCATCTGTCTAGCTATATGTCTGTCCACCTGCCTATCTACTCACCTGCCTACCCATATGTCTGTCCACCTGCCTATCTACTCACCTGCCTACCCATGTCTGTCCACCTGCCTATCTACTCACCTGCCTACCTACTCACCTGCCTACCCATATGTCTGTCCACCTGCCTATCTACTCACCTGCCTACCCATGTCTGTCCACCTGCCTATCTACTCACCTGCCTATCTACTCACCGGCCTACCCATATGTCTGTCCACCTGCCTATCTACTCACCTGCCTACCTACTCACCTGCCTACCCATGTCTGTCCACCTGCCTATCTACTCACCTGTCTACCCATATGTCTGTCCACCTGCCTATCTACTCACCTGCCTACCCACCTGCCTGTCACCTGCTTGTCAGTCTCTTTGCTGACCCTTCTGTCAGCCCAACTGCCTCTCAGACACTCTTTCCACATGTCACAGCACTACGAACTTATCAGGTGCAGCAGTTATTGACATAACCAACGTGTTACGGCCATCATCACCATTTAATATATATACACCACTACGACATAACGCTGTTAAATACCCACCTGCCCATCCTCTAACCAGCAAATCAATTCAGAGGAAGAGGTATGTTTACAGCACACGGAAAAATTGACAAATAATCAACTAAAAAAAAAACTATCATTACGACACATAGTACGCTAGTGTATGTCGAGGGGCAACGATATAACCAAAGGCCACTTGCTCATAGATACATTAGCCACCTTACAGATACATTAGCAACCTTACAGATACATTAGCAACCTTACAGATACATTAGCAACCTTACAGATACATTAGCAACCTTACAGATACATTAGCAACCTTACAGATACATTAGCAACCTTACAGATACATTAGCAACCTTACAGATACATTAGAAACCTTACAGATACATTAGCAACCTTACAGATATATTAGCAGCCTTACAGATATATTAGCAACCTTACAGATACATTAGCAACCTTACAGATACATTAGCAACCTTACAGATATATTAGCAACCTTACAGATACATTAGCAACCTAGGCCATTTGGTCAAGCAGTCGCCACGACGTGTGAGACTCAGGATTTTTATTTCACCCGCGATAGAAAAAAATCCTTTCTGTCTATCGCGGGCTTCGAACACCGTCTGCCGGCTTTACAGCTAGCGGAGCAGTGGTTTTAGCCGCACGGCCACGCGCATCTTCAAATAATCAACAACAGAAAAAAATATGGACCAAAGCAGGATCGAACCCGTACTCAGTGGTACAGCGCCTTGCCACCAAAAGTCAAACACTAGGGAACACTGCCACTCAGTTAACTAAAGTGTTCCCTAGCGTTTGGCTTTTCGTGGCAAGGCACTGTGCCACTGAGTACGGGTTCGATTCTGCTTTGGTCCATATTTTTTCTGTTGTTGATTATTTGTCAATTTTTCCGAGTGCTGTAAACATACCTCTTCCTCTGAATTGATTCGCTGATTATCACCTCGGAAGTTTCCCTCTATAATAATATTCATTGATGATTATTTGTCTGCAGCCTCTAACCACTATCATGTAGTTGTTTTCCTCTCCTCCCCTAACTGCTAGAATTGTTTGCTCAAGTATGGCCGACAGACGAGCAGCATTCCCACAACAAGCATGATACCCTAGAGTCCAGACATTGGGCTTTGTCTTTGGTAAGTTATGTTCTTTCTGTTTATTGTCTTTGTCTTTGGTAAGTTATGTTCTTTCTGTTTATTGTCTTTGTCTTTGGTAAGTTATGTTCTTTCTGTTTATTGTCTTTGTCTTTGGTATGTTATGTTGTTTCTGTTTATTGTCTTTGTCTTTGGTAAGTTATGTTGTTTCTGTTTATTGTCTTTGTCTTTGGTAAGTTATGTTGTTTCTGTTTATTGTCTTTGGTAAGTTATGTTCTTTCTGTTTATTGTCTTTGTCTTTGGTAAGTTATGTTCTTTCTGTTTATTGTCTTTGTCTTTGGTAAGTTATGCTGTTTCTGTTTATTGTGTTTGGTAAGTTATGTTGTTTCTGTTTATTGTGTTTGGTAAGTTATGTTGTTTCTGTTTATTGTCTTTGGTAAGTTATGTTCTTTCTGTTTATTGTCTTTGTCTTTGGTAAGTTATGTTGTTTCTGTTTATTGTCTTTGGTAAGTTATGTTCTTTCTGTTTATTGTCTTTGTCTTTGGTAAGTTATGCTGTTTCTGTTTATTGTGTTTGGTAAGTTATGTTGTTTCTGTTTATTGTGTTTGGTAAGTTATGTTGTTTCTGTTTATTGTGTTTGGTAAGTTATGCTGTTTCTGTTTATTGTGTTTGGTAAGTTATGCTGTTTCTGTTTATTGTGTTTGGTAAGTTATGCTGTTTCTGTTTATTGTGTTTGGTAAGTTATGTTGTTTCTGTTTATTGTGTTTGGTAAGTTATGCTGTTTCTGTTTATTGTGTTTGGTAAGTTATGCTGTTTCTGTTTATTGTGTTTGGTAAGTTATGTTGTTTCTGTTTATTGTGTTTGTGTTTGGTAAGTTATGTTGTTTCTGTTTATTGTCTTTGTCTTTGGTAAGTTATGTTGTTTCTGTTTATTGTGTTTGGTAAGTTATGCTGTTTCTGTTTATTGTGTTTGGTAAGTTATGTTGTTTCTGTTTATTGTGTTTGTGTTTGGTAAGTTATGCTGTTTCTGTTTATTATGTTTGTGTTTGGTAAGTTATGCTGTTTCTGTTTATTTTGTTTGTGTTTGGTAAGTTATGTTGTTTCTGTTTATTGTGTTTGTGTTTGGTAAGTTATGCTGTTTCTGTTTATTATGTTTGTGTTTGGTAAGCTATGCTGTTTCTTTTTATTGTGTTTGGTAAGTTATGTTGTTTCTGTTTATTGTGTTTGTGTTTGGTAAGTTATGCTGTTTCTGTTTATTTTGTTTGTGTTTGGTAAGTTATGTTGTTTCTGTTTATTGTGTTTGTGTTTGGTAAGTTATGCTGTTTCTGGGTATTGTGTTTGTTTGGTAAGTTATGTTGTTTCTGTTTATTTTGTTTGTGTTTGGTAAGTTATGTTCTTTCTGTTTATTGTCTTTGTCTTTGGTAAGTTATGTTCTTTCTGTTTATTGTCTTTGTCTTTGGTAAGTTATGTTCTTTCTGTTTATTGTCTTTGTCTTTGGTATGTTATGTTGTTTCTGTTTATTGTCTTTGTCTTTGGTAAGTTATGTTGTTTCTGTTTATTGTCTTTGTCTTTGGTAAGTTATGTTGTTTCTGTTTATTGTCTTTGGTAAGTTATGTTCTTTCTGTTTATTGTCTTTGTCTTTGGTAAGTTATGTTCTTTCTGTTTATTGTCTTTGTCTTTGGTAAGTTATGCTGTTTCTGTTTATTGTGTTTGGTAAGTTATGTTGTTTCTGTTTATTGTGTTTGGTAAGTTATGTTGTTTCTGTTTATTGTCTTTGGTAAGTTATGTTGTTTCTGTTTATTGTGTTTGGTAAGTTATGCTGTTTCTGTTTATTGTGTTTGGTAAGTTATGCTGTTTCTGTTTATTGTTTTTGGTAAGTTATGCTGTTTCTGTTTATTGTGTTTGGTAAGTTATGTTGTTTCTGTTTATTGTGTTTGGTAAGTTATGTTGTTTCTGTTTATTGTGTTTGGTAAGTTATGCTGTTTCTGTTTATTGTGTTTGGTAAGTTATGCTGTTTCTGTTTATTGTGTTTGGTAAGTTATGTTGTTTCTGTTTATTGTGTTTGGTAAGTTATGCTGTTTCTGTTTATTGTGTTTGGTAAGTTATGCTGTTTCTGTTTATTGTGTTTGGTAAGTTATGTTGTTTCTGTTTATTGTGTTTGTGTTTGGTAAGTTATGTTGTTTCTGTTTATTGTCTTTGTCTTTGGTAAGTTATGTTGTTTCTGTTTATTGTGTTTGGTAAGTTATGCTGTTTCTGTTTATTGTGTTTGGTAAGTTATGTTGTTTCTGTTTATTGTGTTTGTGTTTGGTAAGTTATGCTGTTTCTGTTTATTATGTTTGTGTTTGGTAAGTTATGTTGTTTCTGTTTATTTTGTTTGTGTTTGGTAAGTTATGTTGTTTCTGTTTATTGTGTTTGTGTTTGGTAAGTTATGCTGTTTCTGTTTATTATGTTTGTGTTTGGTAAGCTATGCTGTTTCTTTTTATTGTGTTTGGTAAGTTATGTTGTTTCTGTTTATTGTGTTTGTGTTTGGTAAGTTATGCTGTTTCTGTTTATTTTGTTTGTGTTTGGTAAGTTATGTTGTTTCTGTTTATTGTGTTTGTGTTTGGTAAGTTATGCTGTTTCTGGGTATTGTGTTTGTTTGGTAAGTTATGTTGTTTCTGTTTATTTTGTTTGTGTTTGGTAAGTTATGTTGTTTCTGTTTATTGTGTTTGTGTTTGGTAAGTTATGCTGTTTCTGTTTATTGTGTTTGTGTTTGGTAAGTTATGCTGTTTCTGTTTATTATGTTTGTGTTTGGTAAGCTATGCTGTTTCTTTTTATTGTGTTTTGTAAGTTATGTTGTTTCTGTTTATTGTGTTTGTGTTTGGTAAGTTATGCTGTTTCTGTTTATTTTGTTTGTGTTTGGTAAGTTATGTTGTTTCTGTTTATTGTGTTTGTGTTTGGTAAGTTATGCTGTTTCTGTTTATTGTGTTTGTTTGGTAAGTTATGTTGTTTCTGTTTATTTTGTTTGTGTTTGGTAAGTTATGTTGTTTCTGTTTATTGTGTTTGTGTTTGGTAAGTTATGCTGTTTCTGTTTATTGTGTTTGTGTTTGGTAAGTTATGCTGTTTCTGTTTATTGTGTTTGGTAAGTTATGCTGTTTCTGTTTATTATGTTTGTGTTTGGTAAGTTATGCTGTTTTTTTTGTGTTTGGTAAGTTATGCTGTTTCTGTTTATTATGTTTGTGTTTGGTAAGTTATGCTGTTTCTGTTTATTGTGTTTGGTAAGTTATGCTGTTTCTGTTTATTTTGTTTGTGTTTGGTAAGTTATGCTGTTTCTGTTTATTGTGTTTGGTAAGTTATGCTGTTTCTGTTTATTTTGTTTGTGTTTGGTAAGTTATGTTGTTTGTGTTTATTTTGTTTGTATTTGGTAAGTTATGTTGTTTCTGTTTATTTTGTTTGTGTTTGGTAAGTTATGCTGTTTCTGTTTATTTTGTTTGTGTTTGGTAAGTTATTCTGCTTCTGTTTATTGTGTTTGGTAAGTTATGCTGTTTCTGTTTATTTTGTTTGTGTTTGGTAAGTTATGTTGTTTCTGTTTATTGTGTTTGTGTTTGGTAAGTTATGCTGTTTCTGGGTATTGTGTTTGTTTGGTAAGTTATGTTGTTTCTGTTTATTTTGTTTGTGTTTGGTAAGTTATGTTCTTTCTGTTTATTGTCTTTGTCTTTGGTAAGTTATGTTCTTTCTGTTTATTGTCTTTGTCTTTGGTAAGTTATGTTCTTTCTGTTTATTGTCTTTGTCTTTGGTATGTTATGTTGTTTCTGTTTATTGTCTTTGTCTTTGGTAAGTTATGTTGTTTCTGTTTATTGTCTTTGTCTTTGGTAAGTTATGTTGTTTCTGTTTATTGTCTTTGGTAAGTTATGTTCTTTCTGTTTATTGTCTTTGTCTTTGGTAAGTTATGTTCTTTCTGTTTATTGTCTTTGTCTTTGGTAAGTTATGCTGTTTCTGTTTATTGTGTTTGGTAAGTTATGTTGTTTCTGTTTATTGTGTTTGGTAAGTTATGTTGTTTCTGTTTATTGTCTTTGGTAAGTTATGTTGTTTCTGTTTATTGTGTTTGGTAAGTTATGCTGTTTCTGTTTATTGTGTTTGGTAAGTTATGCTGTTTCTGTTTATTGTTTTTGGTAAGTTATGCTGTTTCTGTTTATTGTGTTTGGTAAGTTATGTTGTTTCTGTTTATTGTGTTTGGTAAGTTATGTTGTTTCTGTTTATTGTGTTTGGTAAGTTATGCTGTTTCTGTTTATTGTGTTTGGTAAGTTATGCTGTTTCTGTTTATTGTGTTTGGTAAGTTATGCTGTTTCTGTTTATTGTGTTTTGGTAAGTTATGTTGTTTCTGTTTATTGTGTTTGGTAAGTTATGCTGTTTCTGTTTATTGTGTTTGGTAAGTTATGCTGTTTCTGTTTATTGTGTTTGGTAAGTTATGTTGTTTCTGTTTATTGTGTTTGTGTTTGGTAAGTTATGTTGTTTCTGTTTATTGTCTTTGTCTTTGGTAAGTTATGTTGTTTCTGTTTATTGTGTTTGGTAAGTTATGCTGTTTCTGTTTATTGTGTTTGGTAAGTTATGTTGTTTCTGTTTATTGTGTTTGTGTTTGGTAAGTTATGCTGTTTCTGTTTATTATGTTTGTGTTTGGTAAGTTATGCTGTTTCTGTTTATTTTGTTTGTGTTTGGTAAGTTATGTTGTTTCTGTTTATTGTGTTTGTGTTTGGTAAGTTATGCTGTTTCTGTTTATTATGTTTGTGTTTGGTAAGCTATGCTGTTTCTTTTTATTGTGTTTGGTAAGTTATGTTGTTTCTGTTTATTGTGTTTGTGTTTGGTAAGTTATGCTGTTTCTGTTTATTTTGTTTGTGTTTGGTAAGTTATGTTGTTTCTGTTTATTGTGTTTGTGTTTGGTAAGTTATGCTGTTTCTGGGTATTGTGTTTGTTTGGTAAGTTATGTTGTTTCTGTTTATTTTGTTTGTGTTTGGTAAGTTATGTTGTTTCTGTTTATTGTGTTTGTGTTTGGTAAGTTATGCTGTTTCTGTTTATTGTGTTTGTGTTTGGTAAGTTATGCTGTTTCTGTTTATTATGTTTGTGTTTGGTAAGCTATGCTGTTTCTTTTTATTGTGTTTTGTAAGTTATGTTGTTTCTGTTTATTGTGTTTGTGTTTGGTAAGTTATGCTGTTTCTGTTTATTTTGTTTGTGTTTGGTAAGTTATGTTGTTTCTGTTTATTGTGTTTGTGTTTGGTAAGTTATGCTGTTTCTGTTTATTGTGTTTGTTTGGTAAGTTATGTTGTTTCTGTTTATTTTGTTTGTGTTTGGTAAGTTATGTTGTTTCTGTTTATTGTGTTTGTGTTTGGTAAGTTATGCTGTTTCTGTTTATTGTGTTTGTGTTTGGTAAGTTATGCTGTTTCTGTTTATTGTGTTTGGTAAGTTATGCTGTTTCTGTTTATTATGTTTGTGTTTGGTAAGTTATGCTGTTTTTTTTGTGTTTGGTAAGTTATGCTGTTTCTGTTTATTATGTTTGTGTTTGGTAAGTTATGCTGTTTCTGTTTATTGTGTTTGGTAAGTTATGCTGTTTCTGTTTATTTTGTTTGTGTTTGGTAAGTTATGCTGTTTCTGTTTATTGTGTTTGGTAAGTTATGCTGTTTCTGTTTATTTTGTTTGTGTTTGGTAAGTTATGTTGTTTGTGTTTATTTTGTTTGTATTTGGTAAGTTATGTTGTTTCTGTTTATTTTGTTTGTGTTTGGTAAGTTATGCTGTTTCTGTTTATTTTGTTTGTGTTTGGTAAGTTATTCTGCTTCTGTTTATTGTGTTTGGTAAGTTATGCTGTTTCTGTTTATTATGTTTGTGTTTGGTAAGTTATGCTGTTTCTGTTTATTGTGTTTGTGTTTGGTAAGTTATGCTGTTTCTGTTTATTTTGTTTGTGTTTGGTAAGTTATGTTGTTTCTGTTTATTTTGTTTGTGTTTGGTAGAGTCACGTTGTTTCTGTTTATTGTGTTTGTGTTTGGTAGAGTCACATTGTTTCTATTTATTGTGTTTGTGTTTGGTAAGTCACACTGTTTCTGCTTATTGTGTTTGTGTTTGGTAAGTCATGCTGTTTCTGCTTGTTTTGTTTGTGTTTGTTAAGTCACACTGTTTCTGTTTATTGTGTTTGTTAAGTTACACTGTTTCTGTTTATTTTGTTTGTGTTTGGTAAGTCACACTGTTTCTGTTTATTGTGTTTGGTAAGTCACACTGTTTCTGTTTATTGTGTTTGGTAAGTCACACTGTTTCTGCTTATTTTGTTTGTGTTTGGTAAGTCACACTGTTTCTGTTTATTGTGTTTGGTAAGTTACACTGTTTCTGTTTATTGTGTTTGTGTTTGGTAAGTCACACTGTTTCCATAACTTCCAATAGGAACCAATTATAATACTGGTAACAAAAACATACAAGACTGGCAAGTGACATGCAATATCCAATGTTTAACCACACAAGTTGTTACATTTGAAACGACAGCTTCCAGTGATCACTGACAAGTTTGAGTGTTTTATCTTTCAGGGAACACAAGCAAATCAACTAAAGTAGCAGTGACAAGTAGCTGTGAGCTGGGTCCTCAAGTCAAGATGTTGTTTATGGACATGACAGTCAATACTTGCCACATTTAGTTTGTATTTGTAGCTAGTCATTCTTGTACACACAACTTGTGATTCTTGTACACACAACTTGTGGTTCTTGTAAACAAAACTTGTGGTTCTTGTACACACAACTTGTGGTTCTTGTACACACAACTTGTGGTTCTTGTACACACAACTTGTGGTTCTTGTAAACAAAACTTGTGGTTCTTGTACACACAACTTGTGGTTCTTGTAAACAAAACTTGTGGTTCTTGTAAACAAAACTTGTGGTTCTTGTACACACAACTTGTGGTTCTTGTAAACAAAACTTGTGGTTCTTGTACACACAACTTGTGCTTCTTGTACACAACGTGTCATTCTTGTACACACAACTAGTGGTTCTTGTACACACAACTTGTGGTTCTTGTAAAAAAAGCTTGTGGTTCTTGTACACACAACTTGTGGTTCTTGTACACACAACTAGTGGTTCTTGTACACACAACCTGTGGTTCTTGTACACACAACTAGTGGTTTTTGTACACACAACTTGTGATTCTTGCACACAGAAGTTGATCCACTCTTTGTTGATCCACTGTTTGCTGATCCACTGTTTGTTGAAAACAGAGTTAGTTAATTTACGACAGTTTGAGTGCCTCTAGTGCAAAGATTTGAAGACAGTTTGAGTGTCTCTAGTGCAAACATTTGAAGACAGTTTGAGTGTCTCTAGTGCAAACATTTGAAGACAGTTTGAGTGTCTCTAGCCATATATTTCAAGGCAGTGTATATCTAAGTCTTAGCCCATTTATTTTATAAATATTTATCTCAAGTATTAGTAAGACACTGTCTTATATTTTATAAATATTTATCACAAGTATTAGTAAGACACTGTCTTATATTTTATAAATATTTATCACAAGTATTAGTAAGACACTGTCTTAAGCCCATATATTCTAAGACAGGTTGTCTTAGTATTTATTCACATATACATAAGAATCTGAATCTCAGCGTTGTCTAAATGGTTTTCTTGTGTTGTATTTCATTCACTTTTTGGTTTCAGTCAGTCATGTTGACTGAAAGTTGAACATTGACTGAAAGTTGAACATTTACTGAAAGTTGGACACTGACTGAAAGTTGAAAACTGACTGAAGGTTGAACATTGACTGAAGGTTGATCATTGACTGAAAGTTGAACATTAACTGAAGGTTGAACATTGATTGAAAGTTGAACATTGATTGAAAGTTGAACCCTGATTAAAAGTTGGACACTGGTTGAAAGTTGGACATTGACTGAGAGTTGAACATTGACTGAGAGTTGAACACTGACTGAAAGTTCAACACTGACTGAAAGTTGAACATTGACTGAAATTTGGACATTGAAAGTCAGACATTAACTGAGAGTTGGACATTGACTGAGAGTTCAGCATTGACTGAAAGTTGGATATTGAAAGTTGAACATTGACTGAGAGTTGAACATTGACTAAAAGTTGGACATTGAAAGTTGGACATTAACTGAGAGTTGGACATTGACTGAGAGTTCAACATTGACTGAAAGTTGAACACTGACTGAAAGTTGGACATTGACTGAGAGTTGAACGTTGACTGAAAGTTGGACACTGACTGAATGGTGGACATTGAAAGTTGGATATTGACTGAAGGTTGGACATTGACTGAATGGTGGGCATCAAAAGTTGAACATTGACTGAAAGTTGAACATTGACTGAAAGCTGAACATTGACAAATCATGTGTGATGAGTATAGTATCGCACAAGTTACGTGTGAAGTTCCATATTAATATTTCCTGTCCATTGGGCACTAGTCAAACAGTGATTTCCAAGGTCGCTACTAAATATAGATCAGTGTGTGTGTGTGAACAGATGAGATTGTTTGATGCTTTCTTTCTTACAATGAACCGTCTATGTGTGTGTGTCTATGTATCATAAATGTTCATGTGTGTGTATCCATGTATCATAAATGTTCATGTGTGTGTGTCCATGTATCCTACGTGTTTGAGTATAGCGGTACAAGGTAACATGGAACATCTCTCCATCAAAGCAGAACACAAACAAGAACATCGTAAACACAACATAACATCAACCAAGATGACAGAGATTACAAACATACGATTAGAAAATATTTGGCTTGACTTGAAACATCAAACAGGTTTTTTTGGAAACAAAATATGATAAGTACAGTGATGTCAAACTGTGTACCAGCAGCAGTACAATGATGTCAAACTGTGTACCAGCAGCAGTACAATGATGTCAAACTGTGTACCAGCAGCAGTACAATGATGTCAAACTGTGTACCAGCAGCAGTACAGTGATGTCAAACTGTGTACCAGCAGCAGTACAATGATGTCAAACTGTGTACCTGCAGCAGTACAGTGATGTCAAACTGTGTACCAGCAGCAGTACAGTGATGTCAAACTGTGTACCTGCAGCAGTACAGTGATGTCAAACTGTGTACCAGCAGCAGTACAGTGATGTCAAACTGTGTACCTGCAGCAGTACCCATGTTTCTCACCTTTCTCTACAATCATGAGACTCTCCTCTCTACCCACTTCCCCATGTTTGTCACCTGTCTCTACAATCATGAGACTCTCCTCTCTACCTACTTCCCCATGTTTCTTACCTGTCTCTACAATCACAAGACTCTGCTCTCTACCCATTTACCCATGTTTGTCACCTGTCTCTACAATCACGAGACTCTCCTCTCTACCTACTTCCCCATGTTTCTTACCTGTCTCTACAATCACAAGACTCTGCTCTCTACCCATTTACCCATGTTTGTCACCTGTCTCTACAATCACGAGACTCTCCTCTCTACCCACTTCCCCATTTTTCTCACCTGTCTCTACAATCACGAGACTCTCCTCTCTACCCACTTCCCCATGTTTCTCACCTGTCTCTACAATCATGAGACTCTCCTCTCTACCCACTTCCCCATGTTTGTCACCTGTCTCTACAATCACAAGACTCTCCTCTCTACCCACTTCCCCATGTTTGTCACCTGTCTCTACAATCACGAGACTCTCCTCTCTACTCACTTCCCCATGTTTGTCACCTGTCTCTACAATCACGAGACTCTCCTCTCTACCCACTTCCCTATGTTTGTCACCTGTCCCTACAATCACGAGACTCTCCTCTCTACCCACCCAACAACAGTTCACTCAAACTTCTCGGGAATGTCACTTCCCCAACACATACGGTGTTTCTCATCTCTCTCCACACTGTCCCTACTCCCCTTATTTCCTGACATTCTCATTTACACATCAACTTGCAGCATTCACACACATATAATGGGAGATGATATTGTATCCGGGGGATGTTATTTATTTAGTTATTTGTGCGTGCAGATGTTAGCGTGTTTAATTCGCACACCGTGTCGATGTGTCGATCGTTACTTTGTTTACTTACTGGCGGCCTTCATCCGCCCGGCCAGTCTCTGGCTTGATTGACCTCTGCTGGAATGTGCTGCGTGTTTACAATCAGGCCAACACATTCTGGGCTAACTGGATGCTCGTCTCAGCCTTGACCTTGTCTCGTCCCGTAATACTTCTGGTTTGTTATGATGGCCGTTTCACGTTGTGTTCCGCGACAACTTTACTGCTGTTCTGATTCGTCCCTGAGGGTTGACGCTAGGCTAGATGATTATAACTGTGTAACACACAACAACGCTTGGATATAATCATTTGTTCTGGCTTTTATTCCGTCACATCGGACTCTCGTTCCACAATTGATATGACAGGCCACACACTTACAGCACACTTACAATTTCTTCAGTCTATCGCCCTAACACTTGTGTCTGGGCTCTAGCGCATTCATACTCTCATCTAAACTACTTGTGGACCGCCCCCATTGACGACCCCCCCCCCTATCCTATCTAACTCCTATCGGCCCGGCTGTCTCTTGGCAACCGTTTCTAACTGTCTCTTAATAGTGCTACTTACTAATCTGTCCGCCTAAATCTTCTTCACTAGTCTCTGCATCTCCTAACTATCGCGTGTTCGTGCTGGTTGTAATTCTATTACACTTGCTTGGTGTTACTACTCTAGATCGTCACTCCTTGCCAACTTAGTCTCTCCAAGTGTCTGGTTACACTTTCTTGGTGTTACTACTCTAGATCGTCACTCCCTGTCAACTCAGTCTCTCCAAGTGTCTGGTTACACTTGCTTGGTGTTATTACTCTAGATCGTCACTCCCTGTCAACTCAGTCTCTCCAAGTGTCTGGTTACACTTGCTTGTTGTTATTACTCTAGATCGTCACTCCCTGCCAACTCAGTCTCTCCAAGTGTCTGGTTACACTTGCTTGGTGTTATTACTCTAGATCGTCACTCCCTGTCAACTCAGTCTCTCCAAGTGTCTGGTTACACTTGCTTGTTGTTATTACTCTAGATCGTCACTCCCTGCCAACTCAGTCTCTCCAAGTGTCTGGTTACACTTGCTTGGTGTTATTACTCTAGATCGTCACTCCCTGCCAACTCAGTCTCTCCAAGTGTCTGGTTACACTTGCTTGTTGTTATTACTCTAGATCGTCACTCCCTGCCAACTCAGTCTCTCCAAGTGTCTGGTTACACTTGCTTGATGTTATTACTCTAGATCATCACTCCTTGCCAACTCAGTCTCTCCAAGTGTCTGGTTACACTTGCTTGGTGTTATTACTCTAGATCGTCACTCCCTGCCAACTCATTCTCTCCAAGTGTCTGGTTACACTTGCTTGTTGTTATTACTCTAGATCGTCACTCCCTGCCAACTCAGTCTCTCCAAGTGTCTGGTTACACTTGCTTGGTGTTATTACTCTAGATCGTCACTCCCTGTCAACTCAGTCTCTCCAAGTGTCTGGTTACACTTGCTTGGTGTTATTACTCTAGATCGTCACTCCCTGCCAACTCAGGCTCTCCAAGTGTCTGGTTACACTTGCTTGGTGTTATTACTCTAGATCGTCACTCCCTGCCAACTCAGTCTCTCCAAGTGTCTGGTTACACTTTCTTGGTGTTATTACTCTAGTTCGTCACTCCCTGCCAACTCAGTCTCTCCAAGTGTCTGGTCTCCAGTGCTCTATCCAAGTGCTTCTCAATCTTTTGTGTTTACCTCACAACAAATAGATCGTCACTTCCTAACCAACTCAGGCTCTCCAAGTGTCTGGTTACACTTGCTTGGTGTTATTACTATAGATCGTCACTACCTGCCAACTCAGTCTCTCCAAGTGTCTGGTTACACTTGCTTGGTGTTATTACTCTAGATCATCACTCCCTGTCAACTCAGTCTCTCCAAGTGTCTGGTTACACTTGCTTGGTGTTATTACTCTAGATCGTCACTCCCTGTCAACTCAGTCTCTCCAAGTGTCTGGTTACACTTGCTTGGTGTTATTACTCTAGATCGTCACTCCCTGTCAACTCAGTCTCTCCAAGTGTCTGGTTACACTTGCTTGGTGTTATGACTCTAGATCATCACTCCCTGCCAACTCAGACTCTCCAAGTGTCTGGTTACACTTGCTTGGTGTTATTACTCTAGATCGTCACTCCCTGCCAACTCAGTCTCTCCAAGTGTCTGGTTACACTTGCTTGTTGTTATTACTCTAGATCGTCACTCCCTGCCAACTCAGTCTCCCCAAGTGTCTGGTTACACTTGCTTGGTGTTATTACTCTAGATCGTCACTCCCTGCCAACTCATTCTCTCCAAGTGTCTGGTTACACTTGCTTGGTGTTATTACTCTAGATCGTCACTCCCTGCCAACTCAGTCTCCCCAAGTGTCTGGTTACACTTGCTTGTTGTTATTACTCTAGATCGTCACTCGTCACACTTGCTTGTTGTTATTACTCTAGATCGTCACTCCCTGCCAACTCAGTCTCTCCAAGTGTCTGGTTACACTTGCTTGTGTTATTACTCTAGATCGTCACTCCCTGTCAACTCAGTCTCTCCAAGTGTCTGGTTACACTTGCTTGTTGTTATTACTCTAGATCATCACTCCCTGCCAACTCAGTCTCTCCAAGTGTCTGGTTACACTTGCTTGTTGTTATTACTCTAGATCGTCACTCCCTGCCAACTCAGTCTCTCCAAGTGTCTGGTTACACTTGCTTGGTGTTATTACTCTAGATCGTCACTCCCTGCCAACTCAGTCTCTCCAAGTGTCTGGTTACACTTGCTTGGTGTTATTACTCTAGATCGTCACTCCCTGCCAACTCAGTCTCCCCAAGTGTCTGGTTACACTTGCTTGGTGTTATTACTCTAGATCGTCACTCCCTGTCAACTCAGTCTCTCCAAGTCTGGTTACACTTGTTTGGTGTTATGACTCTAGATCGTCACTCCCTGCCAACTCAGTCTCTCCAAGTGTCTGATTACACTTGCTTGGTGTTATTACTCTAGATCAGTGGCGGCCAACTTGAGGTTGCCCGAGGGCCGGATTAAAGCCAAGGCCAAGACCCGCGGGCCACACTTAAGAATATCGTCAAAAATGACAGTAGGGACCTATGCGATATAGTAATATATAAATAATGCTTGCACTTTGACTACATATTTGATTTGTAACAAATCCATTAATTATTAATTTTAAAATTACCTTTAATGTCTCAGTGCGACGATTGTGACTTGTCACAGCTTTCCACCAGAGATTTGAAGTCCACTTCCATTTTTGACGTGGCGATTCGGAGAGTATGGGACAATGTCGAATCGGTCATTCTGTTCCTGGTCTTAGATTTAATTAACTTCATGGAAGAGAATGTTGTCTCGCAGAGATATGTGCTGCCGAATATAGAGCACATCTTTAGTGCCCATTTTCTCAGACACGGGTAACGTTCATTTGGTAGCAATTTCCAGAAGTCAGCTCCTAATGCCTTTACAGTACTGAGGAAGGGGTCACACTGAAGGTCACACAACTCTAGTTGAAGATCTGATGGCTGGCACTCCACTGTGCACTTAATTGGGTTATTAAAAAGTTCCGTTTGCGGACGAAACATTTCAAAATCTTGAAATCGTCGATCAAATTCACAAATCAAATGTTCAATGTCAGCTGCGTACTTACTGAAGTTTGCACTTTCTATCTCTGACAACAACTGCTTACAACTTGAAAAATGGAACAGATCATTTTTTTGCAAAGAAAGTCTAAATAGATTCAGCTTCTTTTTAAAACCATCAACATATCCCATCAATTGAAAAATGGTTTGCTTTTCCCCTTGTAGCTGCAAATTCAATATGTTCAAATGTTGTGTGATGTCTGTGAGATATGCCAGATTACGAAGGAAATTAATGTCTTTGAGTGCATGTTGAAGATCAATGGAGCATGGTAAGTTCTCTCGCAGGAAGTCATAAATGTCATTCTTCAGTTCAAAAAAATATTATTAAACATTTCCCTCGACTAAGCCATCTTACTTCTGTATAAAGCAGGAGATCACCGTAGCTAGAATCTACTTCCTCTAAAAATGATAAAAACTTCCTGTGATTTAAAGACTGGTGTCCTCCTCTTATCAAATTTGTTATTTTCACAACAGTAGCCATGGTGTCTTTTAGATTTATGGACTTTGCACAAAGGGCCTCTTGATGAATTATGCAATGCAATGTAGGTACGTTAATTTTGTTTTGCTTTAGAAGTCCAACAAAACCAGTATTTGAACCAATAAAAGCTTTGCAACCATCAGTACACACTGCAGACAACTTTCCAAAACCACCTACTTCATCTACGGCACTATGAACTGCAGAAAATATGTCTGTCCCTCTACAAGTGTCATGCAAAGAGCAAACTTTCAACAATTCTTCAATAACAGTAAAATCCTCCTGGATAACTTTAACAAAAATAAGAAGCTGGCAAGTGTCAGTGATGTCAGTACTTTCATCAATCGCGAGCGAAAAATATGAGCAGTTTTCAATACAAGATTTTAAACTTTGAGACAGTTGCAGACTGATGTCTTCTGTTCTTCTGGCTACAGTTTGTTTTGAAAGAGGCACAGATTCAAATTCTTTGGCTATTTTTTCTTGACCGAATGCCTTTGCCATTTGAATCGCACATTTCTTCACAAAATTTCCGTCAGTAAAGGGTTTTTTAGATTTTACAAGCTCATAGGTAACTGTATATGATGCAATGATCGATGACTCTTTAATTTTATTGCCCTTTGTATACATACTTTGCTGTTGATTCAACTTTGTCTTCAGCTGTTCAACCAAAAGCTTCCTAGCTTCAATGCTATGTTTCTCATACATGTTTTGATGATGTGTGGCATAGTGCCGTTTTAAATTATATTCCTTCAAAACGGCTAACACTTGAACGCAAATTAAGCACTGAGGTTTACTATCCTTATTGAAGATGAACAAATAATCTAATTCCCATTCAGGTTTAAATATGCGATTTTCACAATCAACTTTTCTACGTTTTAACATGATTTAATACACAATCTCACATCAAAGTTAAAAGTCACAGAATGTTGGTCCACTATCGAAAATAAGTCCAGATTTGACAGTTATACACAGACTTGTGTTTGACAATGAAATCAAAAGATTGTGACCAAATAAACACGTTGCAGTCATTTTATGGACAAGACAAGACGATGGGATCAAAGGGAATGAAGGCGAACAGTGAAACATTTTGAATGTAACTTCAAAGACAGAATTAGAGCTACGAAGTCCCCTCACCCCTGTCCCTCCCAACCTCATTAACCCCTTACCGCGAAATGAAAGAGCCACCACAAGTCCAGACGACAAATGTTGAGCCAAAGATCTGACGCTATCACCGCACTGACAATAAAGCAACTTTGCGGTACCAACTCGAAGCAAAGACTTTGAATATTGTCGGCACCATTAGTTGTGCAGTGTGAGAGAGAGAGAGAGAGAGAGTGAGTGTGTGTGTGTGTGTGTGTGTGTGTGCGTGCGTGCGTGCGTGCGTGTAAAATTATGTTGCCAATCTAGCTGTTGCGAGAAATTGACAGAGATTTCAAATTGTGTATTCTTGAACGATAGAAGAGTTAACTCCGACACGGATTAAGACCAGGAGAAATCCGCTATTACGGGTAAAAAATGAAGTAAGTCCGTGGAGCTTCGCGGGCCAAGAAAACTAGGCTGGCGGGCCGCCATTTGGCCACCCCTGCTCTAGATCATCACTCCCTGCCAACTCAGTCTCTCCAAGTGTCTGGTTACACTTGCTTGGTGTTATTACTCTAGATCGTCACTCCCTGTCAACTCAGTCTCTCCAAGTGTCTGGTTACACTTGCTTGGTGTTATTACTCTAGATCATCACTCCCTGCCAACTCAGTCTCCCCAAGTGTCTGGTTACACTTGCTTGGTGTTATTACTCTAGATCATCACTCCCTGCCAACTCAGTCTCCCCAAGTGTCTGGTTACACTTGCTTGGTGTTATTACTCTAGATCATCACTCCCTGCCAACTCAGTCTCTCCAAGTGTCTGGTTACACTTGCTTGGTGTTATTACTCTAGATCATCACTCCCTGCCAACTCAGTCTCCCCAAGTGTCTGGTTACACTTGCTTGGCGTTATTACTCTAGATCCTCACTCCCTGCCAACTCAGTCTCTCCAAGTGTTCTGTCTCTCAGTGCTTCTATCCAAGCGCTTCTCAATCTTTTGTGTTTACCTCTTAAATTTGGATCTTGTCAGCCAATCAAAATTGACTTCCCACGCGTCTGTCTGCCCACTCACTTCTGGAGATGGCCTGCTATGTTTTGCACGTGAATTTCGACCCATAGTCTCATTTTTTTTTCTCCTGACTTTGTCTTAATGTCTTTTCCCTTCACCTTGTTCTCTTGTCATGTCTATCTGCCCACTCACTTCTGGACATGGCCCTTCATGTTTTCCACATGCATTTTGACCCATCCTCATTATTTTTATCGTGACTTCGTTTTTATGTCTTTTTTCCTTTTTCCTCCTTGACCTCATTCTCTCGTCTCGCCTGTCTGACCCTCACTTCTGGATTGTTCTCTCGTCTTTGTTTCCTCCTCTACTCTCTCCATCCCTCCGCTTCTACAATACAACAACTTGCGGCATTCACACCCATATAATGGGAGATGATATCACAACTTGCAGCATTCACAACCATATAATGGGAGATATCACAACTTGCAGCATTCACAACCATATAATGGGAGATGATATCATAACTTGCAGCATTCACAACCATATAATGGGAGATGATATCATAACTTGCGGCATTCACACCCATATAATGGGAGATGATATCACAACTTGCGGCATTCACACCCATATAACAGTCTAACAGGGGAAGATAATATGAAACAATTGTATGGTAAACACAAAACAAAACCTCTCGTCTTCAAACTCAGCCAAACACTTCTCTGACCCCCGTCTAAAAAAAAAAAGAATATGGTCCTGAGATGCCTATACCTTTAATGATCTCAACAAATACAAGGTGTCTGTACATTTGTGTGCGACATGTGACGCCTTTGTATCGTCACAACCAGACTGACATAGTCAGTTAAAATTTTTTTTGTAAAAATCACATAAAATATAATTGAATAGAAAAACATTTCTTCTACATCACAGTAATTCAATCATCAATATAACAACAATCAATTTAATCATCAATATAACGACAATCAATATAATCATCAATATAACAACAATCAATATAATAAACACATTTTTTCTCAGATAGCAGGAAACAGAAAACAATGATAGGTATCATCTCTGAATTGGCAGTAAATAGGGAAAAAGATGATACCTCGGAAAGGGGGAGGGGGTGAAGTTCTCATTTTGTTTAGTTCATATACTGGAGGCAGAGATAATGACAGAGAGGTGTGTGGGCAAGTAATGGATGTGTTACAGGAACTAAGAGTGAGCTTTAAGTAAAATACCAGTACGTCTTCGAAGGCTTCCACAGACAAGAGGAGACACGTGTTGCTGCTATAGATCTGGAGGATGCATACAACAGGGTACCATTTGAATATCTCATGTATATGCTCCTCAAACTGGCGGTGCACCCCTTCCTCATTAGATGGATCGCCACGACACTGTTTCAGAGGAAGGTGATACTCAGATGTGGAAGTTGGTCTTCCGAGCCAATATCCATTTGTCCAGGGCTGCCACAAGGCTCACCATTGTCACCAGTTCTATTTAACGTGTACACAATAATGATCACGGATCAACAGCTGGATGGGAGGGGAAGAACTATGACTTTTGATGATGATATTCTGGTATATCGACAGGGAAGAGTCAGACGGGAATCGCCTCCACAATGCAAGACGAACTCGATCGCATTTCTTCCTGGTGTGGGTTTCAGGTGCCTTGGTTAATCCTAATAAAGCATCAGTTTCATAGTTCTCCCTCAACAATCATATCGTTCATACGACCACACCGGTAGTACGAATGGGAGCTGATGAGGTGACCAGGGACAAGTTGATGACATACCTCGGAGTTAAGTTTGATCGCAGCCTGTGTTTTCGGGACCACGTCGACCATGTGATAACAAAATCCCGCAAAGGATTAGCCGCCCTGAAGGTCATGGCAGCTGCCAACATCGAGCAGAGGCTACTTATTCTTCTGTTCCAGGGATTAGTCCTCGTACCAAACGAGTATGCCCTGGCAGTTCTTACTGTCAGTTCGACTCAAATTGATAGGCTGGAGAAAATACAAAATGAAGCCATGCGCATTATCTTGGGATGTACGAGGGACACTCCCTGTGTAGCAATGAGGTATCTTCTTGACTTTCCAACCATGGATGACAGAATCAAGATCTGGAGAGCACGAGTATACCTGAAGATTAGTACAGATACAGAGCATCCATTGTACCATGTGCTCAACACAGTGAAAGGTGCCAGGCAAAAAATAGGCAAATCATGGGTGGGCCGAGCAGAAGATGTCATCAAACAGGTCTGTGGTCTTACCAATATCAGCGTTGGTGAGGAGTGGATACCGGTGCCTACGTCATTCAAGGGGACTTTCTCATGTATTGCCACACTCAACAGGAAAAGTAGGGAACAGAACCCGGTCGTGGTTAATGCTGAGGTCAACGGTCTCATCTGCGATAACACCGATGAGAAAGATGCAGTCATCTATACAGACGGATCTGTAAGACGACACCAAAGAAGTGCATGGGCATTTACAGCATGCTCGGCAAGCAAATAGCCAAGGAAGACAGTGGTGCATACGCCATGACCACGAGTAGCATGACAATGGAGGTGATGGCAGTGACCAAGGCATTCAAATGGTTAGAGTCACAAGACTACACCCACGCATGTATACTGAGTGATTTGATGAGCATGATTAAAAAAGTGGAGGCGGGCTCTGTACGCATGCAATGGGTAGAGTCGTTGCAGAAATCCAAAATACGTAAGGTTACCTTTGTCTATGTCCCTGGACATGCGGGAGTACAGGGAAATGAAAGAGCGGACAGGTTGGCTAGCTACGCTGTCGTTGAGGACGGGCAACCAATGGATCGGGTGGACATCATCAATGCCCTTCTGAGATGTGGGAAGAGAACAGGACTTCGACAAACACAGATCCACGTCACATCTTCGGGTGATGGAAATGGGAGTTAAGATGGGCACAGCCAGAAATGAGAAACTTAGTGGGTGTGTAAGAAGACTTATCAACCAACACAGAACTGGAGTTGTCAGTCGCTGGACAATGAGGGAATTGCTGAGGAGAGGATCTGAGCACCTATGGACATGTTCGGAGTGCAATGATGATGACCCACAAATAACTCAATACCAGTGAGAGAGAGAGAGAGAAAGAGAGAGGGATTTGTGGACAAGTAATGGATGTGTTACAAGAACTGGGAGTGAGTTCATGTACCAGAGAGTGAGAGTTGTGGACAAGTAATGGATGTTGCTGGGAGTGAGTTCATGTACCAGAGAGAGAGAGAGAGAGAGAGAGAGAGTTGTGGACAAGTAATGGATGTTGCTGGGAGTGAGTTCATGTACCAGAGAGAGAGAGAGATAGAGAGTTGTGGACAAGTAATGGATGTGTTACAAGAACTGGGAGTGAGTTCATGTACCAGAGAGAGAGAGAGAGAGAGAGAGAGAGAGTTGTGGACAAGTAATGGATGTGTTACAAGAACTAGGAGTGAGTTCATGTACCAGAGAGAGAGAGAGAGTTGTGGACAAGTAATGGATGTGTTACAAGAACTGGGAGTGAGTTCATGTACCAGAGAGAGAGAGAGAGTTGTGGACAAGTAATGGATGTGTTACAAGAACTGGGAGTGAGTTCATGTACCAGAGAGAGAGAGAGAGTTGTGGACAAGTAATGGATGTGTTACAAGAACTAGGAGTGAGTTCATGTACCAGAGAGAGAGAGAGTTGTGGACAAGTAATGGATGTGTTACAAGAACTAGGAGTGAGTTCATGTACCAGAGAGAGAGAGAGAGAGAGAGTTGTGGACAAGTAATGGATGTGTTACAAGAACTAGGAGTGAGTTCATGTACCAGAGAGAGAGAGAGAGAGAGAGTTGTGGACAAGTAATGGATGTTGCTGGGAGTGAGTTCATGTAACAGAGAGAGAGAGAGAGAGAGAGAGAGAGAGAGAGAGTTGTGGACAAGTAATGGATGTTGCTGGGAGTGAGTTCATGTAACAGAGAGAGAGAGAGAGAGAGAGAGAGAGTTGTGGACAAGTAATGGATGTTGCTGGGAGTGAGTTCATGTACCAGAGAGAGAGAGAGAGAGAGAGTTGTGGACAAGTAATGGATGTTGCTGGGAGTGAGTTCATGTACCAGAGGGAGAGAGAGAGAGTTGTGGACAAGTAATGGATGTGTTACAAGAACTGGGAGTGAGTTCATGTACCAGAGAGAGAGTTGTGGACAAGTAATGGATGTTGCTGGGAGTGAGTTCATGTACCAGAGAGAGAGTTGTGGACAAGTAATGGATGTTGCTGGGAGTGAGTTCATGTACCAGAGAGAGAGAGAGAGACAGAGTTGTGGACAAGTAATGGATGTGTTACAAGAACTGGGAGTGAGTTCATGTGCCAGAGAGAGAGAGTTGTATACAAGTAATGGATGTTGCTGGGAGTGAGTTCATGTACCAGAGAGAGAGAGTTGTATACAAGTAATGGATGTTGCTGGGAGTGAGTTCATGTACCAGAGAGAGAGAGAGTTGTATACAAGTAATGGATGTTGCTGGGAGTGAGTTCATGTACCAGAGAGAGAGAGTTGTATACAAGTAATGGATGTTGCTGGGAGTGAGTTCATGTACCAGAGAGAGAGAGTTGTATACAAGTAATGGATGTTGCTGGGAGTGAGTTCATGTACCAGGGAGAGAGAGAGAGTTGTATACAAGTAATGGATGTTGCTGGGAGTGAGTTCATGTACCAGAGAGAGAGAGAGAGAGAGAGAGAGAGAGTTGTGGACAAGTAATGGATGTTGCTGGGAGTGAGTTCATGTACCAGAGAGAGAGAGAGAGAGAGAGAGAGAGTTGTGGACAAGTAATGGATGTTGCTGGGAGTGAGTTCATGTACCAGAGAGAGAGTTGTGGACAAGTAATGGATGTGTTACAAGAACTGGGAGTGAGTTCATGTACCAGAGAGAGAGTTGTAGTGGACAAGTAATGGATGTGTTACAAGAACTGGGAGTGAGTTCATGTACCAGAGAGAGAGTTGTGGACAAGTAATGGATGTGTTACAAGAACTGGGAGTGAGTTCATGTACCAGATAGAGAGAGAGAGTTGTGGACAAGTAATGGATGTGTTACAAGAACTGGGAGTGAGTTCATGTACCAGATAGAGAGAGAGAGTTGTGGACAAGTAATGGATGTGTTACAAGAACTGGGAGTGAGTTCATGTACCAGATAGAGAGAGAGAGAGAGAGAGAGAGAGAGTTGTGGACAAGTAATGAATGTGTTACAAGAACTGGGAGTGAGTTCATGTACCAGAGAGAGAGTTGTAGTGGACAAGTAATGGATGTGTTACAAGAACTGGGAGTGAGTTCATGTACCAGAGAGAGAGTTGTGGACAAGTAATGGATGTGTTACAAGAACTGGGAGTGAGTTCATGTACCAGAGAGAGAGTTGTAGTGGACAAGTAATGGATGTGTTACAAGAACTGGGAGTGAGTTCATGTACCAGATAGAGAGAGAGAGAGAGAGAGAGAGAGAGTTGTGGACAAGTAATGAATGTGTTACAAGAACTGGGAGTGAGTTCATGTACCAGAGAGAGAGTTGTAGTGGACAAGTAATGGATGTGTTACAAGAACTGGGAGTGAGTTCATGTACCAGAGAGAGAGTTGTGGACAAGTAATGGATGTGTTACAAGAACTAGGAGTGAGTTCATGTACCAGAGAGAGAGAGAGTTGTGGACAAGTAATGGATGTGTTACAAGAACTAGGAGTGAGTTCATGTACCAGAGAGAGAGAGAGAGTTGTGGACAAGTAATGAATGTGTTACAAGAACTAGGAGTGAGTTCATGTACCAGAGAGAGAGAGAGAGAGTTGTGGACAAGTAATGGATGTGTTACAAGAACTGGGAGTGAGTTCATGTACCAGAGAGAGAGAGAGAGAGTTGTGGACAAGTAATGGATGTGTTACAAGAACTGGGAGTGAGTTCATGTACCAGAGAGAGAGTTGTGGACAAGTAATGGATGTGTTACAAGAACTAGGAGTGAGTTCATGTACCAGAGAGAGAGTTGTGGACAAGTAATGGATGTGTTACAAGAACTAGGAGTGAGTTCATGTACCAGAGAGAGAGAGAGAGTTGTGGACAAGTAATGGATGAGTTACAAGAACTAGGAGTGAGTTCATGTACCAGAGAGAGAGAGAGAGTTGTGGACAAGTAATGGATGTGTTACAAGAACTAGGAGTGAGTTCATGTACCAGAGAGAGAGAGAGAGTTGTGGACAAGTAATGGATGTGTTACAAGAACTGGGAGTGAGTTCATGTACCTGAGAGAGAGAGTTGTGGACAAGTAATGGATGTGTTACAAGAACTGGGAGTGAGTTCATGTACCAGAGAGAGAGTTGTGGACAAGTAATGGATGTGTTACAAGAACTAGGAGTGAGTTCATGTACCAGAGAGAGAGAGAGAGTTGTGGACAAGTAATGGATGTGTTACAAGAACTAGGAGTGAGTTCATGTACCAGAGAGAGAGAGAGAGTTGTGGACAAGTAATGGATGTGTTACAAGAACTGTGAGTGAGTTCATGTACCAGATAGAGAGAGAGAGTTGTGGACAAGTAATGGATGTGTTACAAGAACTAGGAGTGAGTTCATGTACCAGAGAGAGAGAGAGAGTTGTGGACAAGTAATGAATGTGTTACAGGAACTGGGAGTGAGTTCATGTACCAGAGAGAGAGAGAGAGTTGTGGACAAGTAATGGATGTGTTACAAGAACTGGGAGTGAGTTCATGTACCAGAGAGAGAGTTGTGGACAAGTAATGGATGTGTTACAAGAACTAGGAGTGAGTTCATGTACCAGAGAGAGAGTTGTGGACAAGTAATGGATGTGTTACAAGAACTAGGAGTGAGTTCATGTACCAGAGAGAGAGAGAGAGTTGTGGACAAGTAATGGATGTGTTACAAGAACTAGGAGTGAGTTCATGTACCAGAGAGAGAGAGAGAGTTGTGGACAAGTAATGGATGTGTTACAAGAACTAGGAGTGAGTTCATGTACCAGAGAGAGAGAGTTGTGGACAAGTAATGGATGTTGCTGGGAGTGAGTTCATGTACCAGAGAGAGAGAGAGAGTTGTGGACAAGTAATGGATGTGTTACAAGAACTGGGAGTGAGTTCATGTACCAGAGAGAGAGAGAGTTGTGGACAAGTAATGGATGTGTTACAAGAACTGGGAGTGAGTTCATGTACCAGAGAGAGAGTTGTGGACAAGTAATGGATGTGTTACAAGAACTAGGAGTGAGTTCATGTACCAGAGAGAGAGAGAGAGTTGTGGACAAGTAATGGATGTGTTACAAGAACTAAGAGTGAGTTCATGTACAAGAGAGAGAGAGAGTTGTGGACAAGTAATGGATGTGTTACAAGAACTGTGAGTGAGTTCATGTACCAGATAGAGAGAGAGAGTTGTGGACAAGTAATGGATGTGTTACAAGAACTAGGAGTGAGTTCATGTACCAGAGAGAGAGAGAGTTGTGGACAAGTAATGGATGTGTTACAAGAACTAGGAGTGAGTTCATGTACCAGAGAGAGAGAGAGAGTTGTGGACAAGTAATGGATGTGTTACAAGAACTAGGAGTGAGTTCATGTACCAGAGAGAGAGAGTTGTGGACAAGTAATGGATGTGTTACAAGAACTGGGAGTGAGTTCATGTACCAGAGAGAAAGAGTAAGAGAGAGAGAGTTATGGACAAGTAATGGATGTTGCTGGGAGTGAGTTCATGTACCAGAGAGAGACAGAGAGAGTTGTGAACAAGTAATGGATGTTGCTATGAGTGAGTTCATGTACCAGAGAGAGAGAGAGAGAGTTGTGGACAAGTAATGAATGTGTTACAAGAACTGGCAGTGAGTTCATGTACCAGAGAGAAAGAGAGAGTTGTGGACAAGTAATGGATGTTGCTGGGAGTGAGTTCATGTACCAGAGAGAGACAGAGAGAGTTGTGAACAAGTAATGGATGTTGCTATGAGTGAGTTCATGTACCAGAGAGAGAGAGAGAGAGAGAGAGAGAGTTGTGGACAAGTAATGAATGTGTTACAAGAACTGGCAGTGAGTTCATGTACCAGAGAGAAAGAGAGAGTTGTGGACAAGTAATGGATGTGTTATAAGAACTGGCAGTGAGTTCATGTACCAGAGAGAAAGAGAGAGAGAGAGTTGTGGACAAGTAATGGATGTGTTACAAGAACTGGCAGTGAGTTCATGTACCAGAGAGAAAGAGAGAGAGAGAGTTGTGGACACGTAATGGATGTTGCTGGGAGTGAGTTCATGTACCAGAGAGAGAGAGAGAGAGAGAGAGAGAGAGAGAGAGAGAGAGTTGTGGACAAGTAATGGATGTTGCTGGGAGTGAGTTCATGTACCAGAGAGAGAGAGAGAGAGAGAGAGAGAGAGAGAGAGTTGTGGACAAGTAATGGATGTGTTACAAGAACTGCGAGTGAGTTCATGTACCAGAGAGAGAGAGAGAGAGAGTTGTGGACAAGTAATGGATGTGTTACAAGAACTGGGAGTGAGTTCATGTACCAGAGAGAGAGAGAGAGAGAGAGAGAGAGAGAGTTGTGGACAAGTAATGGATGTGTTACAAGAACTGGGAGTGAGTTCATGTGCCAGAGAGAGAGAGAGAGAGAGAGTTGTGGACAAGTAATGGATGTGTTACAAGAACTGGGAGTGAGTTCATGTACCAGAGAGAGAGAGAGAGAGAGTTGTGGACAAGTAATGGATGTGTTACAAGAACTGGGAGTGAGTTCATGTGCCAGAGAGAGAGAGAGAGAGAGAGTTGTGGACAAGTAATGGATGTGTTACAAGAACTGGGAGTGAGTTCATGTACCAGAGAGAGAGAGAGAGAGAGAGAGTTGTGGACAAGTAATGGATGTGTTACAAGAACTGGGAGTGAGTTTATGTACCAGAGAGAGAGAGAGTTGTGGACAAGTAATGGATGTGTTACAAGAACTGGGAGTGAGTTCATGTACCAGAGAGAGAGAGAGAGAGAGTTGTGGACAAGTAATGAATGTGTTACAAGAACTGGGAGTGAGTTCATGTACCAGATAGAGAGAGAGAGAGAGTTGTGGACAAGTAATGGATGTGTTACAAGAACTGGGAGTAAGTTCATGTACCAGAGAGAGAGAGAGAGAGAGAGAGAGAGAGTTGTGGACAAGTAATGGATGTGTTACAAGAACTGGGAGTGAGTTCATGTACCAGAGAGAGAGAGAGAGAGAGTTGTGGACAAGTAATGGATGTGTTACAAGAACTGGGAGTGAGTTCATGTGCCAGAGAGAGAGAGAGAGAGTTGTGGACAAGTAATGGATGTGTTACAAGAACTGGGAGTGAGTTCATGTACCAGAGAGAGAGAGAGAGATAGAGAGTTGTGGACAAGTAATGGATGTGTTACAAGAACTGGGAGTGAGTTCATGTACCAGAGAGAGAGAAAGAGAGAGTTGTGGACAAGTAATGGATGTGTTACAAGAACTGGGAGTGAGTTCATGTGCCAGAGAGAGAGAGAGAGAGAGTTGTGGACAAGTAATGGATGTGTTACAAGAACTGGGAGTGAATTCATGTACCAGAGAGAGAGAGAGTTGTGGACAAGTAATGGATGTGTTACAAGAACTGGGAGTGAGTTCATGTACCAGAGAGAGAGAGAGTTGTGGACAAGTAATGGATGTGTTACAAGAACTAGGAGTGAATTCATGTACCAGAGAGAGAGAGTTGTGGACAAGTAATGGATGTGTTACAAGAACTGGGAGTGAATTCATGTACCAGAGAGAGAGAGTTGTGGACAAGTAATGGATGTGTTACAAGAACTGGGAGTGAGTTCATGTACCAGAGAGAGAGAGAGTTGTGGACAAGTAATGGATGTGTTACAAGAACTGGGAGTGAATTCATGTACCAGAGAGAGAGAGAGTTGTGGACAAGTAATGGATGTGTTACAAGAACTGGGAGTGAGTTCATGTACCAGAGAGAGAGAGAGTTGTGGACAAGTAATGGATGTGTTACAAGAACTGGGAGTGAGTTCATGTACCAGAGAGAGAGAGAGATAGAGAGTTGTGGACAAGTAATGAATGTGTTACAAGAACTGGGAGTGAGTTCATGTACCAGATAGAGAGAGAGAGAGAGAGAGAGAGAGTTGTGGACAAGTAATGGATGTGTTACAAGAACTGGGAGTAAGTTCATGTACCAGAGAGAGAGAGAGAGAGAGAGTTGTGGACAAGTAATGGATGTGTTACAAGAACTGCGAGTGAGTTCATGTACCAGATAGAGAGAGAGAGAGAGAGAGAGAGTTGTGGACAAGTAATGGATGTGTTACAAGAAATGGGAGTAAGTTCATGTACCAGAGAGAGAGAGAGAGAGAGAGAGAGAGAGAGAGAGAGAGAGAGAGAGAGAGAGAGAGTTGTGGACAAGTAATGGATGTGTTACAAGAACTGGGAGTGAGTTCATGTACCAGATAGAGAGAGAGAGAGAGAGAGAGAGTTGTGGACAAGTAATGGATGTGTTACAAGAACTGGGAGTAAGTTCATGTACCAGAGAGAGAGAGTGAGAGAGAGAGAGAGAGAGTTGTGGACAAGTAATGGATGTGTTACAAGAACTGCGAGTGAGTTCATGTACCAGAGAGAGAGAGAGAGAGAGAGTTGTGGACAAGTAATGGATGTGTTACAAGAACTGGGAGTGAGTTCATGTACCAGAGAGAGAGTTGTGGACAAGTAATGGATGTGTTACAAGAACTAGGAGTGAGTTCATGTACCAGAGAGAGAGTTGTGGACAAGTAATGGATGTGTTACAAGAACTAGGAGTGAGTTCATGTACCAGAGAGAGAGAGAGAGTTGTGGACAAGTAATGGATGTGTTACAAGAACTAGGAGTGAGTTCATGTACCAGAGAGAGAGAGAGAGTTGTGGACAAGTAATGGATGTGTTACAAGAACTAGGAGTGAGTTCATGTACCAGAGAGAGAGAGTTGTGGACAAGTAATGGATGTTGCTGGGAGTGAGTTCATGTACCAGAGAGAGAGAGAGTTGTGGACAAGTAATGGATTTGTTACAAGAACTGGGAGTGAGTTCATGTACCAGAGAGAGAGAGAGAGTTGTGGACAAGTAATGGATGTGTTACAAGAACTGGGAGTGAGTTCATGTACCAGAGAGAGAGTTGTGGACAAGTAATGGATGTGTTACAAGAACTAGGAGTGAGTTCATGTACCAGAGAGAGAGAGAGAGTTGTGGACAAGTAATGGATGTGTTACAAGAACTAAGAGTGAGTTCATGTACAAGAGAGAGAGAGAGTTGTGGACAAGTAATGGATGTGTTACAAGAACTGTGAGTGAGTTCATGTACCAGATAGAGAGAGAGAGTTGTGGACAAGTAATGGATGTGTTACAAGAACTAGGAGTGAGTTCATGTACCAGAGAGAGAGAGAGAGAGTTGTGGACAAGTAATGGATGTGTTACAAGAACTAGGAGTGAGTTCATGTACCAGAGAGAGAGAGAGAGAGAGTTGTGGACAAGTAATGGATGTGTTACAAGAACTAGGAGTGAGTTCATGTACCAGAGAGAGAGAGAGAGAGAGTTGTGGACAAGTAATGGATGTGTTACAAGAACTGGGAGTGAGTTCATGTACCAGAGAGAAAGAGTAAGAGAGAGAGAGTTATGGACAAGTAATGGATGTTGCTGGGAGTGAGTTCATGTACCAGAGAGAGACAGAGAGAGTTGTGAACAAGTAATGGATGTTGCTATGAGTGAGTTCATGTACCAGAGAGAGAGAGAGAGAGAGAGTTGTGGACAAGTAATGAATGTGTTACAAGAACTGGCAGTGAGTTCATGTACCAGAGAGAAAGAGAGAGTTGTGGACAAGTAATGGATGTTGCTGGGAGTGAGTTCATGTACCAGAGAGAGACAGAGAGAGTTGTGAACAAGTAATGGATGTTGCTATGAGTGAGTTCATGTACCAGAGAGAGAGAGAGAGAGAGAGAGTTGTGGACAAGTAATGAATGTGTTACAAGAACTGGCAGTGAGTTCATGTACCAGAGAGAAAGAGAGAGTTGTGGACAAGTAATGGATGTGTTACAAGAACTGGCAGTGAGTTCATGTACCAGAGAGAAAGAGAGAGAGAGAGAGTTGTGGACAAGTAATGGATGTGTTACAAGAACTGGCAGTGAGTTCATGTACCAGAGAGAAAGAGAGAGAGAGTTGTGGACACGTAATGGATGTTGCTGGGAGTGAGTTCATGTACCAGAGAGAGAGAGAGAGAGAGTTGTGGACAAGTAATGGATGTGTTACAAGAACTGCGAGTGAGTTCATGTACCAGAGAGAGAGAGAGAGAGAGTTGTGGACAAGTAATGGATGTGTTACAAGAACTGGGAGTGAGTTCATGTACCAGAGAGAGAGAGAGAGAGAGAGAGAGAGTTGTGGACAAGTAATGGATGTGTTACAAGAACTGGGAGTGAGTTCATGTGCCAGAGAGAGAGAGAGAGAGAGAGAGTTGTGGACAAGTAATGGATGTGTTACAAGAACTGGGAGTGAGTTCATGTACCAGAGAGAGAGAGAGAGAGAGTTGTGGACAAGTAATGGATGTGTTACAAGAACTGGGAGTCAGTTCATGTGCCAGAGAGAGAGAGAGTTGTGGACAAGTAATGGATGTGTTACAAGAACTGGGAGTGAGTTCATGTACCAGAGAGAGAGAGAGAGAGAGAGAGAGTTGTGGACAAGTAATGGATGTGTTACAAGAACTGGGAGTGAGTTCATGTACCAGAGAGAGAGAGAGAGAGAGAGAGAGAGAGAGAGAGTTGTGGACAAGTAATGGATGTGTTACAAGAACTGGGAGTGAGTTCATGTGCCAGAGAGAGAGAGAGAGAGAGAGTTGTGGACAAGTAATGGATGTGTTACAAGAACTGGGAGTGAGTTCATGTACCAGAGAGAGAGAGAGAGAGAGTTGTGGACAAGTAATGGATGTGTTACAAGAACTGGGAGTGAGTTCATGTACCAGATAGAGAGAGAGAGAGAGTTGTGGACAAGTAATGGATGTGTTACAAGAACTGTGAGTGAGTTCATGTACCAGATAGAGAGAGAGAGTTGTGGACAAGTAATGGATGTGTTACAAGAACTAGGAGTGAGTTCATGTACCAGAGAGAGAGAGAGAGAGTTGTGGACAAGTAATGGATGTGTTACAAGAACTAGGAGTGAGTTCATGTACCAGAGAGAGAGAGAGAGAGAGTTGTGGACAAGTAATGGATGTGTTACAAGAACTGGGAGTGAGTTCATGTGCCAGAGAGAGAGAGAGAGAGAGAGAGTTGTGGACAAGTAATGGATGTGTTACAAGAACTGGGAGTG